>CM032362.1:1195000-1554840 GCA_019023105.1 Diglossa brunneiventris | reverse complement strand
CCCCCCCAGTATTTCCCCCCCCAGTATTTTTGCCCCCATTTCCCCCCCGTTATTTCCCCATTTCCCCTTTAGGAGGCCAGGCCGGGGCCCGGCCATGCTGCTGCTGCCAGCCCG
This sequence comes from Diglossa brunneiventris, assembly GCA_019023105.1. Classification (NCBI taxonomy): domain Eukaryota; kingdom Metazoa; phylum Chordata; class Aves; order Passeriformes; family Thraupidae; genus Diglossa; species Diglossa brunneiventris. The sequence continues at coordinate 1,554,726 of CM032362.1, read as the reverse complement.
GGATGGATCCCGCACCCAGCCGGGTCCCACCTCCCCGTGCACCCCAAAAGGAGCCCAGGCCTGGCACAGAGACCCCTGGGCCCCCCCGGGCTGTGAAGGGGCCCCGGGCAGCCCCAGCCGGCCCCGCCGCAGCCCCGCTGACGGAACAAACAATGAAACCAACGGCAACGTCAAACCCGGAGCCCTGGGTCAATTATTGGGGACCAAAACCCCATCAAGTAACCCCTGTGACCCCAACGTGACCTCAAATCACCCTGAGGGACCCCAAAATGACCTTGAAATGACCTCAAGTGACCCCGCCCAGAGACTCAAAAAAATCTCAAAATCCAAAAATGACCTCAAGTAACCCCCATGACCTCAAATGACCCCAAAATGACCTTGAAATGACCCCAATGACCTCGAATGACCCCAGAATGACCCCAAAATGACCCAAAGTAACCCCAGTCAGAACTGAAAAATCTCAAAATCCAAAATTGACCTCAAATGACCTCAATGACCCAAAGTAACTCCAAAATGACCTTGAATGACCTTCAAATGACCCCAATGACCTTAAGTAACCCCAAAATGACCTTGAAATGACCCAAAGTAACCCCAGTCAGAAACGGAAAAATCTCAAAATCCAAAATTGACCTCAAATGACCCCAATGACCCAAAGTAACCCCAAAATGACCTTGGATGACCTTCAAATGACCCCAATGACCTCGAATAACCCCAAAATGACCTTAAAATGACCCAAAGTAACCCCAGTCAGAAACTGAAAAATCTCAAAATCTAAAATTGACCTTGAATGACCCCAATGACCCAAAGTAACCCCAAATGACCTTGAATGACCTTCAAATGACCCCAATGACCTCGAGTAACCCCAAAACGACCCCAAAATGACCTTGAAATGACCTAAAGTAACCCCAGTCAGAAACTGAAAAATCTCAAAATCCAAAATTGACCTCAAATGACCCCAATGACACAAAGTAACCCCAAAATGACCTTGAATGACCTTCAAATGACCCCAATGACCTTGAGTGACCTTGCAATGACCCCAATGACCCCGAGTAACCCCGGAATGCTCCTGAGTGCCCCCAGCCAGGCCCCGGTGGCCCCGAGCAGCCCCGTGAGCTCCTCGGCCTCAGTTTCCCTGCTCCGACCCCACAGCGGCTCCTCGGGGGTTTCGTCCTCCCTCCCTTGTCCCCCTGTCCCCAGCTGGGGCTCCGAGGGTGCCCTGGGTGGCCCCAAGCGTCCCCCTCAATGTCCTGGGGCTCCTCTGGATCCCTGCTGGGCTCTGGGCCCGTGGCAGGTCCTGCAGTGCCAGGGGTGGCAGCTCCAGAGCGCCGGGGACAGTGGGGACAGCCCCAGGGACACCGGGGACAGCCCCAGGGACACTGGGGACAGCTGCAGTGCCAGAGCCCAGCAGGGGCTCGGGGCCTCTCCCTGTCCCGCCCCAGTGGCACTGGGACCGCCGGGCACCGTTCCCTCATTTGGGATTTATCCCATCACCGGTATCAGTAAAACCGGCAATTCTCCATCAGTTATTGATTATTGAATACAGAGCCACGGATCACTCATGTGCCCAAACACAGATCAGCAATTCCTTATCCCCATTAATAACAAATTAAAAAATTCCAAGAGTTCTAGTCTAGAATTGGGAGGGAGATAAATTATGGACTTCCAGAATTGTGTGGGTTTCTTTTCATGTACATGTATGTATATGTGTGTATATAATGTGTGTGTGTATATACATACATTATTTAAATCTAGATTTAGATGTTTCTATTATATATGTTATATATTATATACTAATATTTATATATTAATATATAAGATCTATAATGAGATCTAATATTATATTATGCTATATATATTATGTTATATGTAAATATATAATAGATAGAGTATATATATTTCTATTATGTATTTTAGATATAAAGATATAATTTTTTCCCCCCCAGAATTGCTATGCAAGAACTCTCAAATCCTGCAGAACATTCCCATGGATTCCTTTGGATTCTCTTCCTGTGTGGTACCTTCGTGTCCTCCTCGTTCCTGCTGGATCAGAGCTTTATTCCATGATTCTCTCAGAATATTTTTCATTACTTTAAACCTTTCCCTGACAGCACCCACGCTATGAACTGGAATTTAACAGAAATTGGCAAAACAGTTCTAAACCAGCCCCAAAATCAGCCTGCAGAAGATCCAGGAGCCTGAAATCCTGAAATATTTTTCCCAGGAGTCACAGAAGCACCACAGCACACACAGCCCGTGGGTTCCAACAAAGGAAATTTTATTTCAACAATAAAACTTTGGTTTGGTTTCTTTCTTACTGACACAGGGATGGAACTCCAAACAGAGAAACTCTGAGTGGGCAGCACACAAGACTGGAAAAGAAATAATATTAATTTTATTAATATCAGTATTTTAAATTTTATTAAATTTCTTAATTAAATTTATATGCTTTATAATATACAGTAATTATCGAGTTTATTAATGTAATAATATTATGAATATTAACAGAACCTCTGAACCTTAATGATGCATCTGCAAACAAAACAAAACGAGCACTTGAACCTTAAAGCTCAGCTGCTCCCTGGGAGAACATTTCCCTTCTGGTTTTCTTCTTTAAAATCTGAAAGGATCAAACACAGCTGTTACAATTGTACATTAATGTCACGTCTATATTTTTGTTTAAAATCTCCACATTTCACCGGTGATATTTTCCAAACTGGGGTTTGAAAGGAGCAGGAGAAGCTGATCTTCAAACCGGGTAATATAAACTGCTACATGGAAGTAAAAATACAATTTAGAACTTTGTAAAACACAGTTCAAGCCTTGCTATTCTAAGTTAACCTGTTCAGTTCCCATTAAAAAAAAATTATAAAGGTAAGAATCAGTTTACATAACAATCTCTTGTTGTGAAAAACCAGCTCACACCTACAAAGAAAATCCCACCTGTGTAAAACCCTCAAGAAACAAAGAATGTAAACTATCTAAAAAGAGAAAAATGTGAGAAACACATGCATTGGTCATTACTAGGCAATTAGCCGAGTTTCACTAATTTGCTAATTAATTAAAGTCACACACAGTACCTTCTAATACCGTATAAAAATCAACTCTGTAAATAAAAATTCACCTCTGTGAATAAAAATCACCTCTGTGATTAAAAATCAACTCTGTAAATAAAAATTTGATTTATTCGCCTCTGTGAATAAAAATCAACTCTGTAAATAAAAATTATACATTAAAAACCACGTCTCTATTATGACACCCAACCAGGCTAATTAACTAATTAATTACCGAGATTAATCAGGAGAGTGACACAGGAGAGCAGAGACCTGCAGGGCGCAACCCCAACCCAGCCCAGGATCCCATCCCAGCCTGGTTTGGACTGGGAGGGACTGGGAGGGACTGGGAGGGACTGGGAGGGACCTTGGAGCTCCTCCAGCCCTGCAGGGACCCCTCCCCTGCCCCACAGCCCGGCCGGGGGCTCTGCCGGGACCAGGGGCAGCTCTGGGAACCCCATCCCAGCCAGGAATGCCTCCCCCAAACCCCACAGAACCCCACAGAACCCCACAGAACCCCATCCCAGCCAGGAATGCCTTCCCCAAACCCCACAGAACCCCACTCCAGGGCACGGCACACCCCCCTGGGATAATCCCACCCTTCAATCCCGGATTTCCCGTTCCCAATTCAGGTGTGCCCCATTTCAGCACCCCTGGCTTGGAGGCAAACGGGGAATCCCCAACATTCCCAGAGCATCCCGGGCCGCTCCCGCCCATCCCAGCCGGACCCACCCCAGGAGGAGCCGCAGCCCCCGAAGCTCCCAAAGCTCGGGAGGAGCCGCGGGCAGAGATAAAAACAAATCTCAGCCAGCCCCGAGATTCCCAGCAGGATGAAAATCCCAGGCACGGCATTCCCTGCCCGTTACTATGGAGATCCAGCCCAGCCTGGGCAGGACCGGAGCTCCCAGAGGAGATCCCGAGCTGCCCCAACAACTCCAGGGCAGGAATCCCAGCCCGAGGGCAGGGACACCACAGGGGGAGCAGCAGGGTGAGAGCGGGGGACACATCCCATGAACCAGAGCTGCCCCACAGCCCCATCCCTGCTGGGACACCGGGAATGGGAATGGGAAAGGGGATGGGGACAGGAAGGGGAAGGAAAAGGGGACACGGAAAGGGGACACGGAAAGGGGACATGGAAAGGGAATGGGGACAGGGAATGGGGACAGGGAAAGGCTGCCAGCCCTGCTTTGTCCTTGGACAGCACGGAATGCCTGGCACAGAGTGGGTGAAAGCCAACCCCAGGGGTCAGGGCACAGGAAAAGCACAAATCCAGCCCTGGGAGCTGCCTTCCCCCCCTTCCCCAGCTCAGGAATGTTTCCTCTGGGATTTATGGGCAGGAGGAGAGCCCTGGGATGAGGAGGTGCCCAGCACCAGCTGTGCTCCATCCTTTATCCATGGGGACACTGGGGAATCCCAGCTCAGGAAATGAGGACAGAGCCCAGCCCAGGGATGGAGGCAGCACATTCCCACTGCTCAGGGGTGCTGGGAATGTTCCCCTGGCTCTGCCCCATTCCTTGGGCTGAATTCCCTTCCTTTTCCTCCCAGACTGATTTCTGCAGCAGTTTATGAGCAGTAATTAATATCCAGGCAGGATGAAGGAGAGCAGGGTTCCCACTGCTTGGAGATGTTTATTATTTATTCCTCTTTAAGCCTTGTTAGATTAATCCATTTTAAATTACCACATGCTGCCAGGCACAATTATTGTAATTTATTGGGATCATTCTGGTGCTTTATCTCCCTCGGATGTGAGCTGGGGGCTGCTCTCCCAGAGCTCCCAGGAAGCTGCAGGAGCAGCATTCCCTTCCCCAGAGGGAACAGCCCCAGCCCAGGCTTCAGGCCACACTAATTCCTTTTTTAATTTCCAGCAGAGAGGAATCATGGAATGGTTTGGGATCTCAGAGCCCATCCCATCCCATGCCCTGTGCAGGGACACCTTCCCCACCCAGCCTTGGACACTTCCAGGGATTTGGCAGCCAAAGCTGCTCTGGGCAAGGACAGAATTCCTGCCCCTGAACCTCTCCTGCCTCATTTCCCAGGTGGGAATGGCTCCTCCTCAGACATTCCTCAGGTTTTCCAGGAAAAAAAAAATCCTCCAGCTCTGCCCTATGTCAAAGACTTCACCTCATTTCTTTAGGAAAACCCCACATTTTTGTTAAAAGCTGCAGCTGCCATTATTCCATTTAACTGCACGAGGGGCTGGGAGTCCATCAACAGCTACTGTAAATAACAGCACCTTAAATAATATCACTTTAAATAACACCACTTTAAATAACAGCCCTTTAAGTAACACCACTTTAAATAAAAGCACTTTAAATAACACCACTTTAAATATTATCACTTCAAAAAAATATCACTTCAAAAAATATCACCTTCAATAATACCACCTCAAATGATATCACCTTCTATAATATCCCCTTAAATAAAATCACTTCCAAAAAGTCACTCCAAAGAAATATCACTCAAAAAAAGGTCACTCCAAAAAAAACCACCTTAAATAATATCATCTTAAATATCACTTCAAAAAGTATCACCTTAAGTAACACCACTTTAAATGGTATCACTTTCAATAATATCATTTTGAAATACCACTTTCAATAATGCTGCTCTGACCCCAAATCCTCCCTCCCAGACCCCTTGAACTGAAGGGTTTCATCAGAATTCCTGGGGGAAATGCAGCCACGAGGAAAAAAAGAGCAAATTTTTAATGGAGGAGGAAAAAAGGGGCTCTTTGGGGTGACACAAATGATCCTGGAACAAAGGATGGCCCGGGGACAGGGACACAAGGGGAGCTTCTGATGCCACAACCCTGCACTGAGCTGAATTCAGAGCTCAGCTCCAACCCCAATTACAAATCTCCCTCAGCAAGTCGGGAAATGGAATTCAGTCTCCTCTAAGAGCAGCCCCAATTCCAGCCTTTCTCTGTGAGTTTTCAGCTCTGGAGCTTAGGAGCAATCCAACAGAATCACCCCAGTGCTGCTCCATCAGATCCCTGTAGTGTCAATTTTGTGCTTTTGAATTTCAGGCCGTGCCCTGCCAGCTGTGAGCAAATAACACCAGGATATTCCCTTTCCTGCCATGTACAGAACTCTCCATATCACCAGGATATTCCCTTTCCTGCCATGTACAGAACTCTCCATATCACCAGGATATTCCCTTTCCTGCCATGTACAGAACTCTCCATATCACCAGGATATTCCCTTTCCTGCCATGTACAGAACTCTCCATTCCCTCTCCTTTCATGAGCAGAGGGGGAAACTCTGGAGTCACCAGGGGCAGTTTCCCAACAGGGAAGAAACAACCTTTAAATGTTATTAAAGCACTCCCACGGGGCTCCATGAGCTCCTCCAAGCTCTGGTTGTGCTGCTGAGGTCCCTCCACGAGCCCTGGGAATGGGAACATTTCATTTCCATGGATAACCAGGCCAGCCAGGCACATCCCACAACATCTGCACTTGCTGCAGGTGAAATACCCAAAACCCAGGAGAAGCCAGAACTGCAGCAGGGCAGAGCCACAGGATGGATCCCTCACACTCCCCAAGCCCTCAGACTGCCCCGGACACCCAAATTTCTGCTTTCAGCTCCTGCTTTTCCCTCTGGAACATCTGACCACAACCCACACCCAATATTTCTGACGCCTGGCAGATTAAGGCCTTGTGTTTACAGTGAAGTAACCAAAAACCAGGAGAAACCAAAATTCCAGCAGTGCAGAACCCAGGGGCAGAGCCCCTCCTGCCCCTCAAGCTCTCAGACTGCCCTGGACCCCCAAATTTCTGCTTTCAGCTCCTGCTTCTCCCCCCTGGAATGTTTCACCACAACCCACACCCAACATTTCTGGCACTGGACACGCTGAGGCCTCGTGTTTGCACTGAAATGACCAAAAACCAGAAGGAAACAAAATCCAGCAGTGTAGAACCACAGGATAAATCCCTCACGCTCCCCAAGCCCTCAGACTTCCCTGGAAATCCGAATTTCTGCTTTCAGCTCCTGCTTTTCCCCCTGGGCTGTTTGACCCAGCCAGACCCAGCCCTCCTGGCACTGTGGTTATTTTAAACACACTTTCAATAAACTCCCCAAGTTGATGCAGTTGGAGGCCTGCAAATAAACGAGCTCATTAAACACCCCTGGCACTTAGCAGCATCTCTGGTGGCCAATCCCAGCTCGGGCAGGGCTGTAATTTATAACTTTGATGCCCATTTAATCTGCTCATAACCATCAATCTCTGATTTTTATTGCCCCGTTCTGCAGCCTGAGCAGAAAAGCTGCTCCAATTAGGCCCCCCCAAAGCGGCTCTCACAAATAAATACTGACTTTAATATCCCACAGCACAACTGCCTGGGATCCATTTCTTATTTCAGAAATAAAAGAGCTGGGGAAGAGGTTTGTGATGGCAAAAGCAGCCCCAAGGGCTGGGGAGCAGGAGCTGCTCTGGGCAGCCCAGAGGGCACCAGGAGGTTTTGGGGTGTGACATCCCATAAATGACCCTTCAGAGGGATGGGAGATCCCACAGAGCCGCAGCTGGCCCCAGGTTCAGCCCCCAGCAGGGAAATGGGGTGGCTGGAATGATGCCTGGAGCAGGGGAGGCTGCCACGAAAATAAACCTGAGGGAGCCAATTAATGCCAGGCTGCCATTGATCCATCCCAGCCCAAGGAGATGCTGAAGGAGGAGCTGGAATTGTGATTTTCCTCTGGATACCAGCCTGGCTCAGAGCTGGAATTTGTACCCTCTGGAGCATCAGATCCCTCCTGCAAGGCTCTCCTGGGGAAGAGCATTTCCCACTGAGGGTGAAAATCCAGCTTTGATCCCAGCCAGGAAAACAAATGGAGGCACCTGAACTGCTGCCCCTGATTCCTGCAGCCCTGGGGATGTCTCTGAGCTCCTGATTCATTCCTGCAGCCCTGGGGATGTCTCTGAGCTCCTGATTCCTGGGAATGCCTCTGAGCTCCTGATTCCTGGGGATGCCTCTGAGGTCCTGGTTCCTGCAGCCCCTCAAGGGAGCTGCTCTGGGGAGTCTCTGGTGTGTCCATAAAAAACCTCAGGCAGGGATCACAGCAGCAGCTCTGGAACTGCTGCATCGAATCCAAGCTGGGTTTCCTACCTCAAAAGCACAGACTGATCCCCCAGAAAAGCCCCACTTTGGGAATGTGAAACCTTCCTGGCAGCGCTGGGGCAGGGGGATGTGCTCCTGAATCCCTTTGGTTCACTGGGAGGCCAATTGCCAACTCTGTCAGGCAATGTTCCAGTGATGGATGCCAAAAGGATGTGCAGGGCAATCAGGCTCTGCTCCTGAGGGCACTAATTGGGTTAAGCTCATCAACAAACCCTTGAGAGCAGCAGCCTGGGAAAGGGAGAGCAGGAAGTGCAGGAAAGGAGAAGGGAAAAAAATCAGTCCGTGCAAAGGGGAAAATGTGAGTCTGTGGATTGTGCCCTTCATCTGACACCCTAAAAATGATCAATGGGAATAGAAATAGCACAAAAATGGATGGGTGGGGCACTATGGAAGTGCCAGAATCCTGGAATGGCCTGGAGGGACCTCAAAGCCCATCCAGTGCCATGGCAGGGACACCTCCCACTGAATTCGTGTCAGAGTCCACGGGCAGGGAAATCCAGCCATGGAAATGAGGAGCTGCTGGATTTCCATGGAGCCTGGAGTGCCACCTCTCCCCCCAGCTCTCCCCGTGTGCATCCCTCATTCCTGACACCTTTCCTGAGCTGGGATGCCACCTCCAGCCTCACTGCAAACTGCTTGCAGGGATTTCATCTAAAACCCTGGGAAATTTGCTTTAGGCAGCTCTTCTAAGCAATGCTTTTTCTGATAGGTTGGGAAGTCAAAGTTTGCTCTGGATTTCATCTTCATGGGGGTCTGGAACGCAGGGTGGGCAATGAGGGACACCCAAAAACCTCCTCTGGCCCAACAAATCCAAGCTGATTTGTTCCTACTGCTACACTGTAAAATAAACCCCAAAATCCACATATAAAAATATCAAATAATATTAGAAATCCACGTAATGCTTACCTGCAGACATTCTAGGAATAAAGCTGGGTTTTTAACAAAGTCCTGGAGTCTGGAGCTGAAGGAAATTTCCATCAGGATTGAGGGGACACCTGAGATGTCCCTCTGGGTTCCCCCCAGTGCCATGAGGCTGCTCCTTCCCTGACCTTTATTTGACATATTATATCAAATATACATGATTTTATATATTCCATTCCAGCTGCCAGCAGGCATGTGGGGTGTGCCAGCTCCACCAGGGCTCAACTCCTGCCATTCCCAGCTGTGCCCACACACACAGAGCTTTGTAAACTCGTTAACAACTCCATTAATTAAGGGCTAACGTTGATTGGGATCATTTGAGGAGCAGCCCCCTGTTCACTGATCCACAGCTGCAAAATCCAAATCCCAGGAGGAGCAGCTTGGGCAGGGGGAACAGAGCAGGAATTTTTTCCCTTCTGTTCCCTGGAGGCCCCACCTTTGGCTTGAAGAACAGAGAGGTCCCAGCCCCAAATCCCAAAGAAATGAGGAAGTTTCTTTCCAAAGGTCAGGCCCAGCTGGATCAGACAAAGCTCATCCACCAGAAGCTCCCCAAGCCCACTCAGGAACACGAGGAATAACCACAGAATCCCAGGATCCCTGAGCTGGAAAAGCCCTCCCAGAGCATGGAATGCAACCTGTGCCTGATCCCCACCTTATCCCCAGCCCAGAGCTCTGGGGACACTTCTAGGAATTCCCTGGACACCTCCAGGGATGGGTGTCCAAACCTCCCTGCCAAGCCCCGAGCTCCCTTTCCATGGGGAAATTCCTGGGGTGTCCACCTGAACTTCCCCAGGTAAAACCCAGCAGAGAACACCAAGGCTTCACCCACCTGGAGATAAACTCAGTCCAAGAGAAGGGAGGGATTGAGGCGCATTTCCCACAGACTGGGCTCTGTCCCATGGAATCCCAGACTGGTTCGGGCTGGAAGGATCTGAAATCCACCCAGCCGTGGGCAGGGACCCCTTCCACCACCCCAGGGAGCCCCAAGCCCTGTCCAGCCCGTGCCAGGACCGAGCCGTGCCAATGAGGCACAAAACAAACCCCGCACCGGAAGGTTTCGATCCCAATTTCGCCATTCCCGACATCCCCGAGGCAGCGCAGGCCGCTGCTGACCTCTAGTGAGAGATGCCTGGGAAAGGGAGGATTCCTGGGGATAAACCTCCCGTCCCACCGCGCCCGGCTCCATCCCCGCCCCTCCTTCCAAGGGCTCCTCGGGCACTGGCACGGAGCAGATTCTGAGCAACTGGCCCAAGAAATCCCCGATTTTGAGATATTTTCAATAAATGTGTCCCAGTGAGGGTTGAAGCCCTTTCCACTGCAGCTCAAAGGGAAATTTGTCCCCCAGAAGTGCCCCCAGGACTGGGGCAGGATCCTGAAGGGTGCAGAGAATTCAGCAGTGAAACTAAAACAGGAACTGCAGGGTTGGAAATGCCTGGAGGGAACGGCAGAGGAGCTCCTCCCTCCCCCCAGAACGTGTCAGAGTTCAAGAGAAGCAGAAGAGCAAAGTTCAATTTAATTCTCTCCCTCCCCAAGCAAAAAAAATCAACCACCCAGCAGTGGGGGCAGCTTTGCCTTTGGATCCTCAAAGAGAAACTTTCCCCAAACTCTCCACCCTTCTCAGGGAAAAAATGCCCCAACAACCCCCAAAGGCAACAACAGAACCCTCAACAAGCAAAAACCACAGGTACCAGTGTCCAGTGGAAGGTTTTATTTAAAAACACCCCAAATTCACAAGTCTGCATGGAAACCACCCAGCCAAGCCCCGAGTGCTGGTTCTGAGGAGCCAGAAAGGACCAGTAAAAACCAGCACAGCTGCTGCTCTGCTCTCCCACAGTGTCCTTCAGAATCCACAACGTTCACCCAAAAGGTCCTTCAGGAAAATGAGTTTTCCAGGGACATCAAAGAACCCTCCACTGCAAAGTCTCTTTTAAAACCAACTTTAAGACTGTGAGCTCTGCTTAAATTAAAAATATTAAGAATATTCTACATCAAATGCAGCATTTTTATCCTAACAGACTCCTCCATCTGCAGCCAAACACGAGGCAAAGGCTCCTGAGCTTTTTGTGGCACACAGAATTCCCTGGAGCCATCCCAGGAACATTCCCCATTCCTGGGGCTCCACAAACCTCCTGCCCTGTACAGCAAGATCTGCTCACTTCAGGGATAATTTATCCAATTACCTCGAGGAGTAATTAAACCAAAGCAAAGTGCACTCTGCAGGGGCTGTGGGAACTCCCTGCTCAGCAAGGAGAAATGAATGAAATGAAATTCCCACTGAAATGATGGGAAAATGATGAGTTCCAGCATGGAATTCAAGGCTTTTCCCTCTGGAAGCAAAATTCAGTTCTTGCTTTAACTCTTTTAATAGTTTTTAGTCATTAACTCTTAAAAATAAATCAGTTTTCACATTATTCAGGCTTGGAGAGGTTATTGCTGTTCCTGCCCTGGGACAAATTCCAAGGTGAACACTTTCTGTCCTTCTGGAATTGGAGATTCCTCTGAAATATTCACTTGGGAGCTTTTCCTCACCTTCTTCTCTCAGAAAAACAAAAGAGAACAATGCAGGTGTCCGAGAGGAGAGGCTGGAAAGCCCCACCTCCATCCAGGCTCATCCCAGCAATTTAAGGATTGACTTTTCCCATTTCACACCCAGAGATCAAATCCTGGCCCTGACTCAGCTACTCACGGAGTATTTGAGACAGGAGGCTGGAGCAGCTACTCAGAGGTTCCACCAGAGCCACAATTCCCCATCAGGATCTCTGCACTGCCCAGGGAGGAGGAGTTTGAGGCAATATTTGAAATCTAGGATCTAGGCTGGCAGCAAAGCACGGAGCATCTGCTGGTGCTGGGCTCTGTGTCCCAGGAAATTCAGTGTATTCCTGCTTTTCCACAGGGCCAAGCTGCTATTTCAGCACACTTCTGTGGGCCAGGGTTGAGAAACAGGAGGAGTAATGAGCTGGGAGCTGCAAAAAAATAAAATTAAGACATTCCTCAGCTTCTGAGGTGGGCCAGCTTTTGATCCCTTTCCTTCATTCGATTTTTAATTATTGGGAGATTTCTTTCCAGACCAAATCCCAGGAACTTCACTCAGAGGTGCAGCTGCTGGCTGCTAAAACCAGCCAAATTCTTTAAATAAACCCCTGATTATTCTGGTTTTGAATTGTCTGTGACCCCCTGTTAGTGATACCTGAGCTCCAAGCTTGGACAGGTATTTATTCCTTAAACTAAAGGCATCAGCTTTTGGCAGCAATTTTGCCAAATCATCTTCGTTCTGCCTTCTGAGCCTCTCCTGCTCTTCTGCTCTGCAAAAGAAAAGTGGCAAAAAGGTGTTTGCTCTGAGGGAAAACCTGCCAAGCAGGGCATTATTGGAATATTATTTAATAGTTTAATATTGTTATTTCAGTAGCTAGGAAATGTTCTGGGCTATCAGGTGAATGAGCCTGAGATGTGCAGGGATCAATAATTCAGTGTAAAGAAAGAGAGAGGCTGATTTCTGCAGGTTCCTTTTATTTCATTCCAAGATTTCAGTAGAAAGAGAAACCTTTTGGTTTTTCCCAGATTACAACGTGCTCAGGGAGTTCTGTAACAACTTTTCTATCTATTAAACAAACTTTCATCCTTAAAATAAACATTACAATACAAAGAGAATCCAGAAGGCAATAAAAGACCGCTCAGCAGTCTCAGAGTTCAGAAATCTACAAAAAAACAAAAGTCCCTTTGAGCATCTGTGGCTCTTTTTGCATTGTGTTGAAAGGACACAACCCCAAAGCTGTAAATACATTTAAAAAGTGGATTTTGCATTAAGACAGTGACAGAAGCAGCAGCAGTGAGCTGTTGGAGCTCTGGGTGAGAACACAAAAATGCTTTTTGCTCAGAAAGCTCCACCTGTGAGCACAGGGGGTCTGAGCTCAGCTTCACTCCAGGTGCCCGTGGGGAGCAGAGCTCAGCCGGGCCCTCAGCCCAGCAGGAAAAGGAATTTTGGAATTGCTGAAACACAGCAGGAGCTGAGGCAGTGCTGGAACCCCAGGGCTGAGAGGATCTTCCAGAGAGCTCCAGAGCAACCTCAGCTCTGCTGCTGGAGCTCCCACCTGCCAGGGGCTTTGCTACTCAACTTTCCTTTCTGAAAGAAACAGGGGGACAACAATTACTGCAAACCCTGGCCTGGGGCAGCCCAGACGCCACAGAATCCCTGGAATCACTGAATTGTTACACAAGGGTGACAAACACTGAGATGGGACATCCCAAACCCCACAGAATCCCTGGAATCACTGAATTGTTACACAAGAGTGACACATGCTGGATTTGGGACATCCCAAATCCCATCAGTGCTGTGATTTAGGCTCAAACCACCACATTTTCTATCACATTTCAGTTGTGAGGCCACTAAAATAAAGGAAGGCAAAGAGGAACAGTGCCAGGAAAGGACACCTGGATAATGCTGCCTCAAATATTGACTCACAGGAGGCAGGATATGAAATCCTAAAACAGACTGAAGAAAATAAATCCAACAGAAATCAGACTGGAGAAATGATCTCCTTAATCCCTTCAGGACAAACCCTTCCCAAGGCCACTGACATTTGCTGGCTCTATACTTACTCAGAAGCAGCTGCTTTTTGCAGTTTTGCCCTTTTCTTTGCAGACCAGTTGAGATCACCACCTGTAAGAGCAGCAATGGGCACTGAGACCTTTAAAACTGGGGTTTGGTGGCTTTGGGATCCAAACTCCCCCCGGGAGCTCTCAGGGCACTGAGAAAGCAGAAGAATGATTTTACAGAAGTAGAAACTGAGGTAAGGAGAAGCTGCAGAGACTCACCTGTGAGGTGATTCACAAAGTACAGCATGACCACAGCTAGCAGTGACACTGCAAAAGCAAAGGGACAGCTTTAGCTGACAATAAATGAACAGGTTTAACCCACAGCCAAGATCTTCATGGTAGCTCTAACTCAGAGGAGTTTTCAGCTTTTGTAAATCTCCCTGTGCTCACAGCACGTGGTAATTCAGAAAGGATTTTAATTTTAAAGTTACAATTTACACTTTAAAAGCATTGTTAGTCTACTTTCACTCAATTTTTTAAACACTGAAACTCGCCATGCTTCAAGGAAACCCCAAGCACTTCACTGGCTGTGAGTTCATCCCAGCACTGCCCCAGCTGACACCTCTAGAAGGGGAATGGTTTCTGTTTTCCAGGAAATAGGAGCCAAAGAGCCCCATGAAGGTCCCTGAGCCCACTCCCAGCGTGTTCCACACTCACAGCAAACACAGGCACTGAAGAAGACCTCCAGGAACAGGTATCCCCTGGTGTCCAGGATCATGCCAGCTGCTATGGCAATCACTGCCAGGCCCAGGTTCTGGATGGACTGCATGCTGGGACAGAGCAGGAACAGCAGGGATTTCTTTTCTCAGGAAAATGGATTTTCATTTCCTCAGGAAAAGCTCCTCAGTGGCACTGAGCCCATGAGAGCTGCACAGCCCCCATTTGCTGGGACATGGGGAAGCCAGGGCTGGGTTTTGCAGAAGTTCCTGTGCCTCCCCCAGCCTCAGGCTCTGTCCCAAAGCCCCATCCCAGAGCAGCCAGGAACTCCTGCTCCCAGCCTGGAGGGGCTGGAACCAGCAGTGGGTTGGATCTGCTCAGATCCAGTGGTTCCAGAGTGGCAGGGATCAGGGCATGGCTTGGGATGGAGGGACCTTAAAGCTCCCCCAGTCCCATGGGCAGGGACACCTCCCACTGTCCCAGGGTCAGCCTGGCCTGGGGCACTGCCAGGGATCCAGGCTCTGGGAATTCCATCCCAGCCCCTCCTCAGCCTCCAGGAAACAATTCCTTCCCAATATCCCATCTCAATCTCTCCTCCTTGAGTTTAAACCATTCCCCCTCATCCTGGCACTCCAGCTCCTTGTCTAAGGTCTCTCTCCAGCTCTCCTGCAGGCTCCCTTCACTGGAATCCCCAATTCCCAATCTCCCATCCATCCCTGCCTGTCCCTGTGTCCTGTCCCTCCATGCCTTGTCCCCAGTCCCTCTGCAGCTCTCCTGCAGGCTCCTTTCCCTGGAATCCCCTCCCAGCCAGGAATTCCCAATCTCCCATCCATCCCTGCCTGTCCCTGTGTCCTGTCCCCCCACCCCTCGGCCCCAGCCCCTCCCCAGGTGACCCCACAGCTTCTCCTCCCCTGCAGGGTGCACAATGCCAGCCCTGCATCCCCACAGGGCCATGGAATACTCACAAGCCATAGGCAGTTCCCAGCTGGTGCTCGGGGACCACAAAGGCCACCATGGGCCACAGGGCACAGGCCAGCAGGGAATAGGCCACGCCCAGCAGGCACTGGGGACACAGGGACAGGTCACAGCAGGGCCACCTCCGAGCTGCAGCCCCAATAAATCCACACATTCCCCTCCCTTCCTCCCAAAAGGAGCTCAACAAGCACTCTGTGAGATAAAATTGTAAATAAATGTCCACACTTGGAATTTCTTCCAGGAATGATCCCCAAAATTAACTCTGTTAATTGAAATTACAGGGCCTGAATGAACACCCAGAGCTGCACCTCACTGGAAAAATGCTTGGAAACCAAAGGTTTTAACCCCTGCCCCACTGACGAGCACCATCATCTCAGCTCCAAACAAACATTTCAAGAATCTGCCCTCAATAATGCAGATTTTTACTGAGGTTCAATCATCACAGGCAGTTTGAGTAACAGTAATAAGCTTCAGAAATAAAATAAAAGAACAGATTTTAGGAGAAAAGTGAGCACCTGGCACAGGAATTTAGTAATACAGTGAGGAATCTTTTGCACCTCACAATACACACAATAATTCAGTGCCAACCCCATTGCTTTATATTTATGAAAGAAATATTTGATATTTTATTTCTATTTAGGTCTAAATCCCAAACCCAAATATTTGATATTTTATTTCTATTAAGGTTTAAATCCCAGAAATAAATATTTGCTATTTTATTTCTATTTAGATCTAAACCCCAGAATAAATATTTGGTGTTTTATTTCCATTTAGGACTGAGTTACCATGGCTATCCAGGGGTTCCAGAAGGTGAAGGCCAGCATGATGTGTGAGGCCAGAGTGGTGACCACAGCACACAGCACCCAGATGATGTTCTTGCCAACTTTATCCACCAGCAGGCCAAACACTGGGGACATGGGGGCTGAGATGATGTACACGATGCTGCACGAGAGGGAAATTCAGGATTTAACACCCCCAGAGTCCTTTGTTAATTCCAAGGCCAGAAGAAAAAAGCACCCCCCGAAAAAATCCCAGTAATTCAGAATTCCCAAAGGGTTTGAGGACATGAGGTGCTCAGCATCCAACAGTGACAGACTCAGAGCCCAGCCAGTGTTTTCTTGTGGGGTTTTACTGCTTTGGGCTTTGGCCACGTCACAAATTCATCCTCAAACTACCCAAATTGAGCTCCTTTAGTGCTGTTATTAAACTGCTTTTATCACTCAGAAAAGAATCACTAAATACTAAAATAAAACCCTTCAGAGCTTTTTCTTTCCAGTGTGAACATCTGGTTTTAATAAAAAACACATCCACATTTCCCAATTATTCCCTGAGTTGTGTGAAATTATTTCTCCACTTAAATGCAGCTCACAGGAGAGCCCAAATCTCTTCCCACCTGCCCAGAGCCCAAAAAATACACCCTAAACCTGGCAATGTTCCTTATTAAATCAACCACAATGTACCTGTTGATTGCACTGGCTTCTTGAGGGGAAAATTGGAATTTTTCTATAAAGAAAACTCTGAGGGAAGGAAAAAAACTTATTTAGGAAAATGCAGACTTGAAGATGTGAAATCAAAATTAAGTTAGACAAAGATATGAGAATGCCATTTACAAAAAAATTAAATAGAGCTTTGACATAAATATCCCAGATTTTAATCTATAATTCATTTAGGAGCTTGCTGTCAAACTCCACAGATTTTAATTTAAGGATCATTCAAATTACACTTTGGGGAACACATAAAAAGTCCATAACCAACTCTTAGCCCAAATAATGATCTACTGGATTGTAAATATGGAAGGAATCCTACAGGACCCCAAATTCCACCCCATGTTTTAAACCTGCATCCAGTTTTCATCAGGAAATCAAATATTCCTCATGCCCCTGAGTTCATAATTCCAAAGAAGGTGAAGTTTTTAAGCATTTTGGTTACAAGCTTGGCCAAATTCCCTGGCTGGACAAGTGTGTGGCACTTACTTCCCCAGGCCAATGAAAGGGAAAACTGCAGCGTAGTAACAGACACAGATGACAAAGATGAGCCACAAGGACAGGGAGAAATCCTTCACATCTGTCAGCTTGATCACTTCTCCTGCAAGGGGGAAACAGCATGGCAGCAGTCAGGATGAACAAAGCTGGGATTCATCCCCACTGGAGAACACCCAGTGATCCCAAATCCCTCCTACACCACACCCCTGGCTGCAGATTAAAGGTCCTTCCATCCAAACCAGTCTGGGATTCCACTGGATCTCCAATTGAGTTTATTTTTAATTAGCCTGAGTTGTCCCACATGGAAAACCCAACCCAGCACACACTGACAGGGAGCAGCTCCATGGTTCTGCACCCCTGCTAAAGGAAATCAACTCCAAGGAAACACAGAACCAGTGGCACAAACTGGTGCAAACTTTTGTTTTTATAAATAAAGCAGGTGGCAGAGCATCTGCCTGTTGAGCTGGTGTTTGAAACTAAAACTCCATGTAAAAATGAACTAAATTAGGATTAGAAGTGTGCCAGAGTTAAGCAGCAGGCACTGAATGAGCTGGAATGCAAACGTGGTGCAGGGTGTCTGGGAGGGTCAGCTCCAGCTCAGCACTCACCTGTTTTCCCCTGCTCTTTACAAAGCAGCTTCTCTGCTCTCCTGTCCAGGTAAGCCAGGATTAGAGCACAGCTCAGTGAGAACAGACACGTGACCCCACCTGGAGAAGGCAACACCACATGGTCAGCTGACAGCTCGAGCAGTAATTTGGGTTTGCAGCCCAATCAGAGCAGTTTTTGTTGGACATGTCAGGTACACCAAGTTTAGCACCAGCTCCAAGGCTCAAGAGCTGCACAACTCAGAGGTTCAGGTGTAAAACGGAACCTGCCTTGGAGCACAGACATGGACATGGATTTATTTTATTTAAATCATCACCACCACTCCCCCTCAGCTCCTCATCTGCCCCTGGCAGGAACAGAAACAAACCTGGCCTCATTCCCAACACCAAATCTCCATGCCCATGGCTCTGAGGGAAGGGAACACACCCCAAAATTGTTCAAATTTCCCTTTTACAATCAGATAACCACAGGCAAGCTTTGACACTCCTCAGAAAATTTTTAAGCCTGTCCTTTGCTCAGAGGATGTGAAATATTTCATCTCCACAAGACACAAACTTGAATTTGGCAGCCCCAAAAATGCCCCAAAAAGCATTTCAGAAGCTGCAGAAACCTGAGAGAAAAAGAGAATATGATACAAAAGGTGCTGAAATTGCTCCTTCTAAGCTCAGAGTTGTGCTACTTTTAAGGGGTCAATAAATGCTTTTCAGTGATTAATAAATGCTTTTCAGAGATTAATAAATCAGTAACACACACACAGAGAACATCACTGACCTATGAGCAGAGCCAGGCCGAGGGTGCTGGGACCAGCGTAGCCCAGGAGATCCTGCACTCTGGAGTAGATCCATCCCATAATATTCATGTTCACCGTGCTCCCCTAGGCACAACAGAGCCATGTGAAGAACCCAGCACCTCCCAGCCCCAGGGATTCACCAGGAGTGTTTATTATTAAAGTGCCACCCAGGGAACTTAAACCAGCAGGGGAAAGGATCCAAGGGATTCCCTGCTGGGCTGGTAACAAATCAATCACTGCACCAAGGACACAACATCACAAACTGGACTTTGTACAAGTCTGCAGGAGTTTTCACCGATGAGAAGTGCACAAACCCACATGCATGAGCTCATAAACTGAGCTGAATTGAATGGATTTCATCAAACAGGATTCCCAGCTGACAGGACCTTTTCCCCTCCTTCTGCCCCCAGAGAAAGATCCATGACTGCCACTACTGGAGAACATCCCCCAGCCCCAGCAGGAAACACCTGCAGTGGTTAAAGCCCCCAGGAGGAGGAGCACAGCCCTGTGTCCATGCCCAGCTGTGCACGGTGCCCACTCACAATCCTGGCCATGCTGAGCTGCAATCCAAACACCAGGTTGAGCTCCTTGCCCTTGAACCAGCTGACTGCATAGGTGTTCTGGGCCACGGCCAGGGACTCGCCCCCAATCCTGCAAAACAAACACAGCACTGCAAAGGGGCCCGGGCAGGGCAGAATTCCAGAGCAACCTGCCTGTGCACAGGCTGATCAGTGCACATCTATGCACCCAGGGCAGCAGAAAGCAAAATGGAAGCGCAGTGACTGAAGAACAATTCCAGAGGTTTTGATTCAGCAACGCCTGCAAGTCCTGGTTTTGGCTTTCTAAGTTACACAAGGGAAAGAACTGGAGACCCTGCATTCCTCAGCTCCAGAGGGCTCAGGATGCTCCAGTTTTCGATCCAAGTGGCAGCACTTTTCTAGGAGAGCTTTCTAGGGCTGGTTTTTGTAGTTTTCTAGATGGCCTTACCTCAAAGAGCACAAATCTGCCCTTCCAGACTCACCCAAATATGAACCTGCCCACTTCCATCAGCCAGAAGGTATTGAACAGTGCTCCCAGAGCAAAAACCACCTGCACAGCAGCAAAGGAAAATGGTGGTTGTGCATTTCAGGCACAGAACAAAGCACAGCTGTCTGAAAACAGTAACAAAACCAATTTTCCCTTCCCACATCCATCCCTGCTCTTTTTGGTTTCTGCTCCCTCTGCTGTTCATCATCTCCAGCCTGGCTCACCTGGGACTGTGTCATCCTCAACCAATTTCACATCAAACACACAAAAACCTGGATCCTTCCCACAATTTCAGCCACATTCCAAGGTGAAACATAAATCCTTCCCACAATTTCAGCCACATTCCAAGGTGAAACATAAATCCTTCCCACAATTTCAGCCACATTCCAAGGTTCCCCTTCCCAACAGAGCCCAGGGCTCTCCCATTCCAGTTCTCTAAAGTGAAACACAAACTGCAGGCCCAGCTGCCTCCCTTGCACTCACCTGCCCAGCACACACAAAGATGCTGAATATTACAGTGCCCAACCTGCAAAGAGAATAAAATCACTTCATGCACAACCAGAATCCTTTTCTTTCCTTACAAAACACTATTTTAGATCTGCAGCAGGGAAACAAGGGGAGGTGGATGGGCAGTTAAACAGTCTGTATCATAAATTGTGCAGCTCAGTGATTCCCATAGAGAACAGGTGGTACAAAGTGCTGGGTTGGAAACAAATTTATTTAAGTTATAAAGGAAGGGAATCTCAGCTATATTGTTAAAAAACTGTATGGGAGAATTGTATTGTTAAAAAATTGTATGTATTTCCTAAATTGTACGGAAAAATATTGAAGGGGTTTATTATAACCTTGAAAAGCTTTATAATATAAAGTCTAAACCTCCCCTGCAGTTTTAACTCAGATTCCTTGCACATGAGAGCCACAAAGGCTGCACTCACCGGATCCCAAACACTCTGTCTATCAGGAAGCCTCCAAAGAAGCACAGCACCACGTTGGGCCATGAGTACCAGGCATAGAGTGCCATGAACTGGGCTGTGTTCACCTTCATGTCCTGCACAGCACAGGGGCAGAATGAAAAAACATTATTCCAGAGCAAACATGCAGGAGAAGCCAAGCAGAAACAGCATTTCCTGTAATCCACAGAATTCCCAGATGGGCTGGGTGGAAAGGACTTCTTTTGTTCCAAGCCCTTCCACTATCAGGGGGTGCTCCAAATGGCCTTGGGCACTGCCAGGGATCTGGGGCAGCCACAGCTGCTCTGGGCACTGCCAGGGACAGCCACAGCTGCTCTGGGCACTGCCAGGGATCCCGGACAGCCACAGCTGCTCTGGGCACCCCGTGCCAGGGCCTGCCCGCCCTCCCGGGGACCAATTCCTCCCCCAATCCCAAATCCCGGCTCCCATCTCCCGCTGCCCCGTCAGCCCATGCCCACACAGAATCTCACTCCCCGTGTTTTTCAAAGCGCCCTGACAGCGACTCACCCGCTGAACCTGGGTCTGCAGAGCGGCCGGGTTGTCGTAGCAGAAGTAGCTGCCTGCGGGGACAAGGGGACGCCTCAGGGCTCTGTCCCGGCCCCCACACCCCAACCCCCCCACACGCAGCCCCCCGGGCCCGTCCCGCACCGAATCCCAGGAAGCACATGAGGGCCAGGACGAGCAGGCGGTGCGGGAGGCGGCGGGGGTCGCAGGCGGCGGGCAGGGCGCGGGGAGAACCGGGGGAGCCGGCGGAGCCATCGCCGCCCTCAGCGCCCAGCAGCGCCCGCTGCTCCTCCGCCATCGCGCCCGCCTCACGTGAGCGCCCGCCACGTGACCCGCCCCGCACGTGACATCCGCCCGCCACGTGATCCGTGCCCCACGTGACCCCGTTGCCATGGCAGCGGCGGGCCGGGGCCTGCGAGGGGCCCAGGGAAACGGGAACGTGAAATAAATACAAAAAATGGAAATGGAAACTGTAAAAAACGAGGTTCCGTTTTTTACGTTTAGTAAACTTTTTAAATTTTTACGAGGCAAAATTAAAAAAGTTTACTAAAAAGCCAGTAGGGGACAGAAGTAAAGCAAAGGGTTAAAACCCGGGTGCCTGCTCTCGGCCAAGAGCACACCTGCTATTGTGCAAACACCCTTTATTTACCATTCCAATTGCATCGGCCTGCTGCGTAGCCACAGGCCCTTATGTCACCGTGAGATTTTATGAAAAATCCCTTCACCAGGATTTTTTCTCCTGGGAAGCTGGGAAGCTTCAGCTTCTCCATGTTTTGCTGCTTTGGAATGGGATTTGGAGAATTGTTTACCCAGCATGTGAATTGTTTTTAATTAATGGCCAACCACAGCCAGCTGTGTCAGGACTCTGGTCTGTCACGGGTTTTTATTCTTCATTCTTGTTCTAGCCTTCTGATGTCTCCTTTCGTTAGTATAGTTTTAGTATATCATTTCTTTTAATATAATATCATAAAATAATCAGCCTTCTGAAACATGGAGTCAATTTTCATCTCTCACCTCATCCTGGGGGCCTTACAACACCCTCATGCATAGTGAACTTTTCCCCAAACTCGTTTACATGTTCCAAGGACTGTTCAGCAGGGCTCCTCCTTTTTAGAGCATGCACGTTCCTTGTTTGTGGTTTTAGTCCTTTTTTCTCATCACCTCCAGGTTTTGGGCCTTGCTCCATGCTGCCTTCCGAGGGTGAGCGCTGCTGGCTGGCACGTCTGTACAGCTGTGCTCATCCTGTGTGCATTGGGTGTTATCCCATCCCAGCAGGCAGTTTAACACAAGCACACTGATATCAGCTATTTCACTATGTCCAGATGTTAGAAATATCTATGCTAGAAATAAAAACTATATAACAAAGTTACTTTACACATATAAAATCCATTTTCATATTTGTGGAAAGCCAATATGATGTGTCTGTAACAGAAATGGAAGTGGAAATGGAAGTGGAGTTTGAGGGCCAGGCTGCAAGCAGCCCACAATGAGCAGCCAGGGAAATGGCCCAGCTGGTGAAATCCCTCCACCGTCCTTATTTTGGGTGTTAAAGTCATGGGATCACAGAATCACAGCAGGGTGTGGGATGGAAGGGACATCAAAGGGCACCCATGGCAGGGACACCTTCCCCTGTCCCAGGCGCTCCCATTCCCACTGTCCAGCCTGGCCTTGGGCACTGCCAGGGATCCAGGGCAGCCCCAGCTGCTCTGGGAATCCCAGCCCAGCCCAGCCCTCCCAGGGAACAATCCCAGTTCCCAATATCCCACCCAGTCCTGCCCTCTGGCAGTGGGAGTTCACTCCCCCTGTCCTGGCACTCCCATTCCTGATGAACATTCCTCTCCAGCTTCCCTGGAGCCCCTTCAAACACTGGGAGGCTTCTCCTCTCCAAAGTCATTTTTCTTGAGCTGTTTGCTCCAAAAGGTTCCTGCCATATTAGACAAACCCTTGGAAAAGCTACTTTGTTACTGTAAAAAGCTCCATCTGCCATCAAATTTCACCTTCTTGTGCCAAAAATGAGCTGAATCCTGTGTATGCATCATCAATGGCTCTCTGATTAAAATATGTTCTTTTTGAATAAAATATGCTCTTAATGAGGCACAACCACTTGTGATTTAAGCCAAAGGATTTCTTTACCTTTCCAAGGTAATAATAATTGTTTAACTTTTCAAGGTGTAGAAAGCAAAGGGCTGAGTTTTACCTGAGATGCTGAACAACACATTCCCAGCCACTCTGTCATGAATTTGATAAGGAACCGTGGAAGAAAGTCAAAACAACCTCTCCAAACATGCAGGTATCATGTTGTGAATCAGTGCAGGCTCCTCTGGGACACAAACCACTTCATTTCACTTGATACATGTCTGTTCAGAGACCTGCCAAAAGAGAAATGTGCTATTAAATGAATCATGTTCAACTGCTCTAAACTCCTTTAGATTCCTTGGAATCTGAGCATCTCAGTTTAGCACAGTGGCTGTGAAAAACATGGTCTGAAATTACAGGGCTTCCTTGGAAAAGCAGTTGTGCAACAAATTGGAGAGTTTCAGTGACAAACTCGAGGATTTCAGTGACAAACTCAAGGGTTTTTGTAAAAAATTCAGGAGCTTTAGTGACAAACTCAGGAGTTTTTGTAAAAATCTCGAGGGTTTCTGTGACAAAGTTGAGGATTCCAGTGACAAACTCGAGGGTTTTTGTAAAAACTCAAGGATTTCTGTGACAAACTCGAGGGTTCCAGTGACAAACTCGAGGGTTTTTGTAAAACCTTGAGTGTTCCAGTGACAAACTCCAAGGTTTCATTGCCACTTGAGGGAGCTCAAAGATAATTGTCCTTGCAGAGTCACCTGGCGTTTCCTGATTCCAGGGAGACAATTTCTATCCACAGATCAAACAGATAACTTTGGGGAGCAAAGCTAAATCGAGCCTGGGGTTGTGTTTATCTTGTTCTGGGCAACATCAGGCTCTTTATCAGAGAGTGAGAAATTGCAGCCATACATCCAGAATATTTAACAGGAGCAAAAGACAGTTTTACATTTGCTAATTCCCAGTATTTGCCTTTCCCCCAGTCAGCTCCACCTTCCCCTTGGCTGTCTGTGATTGTTTACATCCCGAATAAATACAGTGGCCTGCTCCTAAACTCAGGCTTTAGAATGTTGGTTACAGATGCAGCTGCTGCCTCCCCATAAATCAGAGCACTTGAATTGCCATATGATCCCAAATGCTGTGGTTAACAGCAGCAAATGGAGGAAATGCTGTGCACAGGACTTTATGGGGGCCATAAAACCCTTGTGCCTGTGGCCTGCCCTCCTTGCACAGATCAGTCAGGTGCAGGGAGCACTCAGGACAGCAAACACTCCCAGGAAACAAGGAAGAATTTCAGGGTTCAGCTGCTCAGAGCCATTGCTGCCTTTGGGGAGATGCTTCAAAACTGCAGTGAAGCAGGAGCTGTGTTTCACTTGATTAAATTGACTCCACCATCATTGCCCCATTATCCACTTCCTGAAGGAAAACTCTCATGCTTCCCCCCCAAAGGATGAAGGATCTGTCATACACAGGCATGCAAACAGTTTTTAACCCCTCCATGTGCTGAGGAATGGGTTATTACAAACCTCTGTGTCTCACTAAAATGTTACTGGGTGTTTGTGCACCATCCCAAGACAAGTCTGACTTGTTCAAAGTGCTGGATGAGGCTGAGGAAGCTTTTCTGCCCCATAAACCTCTCTGAGAGCAAAGGTCCTGGCCTGAGGAAGCTCCTGTGGGTGGGGAGGGATCCAGTGCCAAGCAAACAGCTCCTGCCTCTGCTGAGTGCCACGAGCCTGAGCGGGGTGGGTTTGTGGCTCCTTGTGTTAATATTGTTCAATATTGCTCTGATCCTTCCTGAAATTCACAGCTCTTCCCAAGGGCAGCTGCTGCCAGGCTCCTTCTCCAAAGCCAGCTCGGGTAATGGAGTGAAAAACCCCCCAGGAGAGTGTAGGAGCACCATTAATGATGTGCAGCTTCTCAGCCAAGGCAGGACTTCCAGGAGATTTTTCTGATGTTCCAGGCCAGGCTGGACAGGGCTTGGAGCAGCCTGGTCCAGTGGAAGGTGTAGGATGAGATGATTTTAAGGTCCCTTCCCACCCGAACCAGTCTGGGATTCTGTGATTCTGGGAATTCAGAGGGCTGTGGGGACTGTAACTGAATTTCTGGGTAACACTTGAACTTGGCTCCGTGCACAACTTTCCCTTCGTGCCTGTTTTCCTCAGGATACAAAAATTCCTGGTGGGCCTTAACAGTGCTAAGTTCTAAAAATCCCCAGGTTATTTGGTGGAAATAGTGAACAACAACAGATCCTGAGAGCCACTGAGCATTTCCTGGATAGTTCATCTTTGAAAAGATGCCTTCTCAAAACATCTACATTTCTTAAAACTCTCCT
Source organism: Diglossa brunneiventris (assembly GCA_019023105.1). Lineage (NCBI taxonomy): Eukaryota > Metazoa > Chordata > Aves > Passeriformes > Thraupidae > Diglossa > Diglossa brunneiventris. Next base: position 1,529,139 of record CM032362.1, on the reverse strand, counting down.
GTTTCTTCCAGCAGGATGGACATGAAGGATTTCAGGACATGAAGGATTCCAGGACATGAAGGATTCCAGAGCTCAGCCCTGGAATTTCAGGAGGAAGCCCTGATCCTGGAGGTGGTGCCACGAGCCTCAGTGTCCTGGGAATGGAGGAAGTTCCCACCCTGGCCAAGGGCTCTGCTTCCCTGCCCTGGCTGAAGGCCAAGGAGAGCTCACTGTCACCAGGGCTCCTCATCCTCTGGAGAAGGCAGTGCTGGAAATGGGTGGCAGAGGGAACTGCTCCCTGGCAGTGCCCCCCTGGCATCCCTGTAAACACAGGAACCCTCCTGTTCCCACAGCCAGGGCTGTGGGACACCCCAAGGATCCAGCTCCTCTCTCCAGGCTCCTGCAGGCCCCTCTCAGCTCTGTTCTCTCCCTCAGCTCCTTCATTCCAAGGCACATCTCCTGCCAGGCTCCTGCTTTTGTCCTGCCCAAGGCTGAGCACTTTCTGCACATCCAGCAGCTCCTCCTCAGGCATTTCCTCTGCCCTCGAGTGGCCGAACTCTGCTGGAGTCTTTCCAAGACCTGCCTGAGGTGGGCTGGATTTCTTTCCTTCTCTCTGCTGCAGCCTGGAGAACTTTCCAAGCAAACAACTTGATTCAGTGGTCCCGTTGTTCCCTGAGCTTGAATTCCTTTGCTGATACACCTGATCCCTCACTTTCAAATTCATTCCTCCCCTCAGTGGAATTCCTTCTCACCAGCTCTCCCAGGCCTTGGATCTGAGGAAATTGAAGTAAATTCCATCCCTGTAGTTGACATGGTTATGTTAAATATTCTCATTGGGTTGAGATGGTTTAAAATAAAACCAAAAATGAAAAATCACAATTATTCCAATAATCCTGAGTCATGTCCACATATCCAGCTTTATCTCTGAGTATGAGGCTTTGCTTCATAACCCAAGAAAGTGATACCATGGGGAAAAATTACAGAAAGCTCTAATTTTTGAGGAAAAGAGAAAAGGTGGGAAAGGGGAAGCATAATCATTTCCTTATAGGCAAAGAATTGGAAACAAGCTGGAGAGGGGAAGAAAAAAACATTTCACAAACTGATAATTCAAATTAGAGGGTAAGAAATTCTGCCTAAGCATTTGTTAAAGTAAGGGGCTGGAGAGGGAGATGAAATGCAATTTTCTTTTTCATTTCCTCCGAAGAGTGAATAAGAAATTATTCTGCACAGAAAAAAAAAATCCCTTGTGATCTAATTCTGAAAATATATTGTTTCCTTTAGAAGCATCTTGCTCAACACTTGATTTCACAGTTTCACTGACAGATTACAATTCTTTGCATTTTTATATCCCTGACCTACCCACCTTGTGGTTTCCAAGTGCAAACAATTTCCTCAATATTATTCACGGCCTGGCAGAAGGAAACGAGAGTTGTTCCCCATAACTGACAAGTGAATAAATACAAGTGCTCCAGGTGAGTAACTGAAATACTCCCCTCACCTTTCCTGGCATCACAGCCAGCTCATCCCACTCAGGAAACGTGAAGGGAACTATTCCTAGCCCAGAGTGTCAAGGAAAGGCCATTCCAGCTTCCCTGGCTTGGAAAATTTGTCATTTCTTAGGGGACCTCCAGGACTCACCTTCTTCCCTCAAGGCAGGGAAACGGTGCTGTGCTTTCACCACCTGAGTCTGAGCTGCTCCTGGGCTCCACATGGTCCTTGAAAAGGAGGAAAAGAACAGAATCCTTTGAAAATAACCTGGTTTGAGCAGAAGGAAATGAGTAAAGCAAGTTCTCAGATGGTTTTAGTGGAAATTGTGCTGTGCTTGGAGAACACTTCCATCACAGCTTGGTTTATTTCTGTATTTACCTTTTCCATTTAGGCAAATCCTGAGTTCCATCCAGCCCTTGCCAGCAGCACAAGGAACTGATCCCAGAGATGTGCGAGGCCACATGGGATTTCACCTCTCCCTGCTTCCAGTGGGAACAACATTCCCATTGATATTAATATTTGAATGACTGAATTGCACATATAAACCAAATTCTCCTTGGATGGGGGAGGAAATCCCACCACGCTGACCTGGCCATGGACAGCTCCTGTGGAATCTGCTTTGGTTACACGCAGAGGAGCTGAAACCCTTTTGAACAACAAGTTCTTTGTCCTTTTAGAATCATCCTAGAATCCCTAAGGTTGGAAAAGACCTCCAGGACCATCAGTCCAGCTGTTAACCCAGCACTAAATCACATCCTCAGGATTTTTAAACACTTCAGGGATGGGGACTCCACCACTCCCTGCATGGCAACCAGGAGATGAAGTCAGATTAGAAGAAATTGCAGAGAAAATAAATGAAGTTTTCTTTTTCTCTCTTATCTGGAAGGCAAATACAGCTTTTGGGTTGTTTTTTTTCCCCCTGGAAATTTGAGATCCACAACCACAAAGCATTTATAGAAAATACAGCTCCAAGTTCAAATATCTGGCATCTGACAACAAGTGCCAAGGGCAAGGCTCTGGAAAGCGATAGGGAGTGGAAAATGGGGAGGGAAAACTGAACTCAGGAAAGGGAACAGATAAAAATCCTGCTTTAGAGAGCCAGGCCAAGTAAGGACATCCCATCCTGCAGCTGGAGTGTTTGCTTCCTTGTCTGAGTTTCCTGGCAAAGCCTGAACTCACACTTCTTATGTTCCACTCCAACAATAAGAGCTTTGGGGCAGCCTTGGCTCCAGCCCCCCCAGCTGAATTCCCTGGATCCAGCTGACATGGAGCCTGCTGGGAAAGGACCCTCATTCCTTGGGAATTGATTGCACCCCTGGGCTCTGCCCAAGCCTGGTAACCACGGGGGTGTTTTGTTTGGCTCCTCTGAGTTTACAACCCCACCAAAAGAGGAGAAACAACTGATGAGAGCTTTTATAGCTCCTTAAAATCTGATTATTGCAGGGAATTAGAGCCAGCAGATGCACTGGAGATAAGGGCTGGGAGGAGCACATCTGAGCCCTGCTCTGGTGCTGCTGGGGAGGGGGGATGGCACCATCCCCAAAACTCAGATCACAGCTCTGACAGTCAGGGGTTCCAAATCTGCATCCTCAGGAATCCAAACCCTTCTTTTCCAAAGTTACTTCACCAAAGTCACACTGCAAATTGGTCATAATTCATCAGCTTTGTGTAATTTTTTTGTCTAGAATTCACATGTTCAAGTTTTCCTTTTAAGGCTGCCTGTTCCTTTCCTGCTGAGCATCCCTGCCTCCAGCTCGAGCTGTCCCAACATCATTTCAGCTTCTACTCCACACATTCCCAGCCCATTTTCCTGCCCTTTCTGCTCACCAAGCAAAACTGGAGCTTTTTATAAGCTTCTTACACTGACACCTGAAAGAGCAGTGCTGCTGTCAGCACATTCCCAGCCTTTCTTCCCTGGGAATATTTCCCAGAGCCAGCCTCACACCCTGTGTGCCCCAGAGGAAAAGTGATTTCCCCACCAAGCTGGAGGGCTGGGATTCTCAGGGAGTTCCACCCCACAGAAAATGCCTGAGTGGCTGTGGATGGTGTCCAGCAGCTCCTCCCTTGTGGCCCAGCAACCTTCCCCAAACACCGAGTGCTTCCAGGAAATGGGAAACAAACACAAATCCCACGGGACTGGGAAGAGGGCCTGGATGAGTCACTGCTCCCCACAGACTGCTTCAAGGAAATGAGGAAAAATAAATGAGTTCCAGACAGCATAACTGGCTCCCTGAGGGCCTTGGCTGGGGGTCTGTCCTACAGCCACAGCATCCCAATCCCCATGGATGCAGTGCCTGGCCCAATCCCACTTTGGGGCTGGAAGAAAAGCACCAGCAAACAGCTCTGCTGACACAGCAGCCTGCAGTGGATCTGCAAGGAAACCTTTGTGCTGCTGCATTGCTCTCCTCGTTGCTTTGTGCACTCTGCAAACAGATTTGGCAAGCAGGCATTGTTACCCTGGGATCCTCCTGCAGGGTTTATTCGGGGTGTTTAACACCTGCCACCGCCATCCTGCATTTCTCTGAGCTGGCGCTAAATGCTGGCCCTGAAGTGACAATTTATTGTTGGTTCTGTTGGCTCAGGATAAGCCTCAAAGCCAATAATGGGTATAAAAGTGCCACTCCCAAAGTGTCCCATTCCCAAAGTGCCACTCCCAAAGTGTCCCATTCCCAAAGTGTCCCATTCCCAAAGTGTCCCACTCCCAAAGTGTCCCATTCCCAAAGTGTCCCATTCCCAAAGTGTCCCATGCCAGGGTTTGGGGATGCTCCTGCTGGTTGCTCCCATCACCTCTCAGCTAAGGGATAAGCCAGAAAAAACAGATAAAATCTCCGAAATTCCTGTTCAAAGCAACAGCTGGGAAGGTGCCTTAGCCCCCAGACACTGCTGGCTCCATAACCAGGCTCTCTTTGGGTGGGAATCATGGAATGGTTTGGGATGGAAGGGCCTTAAAGCTCATCCAGCCCCACCCCTGCCATGGGCAGGGACACCTCCCACTGTCCCAGGCTGCTCCAGCCTGGCCTTGGGCACTGCCAGGGATCCAGGGACAGCCACAGCTGCTCTGGGAATTCCAGCCCAGCCCCTCCCCACCCTCAAAGGGAGGAGTTCTTTCCCAAGATCCCATCTAAATCTCTCCTCCTTTAGTTTAAAGCCATTCCCCCTTGTCCTGGCACTCCAGGTCCCTGTCCAAGGTTCCTCTCCAGCTCTTTCAGGCTCCCTTAAGGTCTTGGAAGGCCCCAGTTAAATCCCTTTAGATCTTGGAATCCCCAATTAAATCTCCCCAGATCTTTATCTTCTCCAGGCTGGACACCCCCAGACTTCAGCCAATAGTCTGAGAAAAGTCTCCTGCAGCCAGCTGCAGAAAAATGCAAAAACATCCAACAGCTTCTCAAATTCTGCATTTTTAGTTAATTAGACAAATTGATCAGAGAAACCCAAATTGCTTTATTAGCAAGACTGACCTGAACCAGACTCTCCTAAACTCCTGCCCCTTCCTTGCTTTGGAAAGGAAACACAGCAGACGGAAAGATGGAAACACAGCAAAAATAAACGAATGAAAGATTGATTTGGTTTGATTTTTGGTATTGATCTTCTACCCCCTGACATTTCTTTTAATACACAACCTATTTTTGTTACCTCCTCCAGCTCATTGAAACCTTCTCTGACTGCAGTGACGGCACCTCCTGAGCCAGGCTTCTCTTGCTTTGCGTCAGAATTGTTTTCTGTTCCATTCACAATGACCAATGGATCATTCCTGCCAAAAATCTGGGTGAGTTCAGCACAGGTGCTGTGACTCTTCCCCTGGGACTGCCAGGCACTTCCTCTCCCAGCCATGTGAAATATTAATATCACTCCCCTCCCTTTGAAGAGTCTTGCTAAGAAATGGCAAATCAAACCTGAATCAAATTTAGGTATTAATGAGGTATCTGCTGCCTCTCAAACCCCTCCATCACTACAAATATGGAAAGCTGATCATTAGATTTAAGAAGGCTGGAAAAACAATTCATTACCAATAAATCTCTGACCTTTGGAGCTGTTAGAATCAGTGTCATTCCCCCAGCAGCACCTTCTGAATGCAGCAGGAAAGGATCCTGGGCCTTGGCTGAGGTGTCCCTGTGCCTCCCAGCGGTGCCACTGCAATCCAGGAGTTTTCCATGTTCACCATTCCCCTGGGGAAGAGGCTCTGGAGCCAGAGGTGAGCACAGCCAGAGGATTCAACAGGGCAGGGAAAAGGGCTCTGTGCTGATGGGAGCATTTCCCATGATTGTGCTTAAATACCCTCAGCACTCACTCCCCTCCCATTGTTCTCCTCTGGAAACAAGGGCAGCCAGGATGAGGGAAAAAAAGAAAACCAAAATGTCAATAGAGGTTGGAGCTCTCTGCAGGGAAATGCTGCAATGGCTTACACAGAAAAAAAGGGAAAGTTCTCCCTTTTTCCTTTATGTAAGAATTGCCCTTAAACTTTTTCTATTAGTTTGGACAATTAAATAATTAAAAATCCTTTCAGAGGGAAAGGTGGATGATATCAGGGATTCAGCCACAATATCACATGAATCATGGGTTACACCTCTCTCACTAAATACATATATATATGTTTATATTATATTATTTATATTATTATATATATTATAAATTATTTATAATTTATAGATGTGGCACTGTGGTGTTTGTGAACACATCACCAATTTAAAGAGATCTATATTTAATAAAAAATTATAGCACCAGGCTCTTAACTGGCAGTAAATTATTTAATCTGGGATAATGTCATTCATTTCATCCATACAAATAGTTCAGCACATTCTGTAACACCAATACCTGGAATAATAAAATTGCACAACTCTGGAGGCATTTTTTCTTTGGAAAAAAAAATTAACAAACCCATCCTGGACATGGTTTTATAACCCAAATCCCTCCCTGGGAGGGTGGGGAGGGGCTGGGGTGGGATTCCCAGAGCAGCTGTGGCTGCCCCTGCATCCCTGGAAGTGTCCCAGGCCAGGCTGGAGCAGCCTGGGACAGCAGGAGGTGTCCCTGCCCATGGCAGGGGCTGGGAATGAGAGATTTAGGGTCCCTTCCAACCCATCCAGTCTGGAATTCCATGATTCTGTGAACATTTGAAGGTACCAAAGGCCCGTTTTCCAAGCCAGAACCACTTTTTAGACATTAATAGACATTTAGACATCAAACTGTTCCCAGTTTCATTTGCTGTCTCTCCTAAAAACTCCCACTCTGTAGGAAAACCAGAAACATGAGTGCCCATGGCAGCATTTCTGGTCCATTCCTCAGTGGAGCACAGGGAATGGTGAGCACAGCCCTGCTCACTCCCTCTCTGGGATGGGGCTGTTGATGGGGTGGGGGAGCTCTGCCAGACCACACCAACCCCCTCCCCTTTCCAGGGCTCAAAGTGGAAGAGCTTTCTCCTCGGAGTGCCTCCAAGGGGAATGAAGCTGCTGGGAATGGCTGTGCCCCTCTGCTGCTCTCCACAAGCTGCTCCTGGAGCCTGACACGTCTGGAAGTCCTTTGGGCAGCTGCTGGATGGATCAAAGCCGCGCTGAGCTCACAGCTCTCGTCCTTCCCTTGGAGTTTGTACAGGATCAACACTGGCCAGGCACTCCAACACTCATGAAAAGCACCACACTGCCCACACTGAGCTTTGTAAAAGCTGGTATTTCACCAGATTTTTACATCCAAATGTTCAGCTGGCCTCCCCCATCCTCCTGCTGGTTAAGGCCGTGGAGAAATAAACACAGTGGTGCTGATACATTTCTTGAGGAAACAAGGCCATGTTTGTCCAAACACCGTGACTAATCCAGGGGAAAAAGATCCTTTTCTCAGGAGTTCTGGGAACACACAGTGATGCAGAAAAGAACAAAGGAGGAGTTATTGCTAATCACAACCAAGAAAATGAGATTATTGTGAGATAATTCACTGATCAATGAGAGATGAGAGAAACCAAACCATGCATCAGTATGGAAATGAGATTTTAGATACATTAATTACTTAAAGAACTGGACATAGCTGCTCTGTTTTAATTCCATGTCCATCTAATACTCAGACTAAAATTTAATCCTAGTTGATTTTTAAGTCCCAGGAGTGGTGCCTACAATAACCAAATATGAACTTTGCAATACAGACAAATCACAATGTGGATTTTGATTTGTTCTGTGAATAATTGTAGGGGTTCCTGAAGACTAACCTGCCTTTCCTGCTGTCAGGGTGCTCAGTCTGCTTCAATCACCTGGTTACTGGAAATCCTGCAGAAGAGTAAAATTAAAAACCTGAAAACTGTCATCACACACTTATAGGGTGAGCTGAAAATTGGGTAACAGAATCCCAGAATCATTAAGGCTGGAAAAGATCTCCAACATCATCAAGTTCAATGAATAATTCCATTAGTAATTTAGGTAGCTACTGACATAAATACAGGCTTAAGTGTTTAACTTTGAGGAAACCTTTAGAAAACCTAAGTACAAAATTTGTATGTGAAGAAAAAACACCTCACTTAAGTTAATTAATCTCCCTGCAACACGAATTCTTCTTAGAACAGAATTAATAATAAATTCTACCTGTTTTCCACTCTAAACAACATCCCCAGCTACTCAAGGAAGGTCTCAATGAGCACTATTTTTGTGGTTTATTTTGTCTAAGAGATGTTAACAATTATGAAATCAATAATGTTGGGATCACCTTTGGGGTGTGCCCAGAGCAGCGACAGTGCAGGGCTGTCCCCACAGGAGTTTCTGGGTTCCCTTCTGGGTTTTGATGAAAGGAACCTCAGAGCTCAGCATCCCCAGCTCCTGCAAAAGGGCACAGGGAGGGGACAGAGAGGGGACCCAGGGAGCAGGACATGGAAAATTCCTTCCTCCCTGAGGGGCCACTGTCACCTTGCAGACAGGGGTGGCTGCTGAGACAAAGCTGGGGAATTGTGGTGAGAATCCCTCTGCTGTCCTCACCTTATTTCAAACATCCCTGAGGCATCACCCCCTTGTTGTGCAAATATTTAATCCTTCTCCAAATATTGTGCAACCAAACACCTCCCAAGTTATTGTGCTGTTGCAACCTTTTCACAGGGACATGCACTGAATCTTTACAGAATCAGTGTCAAAAAGTCAGCATTACAAGGGGATTTTTATTGCTATCAGGTAAGTAAATGTTAGCCTCAAACAAATTAAAGTTTTGTGGGGTGAGGGGTTGTGCCTCCACATCCATCACCTGCCAGCAATTCCACCTGGACAGTGCTGTAGAGGCTTCACTGCAGATTCCCATCTTTTAGGGATCTGCCCAAACATCCCTGGAGAGGCAGAAGTGCTGCAAGAGCTGTCCAACAACCAAACATCCCAGCTGAGCTCCCCTGTGACAGCCAGCAAGCATTCCAAAAAGCAAATATTCCCCTCAGCAGCTCAGCTCCAAAGGGCTGCTTTAATTACTGTTTGTTTTTAAACAGGCCTGAGCATGATCCCACACGCTTTTGTTACAGTTTCACAAGGCAACACGGTGATTTCAGGTTATTAACAGGGATTATTTACTTCCCATGTTTATTCCTGGCTCTGGGTGATGGGATCTCACTGGGCATGGAAGGGATTTGTTTGTCTGGAAAGGTTTCTCTGTTCCATGGCAGCTCCAGGATTCAAAGGCAATTATCCCAAAGAGGTTTGCCAATGTTCTGTGTCTCTCTCCAACATCAGTATCACAGTGATCATCTGCAATGATTGACTCCCTGTTTATAATCCATGTCCTCTCACTTTCCTGGTAAGGTCAGGGCAGATTTATTCCAATTTCCTTGCAAAACAACATTTGGGGAAGTGCAATAAAAGAGGATCCTGTAAACGCTGACGTGCTTGGAGTTTCTGAGCTTCTCTGTTTCACTGGGTTCACCAGGGGATTTTTCTGTGTGGGAATCTCTCACACTGCAGAAGTATTGGTTTGAGACAGTAAAAACACCAAACTGAATGAAATGGGGCATTAAAGGTGACTTCACACCATCAACCTTCAGGCTGGAGGGGCCTCCAAGCAACAGCAGCAGAAGTGCTGATGGATAATTCACTGGAAAAGTGGGAATGGCAGCTAAGAGAGCTCAGAAACTTCCTGCTGCCATCTCAAATGTGCAGGACCTTGGCACTCTTTTAAACCCAACATAAAAACACACAAAATAATGCAAACAGCATCAATGAGCTTGGTTTTGGTCAGAAGGCCTTACCAGACCTTCCTGGCTGACTTAAATATTGTCCCCTAAAAGTCAAGTGCTGGGGTGACCTAATTATGGCCTTCCAGTACCTGAAAGGAGCTAGAGGAAAGATGGACAGAGACAATTTGCAAGGGCCTGGAGTGACAGAACTGCTGTTGACACAAAATACAAATATTTCTTTAAAAAAAAAAATCCTATTTGTGATTTAAAAATCACAGAAGCCTTCAAACCCAAATTTTCCTGGAAAAAAATGAGCCTCACTAAATCAATACCCATATTTTATTCCTATAGGTAAGGTCAGTCCAGCAATGCATTAAAAGGTGACCAATTCACATTGGTCATTAAAATATTTGGAGAGTAAATAAAAATAAATTCTTGGGATTAATTATTGAGACTAAATCCCAAATCAGTTAAAATCAAGTAACAGAACTTGTTCATAACTACAACAAGATGGTGAAGTTAAAACTGGAAAAGTTGCACAACCAAATAAAGTGAGTTTTGTCCAAATTCACTGTGTTAAATTACAGTCAGCTGGTAATGATTGTGAGCCAGTGAGGTCTGGTGTATACAGGGGATATAGACATCGCCTCCAAATATGAAACTAATTAGGAATAATTGGCACTAAACAAGCCCTTGATGTATGAAAAAGGAAAATGCAAACCTCAGAATGCCTTTTAGAGCCACTGCCTGAACCAAGGCTCGCTTCCAGTTCCAAAGGGTCCAAGTCAGCTGTGGCAGAAGTGTGATGCAAACCTTGGGAGCTTCCCAGAATGTCCTGGTTCCTACAGGGGATGGAGAAGGGGACAGGGAGAGAGCTCTGAGATGGAACTGGCACCAGCTCTGTCCTCCTTGGGGCTGCAGCAAATGATGTGGGATTAGAGGGGAAAATACTGTCAAGGACAAACCCCCCTGCAACACATTCTAATTAACCAGAATACACAGAAGCATGGAATCATGGAATGGTTTGGGTTGGAAGGACCTTAAAGCCCATCCAGCCCCACCCCTGCCATGGCAGGGACACCTCCCACTGTCCCAGGTGCTCCAGCCCCAGTGTCCAGCCTGGCCTTGGGCACTGCCAGGGATCCAGGGGCAGCTGGATCTGGGCATCTGTGCCAGGGCCTGCCCACCCTCCCAGCCAGGAGCTCCTACCCAATCTCCCATCCATCCCTGCCCTCTGGCAGTGGGAAGCCATTCCCTGTGTCCTGTCCCTCCATCCCTTGGAAATAGTCCCACTCCATCCTTCTTGTAGCCCCTTCAGATGAGGCCTCAGTGAGGTCACCCCAAAGCTTCTCCAGGCTGAGCAATCCCAACTCTCCAGCCTTTCCTCCCAGCAGAGCTGCTCCATCCCTCTGATCATCCTCGGGACTCACTCCAGCAGTGGATGCATCCCCCAGGTCAGGTAATTCACCTCAACTCCTCTGGTTCAGCTCTGACACACGGCAGAGCTTCATTCCACCCTCACCAAAGAGCCTGAAACAACCTTGGCTCTTGAAGGATGCACTTCCAGCTTTTAAGGTTCAAAAGTCCTCAGAGCTTAAAAGAAATACATTTCCTAAATGTTGTGGAAGCACAAAACCTTGTGCTTGTACACATTTACAAACATGCCCCAGCTTTGACACGGACCTGTTCAGCACATGAACTTTTGTTTTTCCCAAGTCAAATTGTTTTGTGAATTCAGATGAACGGCAGATTACGGCAGCATGATCTCTGCAGCAGCGTAGGAAACTGCCCTGGGATTGTCCCTGCTTTGTCACAGGGGCTCAGTGCCCTTGCCACGCTGACTCTCGGTTACTCACAGTCCCCGGGCTGCCCTCGGGAGGAAGGAAACTGCCCTGTCCCTGGGACAGCAGGAAAAGGAGGAGAAGGCGAGGGGAAAGGAAGTGCATCCAGAGTCAGGGATGGGGGCAGCGGCCCAGGGCTCGGCTCTGAGCCTGGCAGGCTTCTTGTGACAAGCCGCATTTAGAGGCTTTTACCTCTGTTTGAGAAACTCCCCCACCATGGAAGGCACCGAAGCTGTGAGTGTGAAACCCCCGCGCAGGGTGGGTTCGGCTCCTTCCCTGGGCACTGTGAGCAGGAGGAGCCGCTCCCGCCCCATCCTCCCCGACATCCTGCACCGAAGGTTCCTCACAGGCCATCCCCGCTCGCCTTTCCCTGCATCGGCGCTTCCTGCGCTCCCACGGGATCCTCGGCGCTCGTCCCACACCCAGCGTGCTGCAGGAAGGGCAGGAAGGGGACAGCAGGACACGGCTGGCACTGCCCGGCCCCTCCCGGTGCCAGGGAGGGCAGTCAGCCTCGGGATTCCTGTCTGAAAGGGACATCAGCGCTGCCGCCGCTGCGAGGATAAACGAGAAAATGTTGGTTTCTTCCAGAAAAATATTGGAGACGAACATGGCATGTGTCCCAGTAAGGAAAAAATCATCCTTCAGCTAGCCTTGGCACCAGGCAGGGACACCTTCCACTAGTCCAGGGTGTTCCAAACCCCCTCCAGCCTGGCATGAAAAGATACAAACTGTTAATTACAGAATCTGTTTCAGGAGGGAAAATCATAATCAACAAATTCAGGGAAGTTAGCTGGGTGGTATAAAAAATGTAATAAAGAATGATATTATACCTTTACTGAAATCATTCTTTCCCTCGCTTAGGAAAGCCTCAGAAACACTAAACTTCCAGTTCTGTGAAAAAGCATTCCAGTAATAAAAAGAGACTTTAAGCTCCACAGGAGACAGTTTGAGTCCTTAAGCAGAGTTTTGATTTAGTTTTGATTTACTTCTCTGAGGTCCCAGCCCAGAAACCTGCCCCAATACTCATGCAGAGCACAAAAATAGATTCCCAGCTGCACATACAAACCCCAGTCTGCTGGGAGGGTAATAGAGCAGGTCATTAAAAATCAGCTTTTTTAACACAGGAAGTGCTGCAGCCTTTTACATTTTACCACATTCAGTCTCTCCAAAGGAGATGCTTCCAGGAGGAGCAAGGCAACAAGCCCACTTGTATCCCAAACATCATTTTAAGGGAATCTGGCTGCTCTCTCTGTTGATTTTCTTCATGTTACCAAGACATGACTATACTGGTTCCAAAAACTTCACTAAGTGAGATTTATCCCAGAGATGAATGCTTCTTGTGCATTGTATTTGGAATATTTCAGATGTGTCCCAGGCAAAGCGTGCCATAGTGTGAGCAAGGCTCTGGACTTTTGGGAGGTGTTGAGTTGTGGTAACGCTGAGAAGGAGCTAAGTGTGTTTTTCCAACCATTACCTGTGTGTGCTCTGATCTGTGTCAGGATTGCACATGTGGCTCGAGCTGCAGGCTCCCTTCAGACAAATCCTGTGACCCTCAGTGCCCCTGGCTCCCCTCAGAACACCCGGTCCTGCTCCAGTTCCAGCATTTTTCAGGTCCCCCTGACTCCCAGCCCTCCTCGAGCACCCCCTGTCCCCCTCACCTCCTCTCAGAACCCCTGATCCCCCCTGGCTTCCCTTAGGATCCCTCAAATCCCTCTGACCCCCCAGAACCCCTGGTCCCCCTCAAGCTCCTCTGGCTCCCTTCAATTCCCCTAAAAACCCCTGGTCCCTCTGAAGTGGCCCTGGCTGCCTTCCAAGTCCTCAGTCCCCCTCAAATCCTCCTGGTTCCTCACAGAACCCCTGGTCCTCATCAAGTGCCCCAGGCTCTCCTCAGTACTGACACCCCTCAAATTCCCTTGGTTCCCCTCAGAAGTCTCAGACTCTCTCAAATTCCCCTGGCTCCCCTTGGTACCTGACACCCCTCAAACCCCCCTGGCTCCCCTCAGAAACTTCAGACCCCCTCAAATTCCCCCGGCTCCCCTCAGAAGTCTCAGACCCCGTCAATTTACCCCCCTGGCTCCCCTCAGTACCCCGGTCCCTCTCAAGCCCCCCAGCATCTTCAACCCTCCGGGTCCCATAACATCCCAGCTTCCCTCAGCCCCCGGTTCCCCCCAGCCCGCGGGGCTCCGGGGTGGGAGGGCTGAGGGAAGGGGAGTCGCCGCCGGGCCGGGCCCTCCGGCGGGCGCTGGCAGCGGGCGGAGGGCGGGCGGGAGCAGCGGGCCGGGCCCCGCTATTTGTACGGGAGCGGGGCCGAACCCGCCCCAGTGCCCGCCGCTGCCCGCACCATGCCGGGGCTCCGCGCCCTGCCGGGGCTCCGCGCCTCACCGCCCGCCTTCCTGCTGCTCCTGGCGCTCGCCTTGTCCCGGGGCAGCCTCGCCGTGCAGCAGCTGGAGCCCGGCAGCCGCTCGGCCGCGGCGGCGGCGCGGGTGGCCCTGCAGTACCGCAACTTCCAGGCGGGATCCCTCGGCGGGCTCCGGGCGCTCGGGCAGGTCCGCAAGGCTACGCTGAAGGTAAGCGGGGAGCCGGCGGGGTGTAAAGGGGAGCTGGGAAAGTGTAATTAACACTAATTATTACATTAGTGCTGGTATATGTAACTGAGATTAGCGCGTTCCCACGCAGGGCACCGGGCGCCTTCCCGCGTCCCTCTGGAGCCGCTGCCCCATCCTCGGGGACAGCCGGGTCCCCGCAGGGACCGCTGTCCCATCTCCCCTTCCTCAGGGACCCCTGGCTCTCCTCAGGGACCGCTGTCCCATCTCCCCTTCCTCAGGGACCCCTGGCTCTCCTCAGGGATCGCTGTCCCCTCTGCCCTTCCTCAGGGACCCCTGGCTCTCCTCAGGGATCGCTGTCCCCTCTGCCCTTCCTCAGGGACCCCTGGCTGTCCTCAGGGACCGCTGTCCCCTCTGCCCTTCCTCAGGGACCCCTGGCTCTCCTCAGGGATCGCTGTCCCACAGCCTCGTCCCTCGTGGGACCCCTGGCTCTCCTCAGGAGCTGCTGTCCCGCAGTCCCTCCCTCATACCACAAGCTTCATCTAAAGGCGATGCAGTTCCCACCAGAAAATATACCTTAATCTTCCAAAAATCACATGGAATTGAGGTGGCAGAATGAGACAGGAGTCCCAGAGAGGAGCAGCTATGGGGACAGAGCCTTCCCGTTATGGGGAGCTTACTGGGGATGCTCGAGGCGGTACTGGGGTGCAGCCCTTCTCCTCCTCCAGGTCTGGGGGTTTTTTACAGCTTATTCACTTTCTGAAAGTACAGGGTCAGGCAAAAACTTCTGGGGAATGTTTGTCCCGGGCTGTAGATCCTGGAAGGAATGCATCACCTTCCTGGAGAGCCGAGGGATGGGATTTAAATCCAGCGCTGTGCTCCTGCTGCTGGGCAGCTCCTGAGAGCAAGGGCTGCTTGTTCTGGGTTCCCAGATCAACAAATTCGGGATCCTGGATTCTGCTGGGCAACTCCTGAGAGCAAGGGCTGCTTGTTCTGGGTTCCCAGTGTGAGGTGCCAAAGGCAGCACTGGATTCCACGGGATCTTCTCCAGGATCTGGAGATCTTCCACCACTTGTCCTGTGCAGCTCCTAAAACTTAGTAAGAGGGTGTAGTGTTAAATCTCCCCTTTCAAAAAAGATATTCCAAGCTAACCAGGAATATCTGGGATGCATTAATTAATTACGCCCTTTTGTTATAGAGATTATTGGGTGCTGAGCATGGAAGCGCTCCTGGGATATTGAAGTTTTTCTGTGAAATTGCTACAAACACCTATGACAGGAATTCTCTGTTATTTTATACTCTCCAAAAGTATACGTGCTCCTTCTGTATTTCCTGGGCACTTTGCATATGTCTACATGTAAATATTTCCTTATATAAACACCTGTGCCTGGCTGAAGAATAAGTGAATATTTGTGGGGAGGGAAAGGGGTTTTTCCACCCCCTATCAGCCACCTGCCTCCTCATACAGGAAGGAAAATAATTGGCTCATTATAGAGAAGTGAAATTGCTCCTTATTTCCTCAGTGCTGGGTGCTGTAGGAGCTCCCTGCAACCACTCTCTGCAGTTTATTTCCCCCCTCCCTTTTTTTTTTGCACACTCTGTGAAAACAAGAGGAAAAATGCACAAAAAGTGGGCACTTCCTTCTTTCCTGTCCTCCCCTGGAAAAAAATGAAAAGCATTTCCTGCAAGGAATTTGCTGTATTACATGAAGGCAAGGGGCAAAAATATTGGGATTTGGGTATTTTTTAGGTTTGTCTGGTTTGTAATTATTTCTGAAAGTGGGCTAATTTCCTATTGGTTACTCTAGGGTCTCATAAAATCAGGATAATTTTTTAGTGGAATTTAATAATGAGCACAGTAATTTAATACTAACTTCATTAGCCCACGAGCTGGTGAAACTGGTAATTGGAAACAGGACTGGGAACTCTGTAAGTTGGGAAAGATCTTTCAAGTTCAGGTAAAATGAGACTTTCTTTCTGGCAACAAAATGCCAAACCTGGAATAATCCTTACCTTGCTGTTGGATGCAGATGGTTTTTGTTGTCCCTAATTTTTTCTTGAGTGAGGATCTTCTAGGAAACAGCAGCTCCTGGAGTTGCTGTCCTGCACTTTAAAATACACTTTTGATAATGAAGCGTTAGTTTGTGCCAGATGAAGATCCCAGAATTTAAAGGGAAGCTTTTGAGACCAGTGCCCTGTCCCAGGCTGCCCTGGAAATCCTGATTTAGGAGTAGGGAGGTGAAGAGGAAAGGGAAAGGTGACTCGTGCAACATTTGCTTAAACTGGACTAGAAAATCCAGTTTTCAATACCCAGGTGGACATTTCACAGCCTCAGCTGGACACAACAGCAGCACCACAGCTCTGCTCCCTGCTATCAGAAATCAGTTAGAAATGTTCTGTCAATGTCCAGCAGTCAGAGCCCCACGTTGGGTGGGAAAGGCAGAATCCCCAGCAGGGGCAGCTCTGACTCCTGTTCCCAGCTTCTCCCTGCCCAGTGATCCAGGCAAAAACTGATCCCAGGGGAAAGTCCTGGTGGGGAAACAGAGGGGGACAGATGGAAGTGCAAACGGATTGCAAACTGATTGGAAACTGATTCCTCAGGGACCTGCAGTGAAGCTGCTCTGAAATTGCTGTTTTGGCCTTCCCAGGACTAAAACTCTGTCAGGAAAGTTGCAGTAATTTGGAGCCCAGAAGTAAAAGAATCCCGTGACCCAGATATTGAGTGGAAAAATGAATTACTCACTTGTTTTCTTCTCTTTTTGGACACTTTTATCTTTGGTTGCTTCCCTGGGGGTTGCCAGACATCCCCGAGCTCTGCTCAGCCCACACTCTGGGATTGGGTAACAGCATTTTGGGACGAGAGTGGGGGAAAATAGTGGAAATAAAAGTTTTCCTTCAGGATTACAAAGACTATTGTACAATTATTTTGTACCAAATGGAGCTTCTCCCTTCTCCCCGGTGAGCTCAGGAAGCCTCAGGTGTTCACACCAGACTAAATATTTGTTTTAGCTGTGTAGCATCATTTGCAAGCTGTCTAGGCAGAAGTAGTAGGGTGGTAGTAGCTGCTAGCAGTACTGGGGGGGAGTTGTTGCAAATCAGGAGGGAATCTCTGCTTCAAAACCCCCAGAAACACAGAATTCTGTGCTCTTTTAGGAAGGTCTTGCTGACTATTGCTGCTTCTCTCTCCTGCAGGACTGATGATACACAGGAGTAATCCTGGGTCACTGTAAAAATCCCCAAATTTAATCAGATTGGAGGTGTTGTAAACCATAGCAATAACACCTCTTGGGTGGCCTTACAACAGTTAGAATCTTAGACTTAAATGTGGTTATTGCACGAGGTGAGACCCTTCCAAACCTAATTCCACTGCAATCGCTCCTTGTTTGGTGATCTGCATTTCAGAAAGTCACTTTCACTACTCTGCCCATGTCCCACTGTCACTTTGAGGACAATGTTTGAGGCAATACACAAAAAGGGCAGAAGGGGAGAAGGAGGATGCAGAGAAGAAAGAAATTATCAAAAAGTCTGAGCTCATCCTCTCTGTTTCCTGCACCTCCTTCATGGTGAGATTTGGCTCCACACTGGACTTGCCTCATCCTAAAGCTCCAGGAGGGGATTTTATAAAAATAGAGTGACTGAAGCAATTGTTTACCTGCATTTCCCAGCTCTGTGTAGGTGCCACAGGCAGGTGCTGAGCTGAGCATCTGCTGTGGGTGTGAAACTCCACTCACCTTGTATCATTAAACATTTCCTGGGAAAAGTGTGCTGGGAACAGGAAGGCTCAGGGTTAGATAAATAACACACAAAGGTTTGCTTTGGGTCCTGCAAACAGCCAGAACTGTACTTAAACACCAAGAAAGACTAAAAATCAGTGATGCTGCACTCAAACCCAGTGAATTTCAGAAGGACCTTCCCTCCTCAGAGCTCCTCGCAGCACATAAGGCTTTAATCCCACTGCTGGCTCCATCCTCTCTCTTGCAGAACATCCCAGAGTCTGGCCACAAGTATTACCTGCAGTTCAGCACTGAGGACTACAGGACTGGGGTGAGTTCCTGCTCTTCCTCCTCACCCTGGGCATCACATCCACTCCAGCAGCTCCAGAACAGGGACATGCGTGTCCCAAATGGCTCTGCCACCATGGAAGGACCTTGCTGCTCGTCCCTGCCTGTCTTTGCTGCAGGTCTCACCTGAGTGATCACCAGGCCTCAATCCCAAAGGGAATTCTTGCTCAAGTCATGAAGGCAACCAAAGGCCTGAGTGGAACTGTGCAGTGGCCCAAGCTGGGTGACAGTGTGACAGTGTGGGCCCTGTTCCCCTTGTGTGCTCCCCATTTCCCTCTCACATCCCCGTTTTCCTGCTGTCCACACCCCAAAATGGGAATCAGGAGTTGGCAGCTCCATGGTCTTTCCAATTCCACCTCCCTCCATTCACTCTGCCCCAGCTGTCAGCAGCATTTTACTGCCCTCTTCCTTCACACACACTTTGTGGAATTCAAATGATTTTCAGAACTTACTGTGAAGCCTTAGATTTTTGTTTCAAGGCTGGCACAATGAAAGTCCCTGTTATCAATTAATGTTGTTTTTTGAGCTCTCACAAACATATTTCCAAGATGACTTGGAGTGTTGTCATGACCTGAAAGCAGGACAAGCATTAATTAAAACCTTCTGTTAAATCCCTTTAGCCTTGTGGTTTTAACCTCGTTCTTGGAAAAAAGACAAATAAAATCCTCCTTGACACTTTCCTAATCCCTGAACAGCTTCATACAAAGAGTGAGTTGCTGGTAGATAAAATCTTGATTAAAAAGAACAGTTTTAAACTCTCCCTTGACAGGAAGATGCTGGGAACTGCCTGGCTACAGTGCTCTTTCCAAAGAAAAAGTCTCATCCTGTTGTCAGCATCAAGTGCTCCCACACCAAAGACCAGAAGGAAATCCAGGAAGAGGACAACAAATTTTACCAAAGGATCAGGCACCTAAGCAAGCCAATAACTGCAAACAACATTCCAGGTATATTCCTCCAAATATTCACCTGTATTTCACTTTATCTCAAAGGGCATGAAGGACACCAGCATTTGAAAAGGAGACACGTTACTGACAGCAGCACCCCAAGCCCCTCCTGCTGTCCGAGCAGTCCCACCTCCCCAGGGATTTTTGGGAGAACAGAGACCCTCTGGATTTACCACTGGCACTCAGCCCCATCCTGTGAGGGTGGTTTGGGTTTAAAAGCAGCTCCACACCATTTCTAAGTCCAATCAATGCAGATTGTCCTCCAGGAGTAACAAGTGCCCAAACCCACACACCTCCCCAGCTGTGGCTGGAAACTCACTGAGGATGACCAACACAATTTTTCCCTCCTGGAAAAATCCCATCTTTTCTGCCAGCTGGGTAAGGACTCCCATTACTATGGATTTTTGGGTTTCTCAGCTCATCATGGGGATCCCTCTCTTGGCAGCGTCAGCTGTGCCCCACTTTATACTCCCCTGGGACTGCAGGTTCAGCATCATCCCCCTGCCTGCTCCCTGTGACACATCAGAGGGAGGAGCCCCATGCAGGAATGGTGCTGTGCCAGGCAAAACTGCTCTGAGGTTCATCATTCTTCTGCTGCCCAGCCAGAATTAATATTATTTTCTCTTTCTCCTTGCCTTGCAGACAGCTATGGCAACATCAAGCCTGCCCTGGAGCCAGTGTGGGCTCTGGCTGTGGCTGGCAGCAGCTCCATCATGTGGGAAAAGTCCACGGAGACCTTGGGATACTTCCTGGCCCAAGTGAAGTCTGTGAGGCAGTGGGTGAGTGGGGCAGGAGGGACAGGGGCAGCACAGAGCCCCCTCTGAGGGGGATTCCCCAGAGCCCAGGGCCTGCTCCTCACCAGCAGCTCCACCTCTGCACGAGCACTTTCCCAGGTTTTGCTGGGAGAATTGTCCTGACTGGATCTGCAGGAGTGGCTCTGCAGGGGCTGCAGTTCTGAGCCCCTGAGCCGAGCCCAGCAGCCTCTGCCCCTGCTCACAGCTGACACCAGCCCGGGCTGGGCAGCAGCTCCAAGGCTGCAGCACATCCAGCAGCACTTCCAGAGCCCTCAGCCAGCTGGGATCCACGGGCAGGACCCAGCTTTGGCTCCTCAGCTATTCAGCAACTCTCTGAAGGAGAGGTTCCTGTAATTCTCAGATGTAATTGAGGGTTAAATTCAATTAATTAGCACCTGATTTCAGTGCAGACAGGCTGCAGAGCCACACAGCTCTTGGTGTCCTCAAACATTCCATGCAGGAAGTGCTCCTAATTCCATCTTTCCACAATCAAAACCCATCTCACTGCAGCCAGCAACCACAGCCACGGGGCCCTGCTCACCTCCTTCCCTGAGCTCCAGCAAATCACAGCAGACATTACATTTTAACAATATAAACCTGTGTTCCTGATAATTCTTCCCTTTTTTTACACCTGCCCAGATCAGGAAAGATGATTTTATTGAGTTTGACTACACGGTGCTCCTGCATGAAATGCCAACCCAGGTAAGGAAGTGCACATGAACAACCCCTCCTGCAGCAGAGCTGAGCTGCATCAGGATGATGAGATCTGTGTTTAAATCCCTTCTCCAGGAAATCATTTCCTGCCACATGCGCCTGACGTGGCTCCCCGGGCAGCCCCCTGAAGGTGAAACATTTCTGTGCTCCCGAGGCCCACGGTGCAGAGCAGGGATCCGGGGCAGAGGCTGGGTCAGCTGCTGGGCCTTCAGCTGAAAAGGGAGCCAGGTTTTAAGTGAAATCCTCACTTTTGTGGATATGGATCCGGTCAGCAAATCCTTGTGCTGACAGACCTGGAGCTGGGATCGTCCTTCCATGCAAGTCAGTGAGTGGGAGTGGTTTCACTGATTGTTCTGTGCCAAAATTAATTCCTGTCACTTCTTCAACAGCAAGATTCAAGTTCTGCAGCTCTGCCTGAACCCTCTGCTACTCCATATATACACAGATGAACATACAGCAGTTGATTTGATGTCACTAATTAACTGTTACTTAAGAGTTTGTAAACAAAATTAATATATTTGGATAAAAATCATGAGCAAAGTGTTAGTCTGTCACTAAGAGAGATTTGCCTACTAATTTTTTGTCATGTTTTGGGCTAGAATCATGCTGATTTTTAACTCACATCTCCAATAAACCAAATGCCATCACTCAGGATTGAGGCTGGGTTTTCTTTCTGCTGCTATTGGAGCCCAAATTTCCACATTCTCTGACAGCTCGAATCAAACCAGACCTGCAGAGCCAGGGAGGCTCCTTGGGGATTCATCCCCCTGTTTGGGAACAGCTCCTGTGTCATTCTTGCCACGTCCTGTCCCACCACAAAGTCATGGCTTTGTCCTGTGCCACCAAATTCTCCAGCTGGGTTCCCAGCAGATGCATCACTGTCCCACCTCTGCTCACTGCAATGTACCAAACTGTCCCAAAGTCACCTTTTTTCCCATCAGGCAGGTTTGTGGCAGGATAAATGAAATCCTTCCCAAGAACACCACGTTCCTGAGGCACAGAGGCTCTGGGGTGGCTGTTCTATTTAACCTGGGGTGGTTTTCACAATCCTGGAACTGAAATTGGGAACAACAACTCAAGGATTTCAAACAACAGCTTTCCCTGGATGTTTTCAGGCTGGGTGATGTCAGCTTCCCAAATTCCAGCATTTTACACAAATAAATCTGATTTCCTGACTGAAGCTTTTCCCCTCAGCACCCAATAAACTTGGGGAAGCAGCATTCCACACCCTCCTGGTGTTTTCTGCTGGGAGAAAACATTTCTCATCATCAGAAGTGTGATACCAGGAAGTGAAATTCCAAAATTCCTTAAAGAAGCTGGTGATTAAAATATATTTTTTAATTAAGTCAAGAAAATAGGATGGATTTGGCACTTTGGGGCTCTGCTTTTGTCTCCTTACCTTGTTTTTGCCTCTGCTCTGCAGGGCTGGAATAGAGCATCAGGCACTTCCCAGGCACCAGGCTGGTGGAACTGGCTGCTCACAAACTCAGCAGTTCAGCAACTCCACAGGAACTTCTGGATAAGCAGCAAAACTGTGGAATTCTAAGGCAAAGTCTCCCCCAGCTGCTTTTCAGCCAATGTTCCAGCCTAAAACCTCAAATCATACAGCAAAGTTCTTGGGGTTTGTTTCTTTCCTGGGTTTGTGGAGAACCAGCACATCTGGCAGAACTCATCAGCCAGGAATTCACATCACAACTGGTCTAAACATAATATAAACCCCATAAATAGAAATATAAATCACATCAATAGAAATAAACCTCAGAAATACAAATATAAACCCCAGAAACACAAATATAAACACCAGAAACACAAATAAAATCATACCCACCCTGTTTCCTGTCCTGTGTTGACACTGCTTTTATCAGACATCTCCAAATTTTGAGGAAAGTGCTACATTTGCTTGTTTTAGAAAACTTCCAAATGTCTGAGAACCTGCAGGGCTTTTCTGGGAATGAATTCCAGCTGAGCATTCCCAAAACCAAAGCTGTGGATGTGCAGGAATCAGGGATTTGTCCCAAGGCAGCACCATATGGATGCCCCACATCTCGCCTGGGGCCCATCAGCAGCTCCAGGCCCTGGCAAATCCTTTCCCAAGGTTTCCATAAATCATTTTCCAGCCCTTCCAGAGGAGAAGCAGCCTGGCTGCTCCACTTGTTTCTGTCTGGGAAGCAGCAAGGCCAGTGCTGTGCCAGGAATGTCGCTGGGTTTGAACTGGAACTTCACTCCCTGTTTACTGGAATCTGCAAAAACACTTTTCAGCTGAGTAGGGCAGGAAGGAGGAAAGAAAACTCAACGTGGACATTCTGGGAATAATTACAAATACAGAATTATGGGAATATCTTCTCACCTAACACCTCTGAGTCAGCAAAGTCAAGTGATTCCTGAGCTGAACATCAGCTGCAACTCAGCCTCTGGATTGTGAAATTCTGGGAAAAGGGATCTTGGGTTTGGATTTCTAACCAAGAGCCATAAGCCAAGCCCATACACGAATCCACACCCCAAACCCATTAAATCCACATCACCAAGGCCATTAAATCCACATCTCCAAGCCACACAGTAATTCCATCTTGTTCCCAGCTTTGGGAAGAGGCAGCTCCTCCCAACATCCTTGGCAACTCAGCTCCATCCCTGTGCACCAGTGAAAGTGGATTTGGTGACAAGCACCGACTGATGGCTTTGCCCAGTGGCTTGAGGCTTTGGAGGATCCTGTGCCATTTCCAAAGGATTGGGAGGGGAAAATTCCATCTGTTCCCTGAGGGAAGCTGGAGCACCACGTGCCAAGTGATGTCCCACTCCCCGTACCTGTCCAGCAGCTCTTACCTCAGTTTAACATTTCCAAATAAAGATGTATCAAGTAAAAAATAAAATTATTTTAATAGATCTTGATTAAGACAAATCATCAGCCGTGTTTTAACATCTATTTGTTACAAGAGCATTTACACAGAGCAATCCCGTGGTAATCCCCTGGTGCTGCTGACACCACCCCAGAGGAAAGGTTCCATGATAAAATTCCAAGTCCAAATCCCACTGGAGCCCACCTTACCCAGCCAGCCTGGGCTGCTCCATGGCTTGGAAAAGGAAGCTGTTGGAGAAGACTGGGACAGACTGTTCAGTGGACTCCAGAGGAATCCCATCAGCTCTTGGCTTTGCCCTTTTTGGCAGGAAGTCTTGCTGTTGCTTCCAGGTATTTGTTGATGATTTCCTCCTGGGTGCTGGCTGAACAGGGGTGGTATTTGGAGTATTCCATGGTGTATTCCCCTTTTCCCTGCAGAGTTGGGAAAAGAGAGGATGGGCCGTGTGCAGCCCTGCTGGGCACACAGCTCCTGTCTGTGAAGGGATCCCAGGGATCCTCCACAATCCCACCCAAACAAACTCCTCAGGTACAGGAGAATTGTTTGGTCAGGAATTCCACAGCTCTGCTCTGATCTCATTCCCCGCTGCAGCTGCCAGGGACAGGATGATCCAATGAGCCCAAATGTACAGAATCAAACATGTTTTAGCAAAAAGGACCAGGAGGACTCACCTCTGTGCAAGACCTCAGCTCTGTGGCATATCCAAACATATCGTTCAGTGGCACCTAAAATCCAAACATATTTGCTCAAAATGAGGTTTTTTCCATCACTTTTGGGCTATCAGCTAATTAATCCCAATTATGACATAAAGAGTCAGTGCTGTCGGTAAACAGCTCTGATTTAACGGTCTGCTGTTGTAAAGTATCTGTTATTTTAATTAATTTGTATTTGCAGTGTGTTTTCAGCAGAAAAATCTGAGAGTTTGAGTGCACCAGGAACTGGAATATCCTAAATTCAGTGATGAGTCAACCAGCAAGGTTTGAGGTATCTGCAGACATTCCTCCAAGGATAATTTGGGAAGCAGAAGGGCCACGGGATGTGGCTGTCCTGAGCCCCTCACCCAGCAGGAAAACACCCAGTGATCCTCTCCAATCATTTTTAAGAGGGAAATGAAGGAACATTAAAATCAAGTCAACCTACAACTGTATCCATATAAACTGAGGAAGACAATGGAATCAAACAGGGGAAAGGGGAAGGGGAGGTGAGGAGCAGTGAGCACAGACCTCAGCATAGAGGGTGAAGTAGCCCTCGGAGCCGTCCTGGCCCGTGATGACGCCGTGGCGCCGGTTGATCCCAGCTATCACTGCCCCCTGGAATTCCACAGGAGCCACCACCTCCACGGCCATGATGGGCTCCAGGATGCGCACGGCAGCGTTCTCCATGGCTGGGGAAGGATGGAAACAGGAATCCAACATCAGAGGGGAACCCGGTGCGAGGCACGCTGCTCCCATGCACAGCAGCAGGTGGTTTATGGTTAATGTCGGGGAAAAACCATGAGCAACACATGGAATTCCAGCTCCTGGCTTTTCATTCCTGGAGCCACAATCACAGAACCATTAAGGCTGGAGAAGACCCCAGGATCATCAAGACCAACCTTTGGCTGATAGCACTGTGCTCACTAAACCCTACAGTGAAATGCCACATCCACACGTTGTCTAAGCACCTCCAGGGATTGTCACCCCAGCACTCCCAAGGCAGCCCCTTCCAGTGTCCAACCTCTCCTTCAGTGAAGGAATGTTTCCTAAAAAAGGCCCAGTTTGGCCAAATGTTCTCTTCCTACCCCATAAGGACGAAACCGGTGGCGTTGCTGGACTGAATTCTAGAAAAGCAGTATTTCCTTTGTACAGCCACAGGAATTATTGTGCCTCTCTCAGAAATTGTATAAACTCTCGTGCATGTTCTGCTCCATAAAACTGGGCAAGCTTTGGGGGGATGAAGGGATGGAGGGAGAGAGGGATGGATGAGGGGATGGGATGGATGGATGCATGGAGGGAGGGAGGGAACAGGTGGGTGGGTGGGTGGATGGATGGATGGATGGATGGATGGATGGATGGATGGATGGATGGATGGATGGATGGATGGAATAGGCAGGTGGGTGGGTAGGTGGGTGGATGGATGGGTGGCAGCCAGCAGAGCCCATCCAAGGAGGAGGCTGTACCTTGTTTGAGGGCTCCCTCTCCTGCCCTGATGAAGGAGATCTCGTTGGAGTCCACCATGTGGTGGGCGCCGTCCTCCAGCACGAAGCGCACCCCGGAGATGCGGTGTCCCGAGAGCAGACCCTTCTCACAGGCATCTCTGAACCCCTGGGAACGACACCTCCCTGTCACCAGCAGGGACTGCAGCCTCTGCACTGCCAGCCTCTGCTACCTCAGCTTGATTGTACAAACGAAAACCACACAACAAGGAAAAACGGCCTCAGGGTTTGCCTTTTTAACAGATTCCACGGCCAAACCCCGAAAGAATGCTCAGTGTGGAAAGAGCTCTTGCCTAAAGAACAAGATTCCTTTAAGACTATGCTTTTTTCAGGATCTGGCAAAAAATCTTAAAGTGTTGCAGCATGGAAAAATGAAGGAATAATTGTAGGTTATTACAGGAATTCCAAGATGTTGGTAGGTTAATTAAAGCTGTGCATAATAAATTATACAGTGAGGCAAGTCACAGAGGAGATAAAGAAAGAGAATTTGGGAACTGAGGCAGGAAATGGAGCTGAATTACAGTTTCCTCTATAACTGGCCTCAGAGAAGTCACAAAAGAAGTTACATATTTTGGGGTTGGGAGGAGAATTGTGAGGCCACAGCCAGAAGCAGAAGAGGCCAGGAAAAAGCAGCTTGAGCCGGAGGCTCTCACAAGGGAAACAGAGGCAGCACGCACCACCAAAAACAACAGCAGCTCCTGAATTAACTGAAAACCCCAGGACTGCAAGACATGGAGTAAAACCACACAGCTGTGATCCTGCTGCCACTGGAGCAAGGGGAAAAGCCTCCTCTCCTGGGGCAAGGCAGGCACAGCAAATGTGGGTGGTAGTGCAGGAACACAACAGCAATCAGGATTTTCTGTGTCACAGAGAAAGGTCTGTACCTTTTCCACAGCAGGCACAAACTGCTTGGGAATATTTGTGCCAATGGTTCTGTCCTCAAACTCCAGTTTGGTGAAGTCCTCTGGTTCCAGGGGCTCCAGCACTCCGATCACTTTGCCGTACTGGCCTGCTCCTCCCGACTGCTTCTTGTGGGTGAACTCAAACCTAAACCCAACAAGCCCCCAAACACCACGTCACTCGTGACACAATCCACAGCTTTCTGTGGAAAACATTCCCATTCTGCATTTCAGACAATCACAGACTAGTTTGGGCTGGAAAGGAATTTCAATTCAAAATTCTACGGGCAGAGACGCTTTCTGCTATCCAAGGCTGCTCCAAGCCCCGTCCGACCTGGACACTTTCAGGGAGTAGCCACAAATTCCCTGGAAAACCTGTGCCACGGCCTCCCCACCCTCCCGGGAAGGATTCATTCCCGAGATCCCATCTAACGCTGTGTGACGCGCTATCCCGGGCCGTGCAGGGATGCGCTGCCCGCGCAGCGCCCGGCCCGTCCCGCGGAGCCCGCCCCGCCCGCCGCGGCCCCGCCCGGCGCTTCCTGCGGGAGGAGGAAGCGGCTCCCGGGCCATGGAGCTGCCTGCCGGCCACTTCTCGGCCTCCCGCGCCGCGGCCGTGGCCGTGGCATACCTGCGGTACCTGCGGGGCGGCCCCGGCAGCGGGCTGCGGCTGCGGGAGCTGCGCCGCGCCCGGCGCCAGGTGAGCGCCAGGCACCGGGAACGGGAGCCGGGAACGGGAGCCGGCACCGGGAACCGGCACCGGGAATCGGCACCGGGAACGGGAACCGGCACCGGGAACGGGAGCCGGCACCGGGAACGGGAGCCGGGAATCGGCACCGGGAACCGGCACCGGGAACCGGCACGGGCTTTTCCCATGGAGCGGGCAGAGCACGGGGACAGCTGCCCGTGCACGGGAGGCGTGGAGGGTCCCGCTCTGGGGACGTCCCAAACCTGCCGGGAGCGTCCCGGTGTCACCCCTAAGGTGACCCTGCCATGTGCAATGTCCTTCCCAGCCGCAGCTGCTCTGGGGCTGTGGCACTGCCACCGCGGGGGTGACACCGTCGGGGGGTCCTGGCAGGAGCTCGGTGTCACCGCGGGCGGGTCAGCGCTGGGGGACACACCCCGTGTGTCACCTGCGGTGACAGCACCGCCGAGAGAGCCCTGCCCAGGGCACGGCACCGGCACCGGGCCAGGAGGAACCTCCCGGGGAGGAGGAGGAGGAGGGTGCTGGGTGCTCCTGTGCGTGCCAGGACACAGCTCAGCCCTGCCCTGGGTCTGCAGGGACACCTGGCACAGCAAAGCTGGCACTGCAGGGACACCTGGCACTGCGGGGGCACAGCAAACCCCCTCCCAAAACAAGGGCACAGCAAACCCCACCTGCTCCCTTCTTTATAGCCAGAAAAATACAGGGCATGATCCAATTCATAAAAACCTGCAAAATGGAATTAATAGAAGGAAGCACTGAAGGCTTTTAGGGGAGTATTTAACTAAGCAGCAAATTCTTGGATAGCATCACACAGGAACCCCCAAAATTGGTAATTCAGGGGTGTTCCAGGATAGAACTGAGGGTGGAGAGGCCCTGGCACAGAGTGCCCATCCCTGGCAGTGTCCAAGGCCAGGCTGGATGGGGCTTGGAGGAACCTGGGACAGTGGAAGGTGTTCCTGCAGATGGCAGGGGTGGCACTGGATGCGATTTAAGGTCCCTTCCAACCCAAACCATCCTGGGATGCTCTGATTTTGTCCAGGATGCAGCCATTCAACATTTGCCAAAACAAATGTTAATAATATTTTCCCTTTTTTAGGACATTGATGATGTGGGGCACAAGTACTACCTGGAACTGGAGCTGGAAGATGTCCTGGACAAAGTGAGTCACACTGGTTTAATTACACACTCTGTGCACACAGCACTTAATACTTTGAATCATGCTCCTGATTTTTCTGTGCTGCCAATCAAGCCCAAAAAGGCTGAATTTTAACCAAAAGGAACCCACTGACCACATGGTACCTTCCACTACACCACCAGGCAATGCTGCAGGGAGGACAAGGACATTTCAGTGTCACCCAGCTCCAACTGAACAGCACAAGGGACATTCTGCACCCCAACCACTGCCCCTTCCATCACTGCAGAAAGCAAATCCCACCCTCAAACATGCACAGAAATGCCAGGAATTCAACCTTGTCTTAAATAACCACAAACCTCTCCAGACCAGACTCAGAGAAAACAGCAACTACATACAAATGACATTTTCAGAAGTGCAAATGACCCTGGTTAGAGACATACTCTATCAGCTAATAATGCACATCATTAACTCTGCCACAGGACAGGACTGTCAACTGCACTGCTGAGGTTCTCTATCACCTGGGCAGCAAAACCTCTGCTCCAGATGTGCAGGTCACAGTGCAAGGAGAGCTCAGGAGCACAGAGGAAGCTGACAAGGAGTTCTACAATCGGATCAGGAGCCTGGAAAAGGAGCTTGTGGCTGAGAACATCCCAGGTACAAGCCAGGGCTGGGAGAGGGCTCAGGCTTTCACCTTTCTCTTTTTGGGGGGTCTGCAAGCACAGCCACTGCACCTCTTCCTGATTCTGAGAGTTCTGGAAAACCAGCTGGCACTGGCACTGTCACCTGTCCCTGCTCCCTCTGAGGGTGTCCTGGCACAGCACACCCAACACCCAAGTGCACAACGAGGGGCTGCTCTCACCTCAGAGCAAGCCCTGCCCTCGAGACCTGGCATTTCTGTTCAGAGGAAAAAGTGGAGGAGAACACCCTGGAGGTGTCCCAGGCCAGGCTGGATGGAGCTGGGAGCACCTGGGACAGGGGAAGGTGTCCCTGCCATGGCAGGGGTGGCACTGGATGGGATTTAAGGGCCCTTCTAACCCAAACCACTTCAGGGTTGTGTGAAGTGGGAGGAAAACGCTGTGGTGATGGAGCAGCTCTTCCAAAGCTGTGGAACGCAGTGCGACAGGATTCGAGCAGCAAGCCCTGTGTGAGGTGATAATGCTCTGTTAAGGGCTCTCTTTAACACCCAGTGTTTGTTTTGGTTGCAGACAGCCACGGGAATGTTCCCCCAGAGCTGGAGCCCATCCACCTGCTGGCCTGGGTGGCCTCTGGCTACGTAATCTGGCAGAATTCCACTGAAAACACCAAGTTCCACCTTGCCCAAGTTAAACACGTGAAGCAAGCGGTGAGTTACCAGCAGGAACAGAATCCCAGACTGGTCTGGGATGGGGGGATCTTAAAGCTCATCCCATTCCCCCCCTGCATGAGCAGGGACACCTTCCACAGCCCAGGGTGCTCCAACCCATCCAGCCTGGCCTTGGCTTTTCCTAGAAAGTATTCATGAGCTAAGCAGTTGTGGCAAGAAAAATAAATTAAATTAACAATTCCATAGATCTTCCCAGTTTTGCTGTGTTCTATTAGAGAAAATAAATTCTGAATTAAATACAACCCTAAAGTGATCATCAGCTTTAAATTCAAGGCAATTTTCCACAGGAGCCAGGAAAAAGCAGCAGGATTTAGTATTTAGAAGACTGAAAGCTCCAGAAGTTTTACCCCTCTGAACAGACAGTGAATTCCCAGGAAGTTCTGGGTCTGAGGGAAAGACAGGAATTCCTTGTGGGAGTAGGATTTGTGAATGTTTTGCTCCCTCTGATGGCATTTTAGAGAATTCACAGCTGCTGCAGGGCTGTGCACCAGCAAGAGTTTAAAGACTCTCTCTAACAAACTTAAGGATAAAGGAGACAAATAACTATTAACTAACCCAGATTAACTGCCATCTCTCTAGTTTTATCCCTTTGTCCCTGAAAACACAGGAAAATAATTTATTCCAAAGGCCAGGGATTATTTTGTCACTCAGAATCCCTGGCTGTCACTCACAGAAAGGCCTCTAGAATGTCCTTATCCTCTTGACAATTTTATTTGGGATTGTTTGGGTTCAACTGACACCTTCTAGAATGAGGTGTTCCCATCCCAAAGAATTCCTGACAGATCTGGTCTCTGTAAGGCAGCAATTAGCAGTTTAAAGCTTTATATTCACCGTCTCCAGTGCAGTTTTGGAGGGCACAGAAATTCAAACCAGGAGCTTTTAATTTTGTTACAATGCTTGAGTTCCATCTGCTTCCTTTGTGATCAGAAGCTGCCAGTTTTATCTGAAATTCATCAGGGAATTTTTGTGATAACCACAGAGAACTGAACCACTTTTTCTGAGGTGGGAGAACCCCCAAATTCAGCCCTTTTCATCCTGTCTTTCCAGAAAAGAAGTGATGAAGATCTTCAGTTTGACTTTGTGGTTCTACTCCACGAAATGGTGTCCCAGGTAAATAATTTTACTCCTAAAAAGCCTTTTTTTGGTGTTCTAGGACTGCAGCTGTGTGAGCTCCAGCTCAGACACAGATCTGATCCTGCAGGGTGAGCTCAGGGTCCCCATCCCTGCCTGTCTCAGCATTCCAGGAGCAACAGCAGCAACTTCCAGCTGCTTTGGGGATTTGCTGGGAATGGCTGAGGTTCAAAGCTGGTCCCTCACAGCTCTCCCTTGGGAGATCCCAGTGCCACAGTGTGCAGGGATAAAGGGAAGGGGCAGCTGGAGCATCCTGGATGCTGAATTCCAGCTGGGCTGTGGATGCCTCCATGGCCCGGGACAGACCTCAGCAATCCCAGTAACCCCCAGCAGAAACTGGCTCCCAGAGCAGCATTTACACCTGTGCTACTCTCCAGCAAAATTCTGGGATCTGAGCAGGTGTTTTCATAGGAAAAGCACAGAAAATCGGGAAGAGAAGCTCTTGACTGTAATAATCCAGGGATCTCCCTCTCAGCCCCAGCTCTGCTGCTCCTGACCCACTGCACTCCCATTCCTTTGGGTTTAATTCCCAAGTTTTCCATTAGGAAGCTCCTGGCTGGTTAGAGGGGGCAGCAGGGGCTGCTGACCGTGCTGTGTGTGCCCCACAGGAGGTGCTGCCCTGGGAGGTCACCCTGCTGTGGCACCCCCAGCGCGGGGCCCGAGTGCCCCAGAGCCGCGCCGCGGGAGCGAGGAGCTCCTGACACACCTGGGAACAACTGGGAGCAACTGGGAGCTCCTGAGCACATCTGGGAGCACCTCTGGGAATTCCTGAGCACCCCTGGGAACAACTGGGAACTCCTGAGCACCCCTGGGAACATTCCTGGGAACTCCTGAGCACCCCTGGGAACATTCCTGGGAACTCCTGAGCACCTCTGAGCACCTCTGGGAGCTCCTGAGCACCCCTGGGAAGAACTGGGAGCTCCTGAGCACCTCTGGGAACTCCCACAGCTGGAAGGAGCAGGTGATGGAGTGGGGACCAACCACAGTAGAAGACATTAAATTAAACTTTCCTGGGCGTTTCTGATCCCAGAATTGCAGAGGGACTTGCTCTGCCCCCCAGGGGATGAGTGCAGCAATTCCCAGCAGGAATACTCACGGCACAGGGGCAGAGATGTTCTCCCTGAAGGACACTTTGGGCTTTCCCATGGTGCAAGGACAACCATATTCCCTCTCCATTCTCTGCAGGAAGAAACCCACAGTGATTAGGGTTATTCCATTGGGATTTAGTAACTTTATTAGGATTAATCACTTTTTTTGTTGGGGGTTGGATTGATTTTTGGGGCTTTTTTTTGTTTTGTTTAATTAACAAATTATTCCCCATCAACTTCTTTAAGACACGCATCTTCAGATGCAGGAAAAGGAAACAAAATTAATTATGTTATTAAAATTCAAGTTTTTCAAGGGAAAAATCACTTTTTCTTCATTTTGTCAATATGTAAGATACATCTTTTTGTGTTAAGATTAAAATATAGACATCAGCTGGAATGAAACAAATCCCTCTAACTACTCCTTTCTCCCTGCACCAGCTTTTATTAGGGAATGATACACTTAAAACCACAGAAACAGAGGATTTTTCTGCAGAAATTAATTATAATTAGGTATTACTACTTATTATAAGCCAAGGCTACTAGAGCAAAGTGTAGTGTTTAATACATTTTTTATGGATTGTAACAAATCCTAAAAATATTACAGGCAAAATTGCCTTTTAGAAGCCTTCAGAATGGACCCACTGGAAAGAAAGAACCTTCAAATGTTGACTTAAAAGTTTGACTTTTCCCTAAGCAGCTGGAAGGGATAGGAAGGAGCAAGAGGAGATGGGAAAAGCAGCAGAAGCAGAGTCCATGGGATGTGCTTCCCCAGTTACCTGGGCATAGATTTCCAGGTGCAGCTCCCCCATCCCAGAGACAATGGTCTCCTTGCTCTCCTCATCAAAGTGGATCCTGAAGGTGGGATCTTCCCTGGTGAAGCGGCCCAGGCCTTTGGAAAATTTATCCAGGTCATTCTGAAACACAAGCCAAGATTTACCCAACAACCATAAGTCACTCCAAGAATAAAGCCTCAAGTTTTCCCATCCACTGCTGAGCATTTCTGCTCTTTGGGTTATTTTATGGAAGATTTATAACTCTTGATTTAAGTGTTAATTATTTATTTCAAGTTCATGTTTCTGGCTGAGTGACAGCATCCAGCTCTGGGTTATCCAACGGATTAAGTCTTGGATATTTGGGATAAAACACTTTCCAACAGTGCTTAGAATGTTCCATAGAATCACAAAGCAGCAAAGGGAGGGAACTCAGGGAGAAGAGGTTGATGCAAAGGCTCCTACCTTGTTGGAAGGTTTCATAGCCACAGAAATGACAGGATCGGGGACGTGGATGGATTCCTGTGTGGCCAAGGAAAAGGGGATTATAAATTCCAGCAAAATCCTGGTGACTGGCAGTGCCTGAGGCAGCCAGGGCAAGGGGGGCTCACCATGGAGATGTCAGTGCTGGTTTTATCTGTGAACGTGTCCCCGCTGGCACAGTCGATCCCAAACAGGGCACAGATGTCCCCAGCATAAACTTCATTTACATCCTGAGAGAAGGAAAATTCCTCTGCAGACAACAGTGGGATAAGGGGAGCTGTGGCTGCCCCTGGATCCCTGCAGGTGTCCAAGGCCAGGCTGGACAGGGCTTGGAGCACCCTGGGATTGTAGAAGATGTCCCTGCCCTTGTGGCTGGATGATCCTTAAGGTCCCTTCCATCCCAAACCATTCCAGGATTGATTCTGTCTTTCCCTCACACCCAAACTCCACCTGGATTATAGAAGATCCATAAACACTGTGTTTTAAGGCTTGACACTGAGCTCCTTAAAAACTTCCAGCTTGGATAAAAAGCCCTGCAAATCTCCCTCTTTATTCAAAGGACAAAAGGAGGGCTCAGCTTGGATTAATTCAGGATCAAACGAAGCAAAGACCATCCTGGGCTTCAGGATCATCATCCAGGGTTATCCAGGGGCTGAGGCAGCGCTGACCCACCCAGGGTGACCCAGGGGCTGGCAGCCCATCCCGGGGGATCCACTCACCTCCATGTTGTCTGAGTGCATCCGGACCAGTCTCTGCACCCTGACCCTCTTCCCTGTGCGGGTGTTGTAGATGTAATCTGACTTCTTCAGCATCCCCTGGTACACCCTGACGTAGGTTAACTGCCCAAACTTGCCAGCCTGCAAGCACAACCCACCAAAATCTGATCATTCTGGGAACCACTGATGCCTCAGGTTTGAGCTTTTCTATGTTTCAGGTTCTGTGCTGCTTTAGTGTGTGGGTCTGAGCTCCATATTATGGGATGGTGAGCTCTGTGCACAGAGTAGGTGGGCAAAACAATTCCTGCTCCAGCTGGGCACCAAGGACAAATGACCCAAATCTCAGCCCAAGAGCACAAACACCGTGGGCTGGAGAGAGAAAAACAAGCAGGGTGGGACTGCAGGGGCTAAAGCTGGAATGGGACAATGAACTGCAAGATGCAAATGGAGCAGAACTGATCCAAGGGAGAGACCCCGGGAGCGCTCGTGCATTTTGGGGCCATTTTGGTTCATCTTGGGTGCAGCCCTGGCTGGGCTCTTGTGCTGCCCAAGGTGGATCCATGCAGGAGATCCTTTGGATAAATCCCTGCTTTATTCTGTGACTCTGCCCAGCCTCTGCCCTAGGGAAGCCTGCACAAGGCATCACCAGCATCAATTCCAAGCACCAGCTGCACTGACTAAATATGGTGTGAGTTTCCACACTACAAATGGAAATGAAAGATTCTCTGCAATGGAATTTGGCAATTTTCTGAACCAGTTTTTCACTCCCAAACCTTCCCAAGAGACACATGTTACCATGGAATGTGGCCACCCATTTTCCATATTCCATAGGAATCCTGAAGTGCTGCCCTCTAAGTAGCAAACAACTTATTTGCCTTAATTTCTGCACTTTTTCCTCTCTGACTCTCTCATGTCCCATTGTTTCCAAGTGCAGGATTTTCCCCTGAAAATATTTCAGTTAAGCCAACAACCCCCTACATGTTCAAGTTTTAACTAAGAAAACCTGGAAATACTTGAGGTCCAAAACCCACCCTGAAGTTCCAAATTGGCAGCACTTGTGGATTTTATGGTTGAAGCCTTTTCTTTACAAAGAAGTTAAATTTCAATTGAAGTCAAATATAAACTGGTTTGCCGTATAAAATAATTTAAAAGTCTCCTGCAGGTGAGTTTTGCTAGCACCACCTGGACTCTCCATGACTGTGGGAAGGAGCAGAGTGAGACTCACCTCCAGCTTGAAGGCAAGGCCGATAAAAGGCTGGGAATCGTCACGAGCAGAGTTCAACAGGAACTTGGTTTGGTCCTGAGAATCCCTGAGAAACAGGAATGAGAGGGAGGAGAGGTCAGAAACCAAAACAGGGGTCTCCTCTAAGCATTTACAGGCTCTGCTGTTGGGGCTCACACATCTGGGTGGGCTCTGCTCCCAGGAACAGGGACAGGAGCAGAGGGAACGGCCTCAGGCTGGGCCAGGGCAGGCTTAGGTTGGAATCAGCAGGAATTTCCCCATGGAAAGGGTGGTGAGGCCTTGGCAGGGGCTGCCCAGGGAGGTTTCGAGTCCCTGTCCCTGAAGGTGTCCCAGGAAGGCCTGGATGTGACACTCAGGGCTCTGGGGTTGGTGACAAAGGGAGGACTGGGCACAGCTTGGACTCAAAGATCCTGGAGCTCTTTTCCAGCCTCAGGGATTCTGGGATTCATGTCCATAAGAATAAAACACTATTTACACAGTTAGGATGTGCTCCTTCCTCTAGGCAGGCTGTGCTGTAAGGGCTGCCATCAATTCTAAAGAATTATCTGAATTATTATTAATTCTAAAGAATTATCTTCCACTGTCCAAATGCAACACTGACTGTGGTAAAATCCCAGCACAGAGAGTAACCCTCGAATGAGAGAGGAGCTTTGAGACTTTGTGCCAAATGCTGGTGGCACTGTTTGATACTTATGGTAAAGGATTGTGGATCCTGTTAGGAATGTTTCCTGCTTTGAAACTATTCCATGGAATCCCAGACTGCTTTGGGTGGGAAGGGTCCTTAAAGGCCATCCAGTGCCATGGGCAGGGACACTCTCCAGCCCTGCCCCTGGACACCCGTGCTGCTGCTGGATGCACTCACCCCTGGTTGAGGAGAGCGTAGTTCTCCACCTCAGAAGGGTTGGGAAGGTATTCCAGGACAGCATCCAGCAGTGGCTGCACCCCTTTGTTCTTTAGAGCACTTCCCACGAGGACAGGGGTGAAGGATTTCTGCAGCGTTGCCCTTCGGATTGCCAGCTGAAAAATATCCCTGTGAACTCCTCCTGCAGCACAGCCCAACTCCCTGGCTTTCCTGGGCTTCTCCACTCCTGGAGCAAAGAGCTGCTCCCACAGGCCCCTGGACACCCCCCAGCACAAGGGCTTCCCATAAAACCTGCTCTCCAGAATTCTTCAAGAGATTGGGAACCGGCCCTCCCTGGGGGGGACTGGAGTTCAGCTGAGGCGACACAACTCCAGCAAACAGAATTCCTGATACATTGATTGAGGAACGAGGGGACAGGGACACAGGTGAGGCAACAGGCAGCACAAGGAAGGTACCTTTAACTGTGCAGCTGTGGGAATCTTCTCCTCCAGGAACAGCTCCCCCATGAGCTCATCAGCATTGGCCACGCACTCAATGAGCTCCCGGCGCCGCTCCGCAGCCTCCGCCCGCAGCTCCGCCGGGATCTCCTCCACCCTCAGGGTCTGCCTGCACACACAGGGGGCACAGGGGCCCCAGGAGTTCCACAGGGACCCCCAGGAATCGCACAGGGATCAATCAGCCTGCCTACCCCTGGTGTGACCACCCTGACTGAGAACGATCCACCCTGGGAAAAAATCCCCTGTGAACATCAGCATGTTATCTCTGGTGTGGGAGAGTCCTTCCCACTCCTGGCAGGGATCAGGGAAACCTCCCAGCAGCTCACCCACAGCTGATCTTCATCCCAGGGAGCCACACACGCTGCAGGATCCCTGCATGGAGCAGTCTCCTGCTTCCCCAGGTGGGAAGTGTGGCCACCACCCCTTCACAGCAACCAAGTCCTGCTGCAGCCACCCCCACCCAGAGCTCCCTGCAGGCCCCAGGCACTGGGAGAGCTGCAGGGGGACCCTCAGCCCCAGCACAAGCCCTTCCCAAACTTCCAGAGAGCTGGGTTTCATCTCTGAAGAGAAACTGCAGGCATTCCTCCTGCAAAGAGCAGCTCCAGCTATAAAAGAAGCAATTTCCAGGACTTACCCAAGTGCCCCATCAAAATAGATTGCTTTTTCTTCAATGAGATCTATAATTCCTTTAAAGTTTCCTTCCAGCCCAATTGGAATCTGAACAAAAGCTGCATTGTGTTTCAACTTGGATCTGAAAAGGGGAAAACAGGAATTATTGAATAAAAAAGTAATTTCTACGTGTGTGCTCCAGATGGTCTTTGAGCAACATCCCCCTCCTACAAAATCCGTGTTTTGTCCTTTGGACAGTGCCCAAATCTGTCAATATGGATAAAAACCACCCAGTTGTGGTTTAGGGCTTTGTATCCCACCTTTTGTATCCCAACAGGCCTAGGGAGCAATTCCCATGGGAAGGCAGCAGGGGAAACCAGTTTGAGATTGATTGCTTGATTAAGGGAGTTGCCTCTCCCTTCATGAGTATTAATGAGTTGATCTCATGGATCAAATTAGGCAGGGAAAGGTTGGGAGTAAACAGGACTTCCAGGAATCCAAAGCACCCTGTGTCACCTCTCTGCTGGAATTTCAGCAGGATCCAGGGAAAACTAAGAGGCTGCTCTCAAAGTGGGTCCTGATACAGTTCCACCAACAAAATAAACATCAAACCCCAGCCCTTGGTCACTGCAGATTTTGGCTGATATCAATATCAGCCAATACCAATACCAGTTGGGAGGTTTTGGGACAATGGAAATTTGTCCTGGGTCAGATCAGGATTTAACCTCGTGTCAGGAATTCTCCAAACTGCAGCTCCCAAGAGAAGCCTTTCCAACATTGTTCCTAATGACCTGCCATGGGGATGGAGTTTCAGGAATCACTGTAAATGCCAAAACCTGAGCTGCTGCACTGCTCTGGCTGGGTTGGAGCCCATCCTGTCCAGTTTGTTGATGAAGGTGAGGAAGGGGACGTTGTAACGCTTCATCTGCCTGTTGACAGTGATGGTCTGGCACTGGACACCTCCCACGGCACAGAGAACCAGGATGGCTCCGTCCAGCACCCTCAGAGACCTCTCCACTTCAATGGTGAAGTCCACATGGCCTGGATAACAAACACAAATAAAAATGATAAATGCATTGGAAAGGAGCAACAGCCAAGGGAATCACACTGGGTGACATCAGCTAAAGTGATGGAGCACAGAGTCATGGAATGGTTGGGGTGGGAAGGGACTTTAAACCCCATTCCACCCCCTGCCATGTGCAGGGACACCTTCCACTATCCCAGGCTGCTCCAAGCCCCATCCAACCTGGCCTTGGGCACTGTCAGAGATCCAGGGGCAGCCACAGCTGCTCTGGGCACCCTGTGCCAGGGCCTGCCCACCTTCACAGAGAACATTTCCTTCCCAATACCCCATCTATCCCTCTGTCAGTTTGAGCCCATCATTTCATGTTCTGTCACAACCAGGGACACAAAGATGCACCACATGCCCTGTATCCATGAGGAACAGCAATCCCCAGGTGCTGCCAGCTGCCCTTACCTGGCGTGTCGATGATGTTGATGTTGGTGTCCTTCCACATGGTGTAAGTGGCTGCAGACTGGATGGTGATGCCCCGCTGTCGCTCCAGCTCCATGGAGTCCATGACAGCTCCAACTCCATCCTTACCTTTCACCTTAGGAGAAATAAAAAAAATTAGCTCAAGGAGTTTGCTAGGAATTCATATCCCATCCCTGGAAGTGTCCAAGGCCAGGCTGGTCAGGCTGGTTGCTTGGAGCAACCTGATCTATGGAAGGTGTCCCTGCCCATGGGACGGGTGAGCTTTAAGCTCTCTTCCCACCCAAACCATTCCATGACACTGTGAACCCATGTGCAGGAGTGATGCTGCATGGACTGAGCATCCTCCCTCATGCACAAAAACACAGTGTGGAGGTGAGTAAGTGGCAGGAGGATCCCGGTGGGAGCTCAGCCCGACCTCGTGCATCTGCGCGATCCTGCCCGTGTAGAACAGGATCCGCTCCGTCAGCGTGGTCTTGCCGGAGTCGATGTGAGCCGAGATCCCAATGTTCCTGATCCTCTCGTTGGGAAGGACCCCCGAGGAGCAGTGCCTGCAGGAGGTCAGCAGGAGCTGCAAGGCAAGACAAGGGCGCTGGCTCAGCCAGGAGTGCATCCAACACAGCTTACAGGACATCAGGAATGGGACGAGGGAAAACAGCCTCAAGCTGGGCCAGGGGAGGCTCAGGTTGGACACCAAGAGGAATTTCCCTATGGAAAGTGTGGTCAGGCTTTGGCAGGAGCTGCCCAGGGAGGTCTGGAGTGCCCATCCCTGGAAGTGTCCAAGGAATTCCTGGAGGTGGCACTCAGCTCTGGCCTGGGGACAAGGTGGGCATCGGGCACAGCTGGGACTCGATGGTCTTGGGGAGCTTTTCCAAGGTAATTTATCCTGGGATTCACTGTGCCCATGGCTAAACTGCCAAACCCTTCCCCACGGCCTCCTGTCAATCTATGGCGAACCGGTCACCTCGAGCCGAGCGGCCTTTCCAGGGTCACCTCGGAGCTGTCACCGCACTGCGCCCCCTGCGCGGCCCCTCCCTGCCCGCCCTGCTGCCATTCCCGGTTCCCCTGTCCCCATCCATGTGACCGGGGGCTGCTCGTTCCCTGCAGCTGCTGCGGCCCGTCCGGCTGTCCCTCCGCCCTCCATCCCTTCTTCTCCCGGCTCCCTCCCCTCATGCGGGCGCGGGGCGGTCCCGCCGCCGGTACCTGGATGTGCTGCGGGCGGCCGGGGGCCAGCCCGGCCCGTAACACCCTGAGCATGGCCCCGGCTGCGGCCCCGCTCCCGGCTCCAATCCCGGCTCCGGCCCCGGCTCCAATCCCGGCTTCAGCCCCGGGTCGCTCCCGCCTCTTCCGGGGCCCCGCGCAGGCGCCGCGGTCCCGTCCGGTCCCTCACGGGCCCCTCAGAGAGCGGCGCCGGGCGGGAGCCCCAGGGGCGGCATGGGGAGGGGAGGCTCTCACTGCCCGGCCCTCACGGGCTCCTCCGGCTGCGGCGGGAGCCCTGAGGGGGGAATGGAGAGGGGAGGTTCTTATCTCCCCCCGGCCCCTCAGGGAGCGGCGCCGGGCGGGAGCTCCAGGGGCGGCATGGAGCGGGGAGGCTCTCACTGCCCGGCCCCTCACGGGCTCCTCCGGCTACAGCGGGAGCCCTGAGGGGGAAGGGAGAGGGGAGGCTCGCACCGAGCCCATCCCGGAGCGCCCTCGGGCTGGTCCCCTCCCGGGAGCGATCCTGGGCAGCCGTGGGGGTTCCCGGTGTGCGGAATTCTCCCACTGCGGCCTGAAAGGGGCGGAATTCAGCCAAATCACGGAGCGGGACGGAGCCCGCATCGGCGGCGGGGATCTCAACCCGGGAGTTTGGGAATGAGCAGGAATTAAAAACAGCTGGAGAGAGGCGCTCCCTGGGCCGGGGGCTGAAGTGCCGGGAAAGGGGAACACAAGGCTGGGACGGGGCACAGGGACCCGTTTGCAACACGCTGTTAAAATCTACTCTTGATACCAAATTACTCCCCGGGAGCTGCTCTCATACCTGCAAAGGCTCCAGGAGCTGCTCTGAAACAGAGAAAGAGGCCCTCTCCGTACTCTGTTTGGTTCCATCAAGCTTTTGGTTTTTGTGGAAAACGCATGCTCACCTCTGGAAACGGAGGGATTTCCAGAGGATCCCGGAGTGGTTCTGCTAAATCCCATCCCATCCCACCCCTCCCTGGGCAGGGACAACTCCCAGAGCCCAGGTTTCCTTCACTGAACTGTTTCAAAGCAGCCCGAACTAAATAATGCACAAGTCCCTCTGCGGCGTAGAATAAACCAACAAAGTCCATAAATAATAAATAACTTTTATTAAAGAATTGCAGTTTTCAGATGCTTTTACAGAGCACAACTTGTGCCTTACATTGGAGAACAGTCTTGTTGTAGCAAAGGGAGCTGGAGGGAATATTCACTTCTTCCCCCTGTCAAACCCAAGATGTTCTTGTTTTATTTCACACAAAAATCCAAGTTATCAGGTGAATTTTCAATTTAACAGCAGGAGCTCTCCAAGATTCCTGCTCCAGTTCCAACACAGGAAACATTGCTGCTGTTAATTACTGAGAAGATTATCTCATAAGCTAATTGCAGAATCCACGTTGTCTCCAGTGGATGGAAAACAAGTCCCTGGGTTGAGCTCTGACTTCAAGGGGTGTCCAACCCCCCTGACGCCCACTGCTCATTAAAGGGTTCAATTATTGCCATTAACATTGATCACATCAACTTATTGCCACTGATACTTCTCTAATTCAGGAAGAGACCACAAGCAAATAATTGTCCTTCCCTTTTCAGAGCTCAACAGAAGTGCTGCTGATTGGGTTTGCACATTAATAAACATTCATTAATTAAAATTAAATAACCTTAAGCAGGAAGATGAAATATGATTTAGAGGCTTTTTGGCCAAACAGATATTACTCTTATTAAACCCTATTTTCTCATACAAACAGTACTTTTAAAGGCTACATTATAATGGAGCCTTGAATTTATTTAAAGCTTTAGTGTTATTAACTTATATTATTTAATTTACAGAAATTCTTTCTGCTACACCACAGGGATAATTCTGCATGGTAGAACAGTACAGGGACTGAACACCTGGAATCCCAGGATTTTCCTGCTCTCAGACACTGCTGGCTCTTCTAAACTCCTATCAAATGTAGATTTAGGGTCATTCTACCCTCAGTAAAACACAAAGAACACAGAAAGGAGAGGGATTCCTGTATCCAGGGCTCTTCACAACACAAGAAATGGTGAAATCATTCCAGTTAAACTCATTTCTCCCATGTATTTTTCCCATGAGTCATTCCTAGTTGCAGTTGATCTCAGGACGCTGATATTGCTACAGGATAATTAAAGTAATTAAACATTACAGACAATCCTCAAATGGAAAATGATGGGCTAACTCCACAGAAACAAAGGATCAGGAATACAAAGTTGACAGTTCAGGCCAGGGAAATGAGGTGCAAGCACAGCTTATTAACATAAAAACTGATAAATGTAAAGTACTGTCATATTTCAGTATTTCATTTTATGTTACAGCAAGGTGAGTGTGGGGTTCTGTAACAAATTATAATATGATTTTAAAGTAGTGTTTTACAGTGTATTCAAGCTCTATTAATTAACCTAGAACATCAGTAATTATTTCAGCAACCTAAAATAAGGAAATTTGCTTTCTGTGCAACTCAGAGTGGGAAGGAGGAGCTGCAGTACCAGGCTTAGGAAAGCCTGAGATTGGTGCAGCTGGAGCAGAACAGCTCTGCAAATCCAAGCTGGTTCTACCAGGCTTAGAGATGTTCCATAAAGTGCTTTTAGGCAGAAAGTTGTAGGGTTGGAATTCACTGAGGAGCTGAGGACACTGAGAAGCAGGAGGAGCAAAGGCACAACACAGAGCAGAGATTGGTCACAAATCCAGGTGTATTTTTATGGACACGAGCACTGAGCACCATTCATCTGCTCCAGGGAACCTCTGTCCCCAGGGAATGGGGACAGTTAATTCCTGGAGCCCTTCAGGGGGACAGGAGTTCCTTTCACACTGAGAGCCTCCAAGGAATCCC
This sequence comes from Diglossa brunneiventris, assembly GCA_019023105.1. Lineage (NCBI taxonomy): Eukaryota > Metazoa > Chordata > Aves > Passeriformes > Thraupidae > Diglossa > Diglossa brunneiventris. The sequence continues at coordinate 1,486,559 of CM032362.1, read as the reverse complement.
TGGGCACCCTGGATCCTGGAGCTCCAAGTGGCTTCTCTCTGCAAAAAGAACAACAGTGGTCATAATCTCCATGAAACCAGGAGGCATAAAACCTGCAGTTCCCTTGGAACATTGCTCCAGAACTGGGTTTTCCTTCTGCTGCTGGAATTTCCTTATCCTGCAGGACAGCAGGGAACTGTTTTTACCTTCTTGATCCACCTTCCCTGGGGCTGTAATGGGCACTCCTGGATCTTGAAGCTTCCACAGCTGCTCTGCTTCGGCAAGGCCTGAACTTCATGATCTCCCTCTGCCACTCCTCATCAAAGGTGCCAGCCTCAGCTGGAAAACAGAGACATTTATTTGAAATGTTAATAAAGAGGGGAAAAAACATTTAATGAGTATTAGGGGCTCTGGGTAGTGATTTTAAGCTTTGTAATCCGCAATTCTCCACATGGCCTGCAACTGTTTTTGGGATCTATAAAAGAGAATTTGGATTTGGAGACTTTAAGTCTAAAAGTGCCTTTTAAGATACCTCAAGCTGGAACTTCCAAATCAGAGTGTGAAACACTGTAAAGCTCATTAACTGCCTAAAAAGACCTACATTCATCCAGGTTGATGAATTCTTGGTTCATCTCCTCATCCCCAGTCTTGGAGTTCTTGGATCTTCTGATGACATGAGCCCGATCCTGGATGTGGTGACCAACAGATATTTTCTCCAGGCCACTTTCAGAATCCTTCAGTGCTTTTCTTGTTTCTTTAACCTGTTTAAAAAAAAAAAAGGGAACTGAGTGTCCTTCCAACTAAAAATGAGGTAAAAAGAGTTTACAGAATCCCAGGGTAGTTTGGGATGGAAGGGACCTTAAAGCCCACCCAGTGCCACCCCTGCCATGGCAGGGACACCTCTCACTGTCCCCAGTGTCCAACCTGGCCTTGGGCACTGCCAGGGATCCAGGGGCAGCCACAGCTTCCCGGGAAGAATTCCCTTCCAATGTCCCATCCAACCCTGCTCTCTGCAGTGGGAAGTCATTCCCACGTGTCCTGGCACTCCAGGCCCATGCAAAGGGTTAAATCCTCCCCCAATAATTTTATATCTTTCCTTTACAAAAGTCAAGTTTTCCAGGCTTTTCCAATTCTCTCGTTTCCCGTGTTGGCTATGAACACATCAAAAAACCACAAATCAAGCCGATTTTCCTTCGGCTACCAGAGAGGAAGATGAAACAACACCTCAAGTTTTTTAACTGGGTATTAATTAGTGGGGAAAAACCTGAGTTTAAAAATGCTACAGAGCCAAGGTTCCAACATTCTCCTTGGCAACAGAAGAGCAACACCCGATGCCAGAATTCCCAGCGTGAGGAACAACCAGTTACTGGGCTGTGGTGCTGACTGGCTTGGAAGGCAGGCTGGCCCTTATCAGTGTCCTGGGCTATTATTAGCAGCCTTGTGATAAGGGCTGTGCTGGAGCTGGGACACATTCCCAGCCAATCCTGCCCACGGCCTTTAGGGATCCTGTCTAGGCTTTCATGGCCCGGGCCAGGCTCACATTCCCACCCCCAGTTCCCGGCAGGATTAGACACAACAGCTGCAAGGGAGCTGCAGCTCAGGGTTATGTAAGTGTCTGGCCAAAGGGGTGCTTTCAAGGCAGGGGTTGCATAAATCAGTGCCTCTCCTGGAGTTTAAGTGGACAGGAAAACGATTCACTACAGCAAAGAGAAGGGCACTGGAAAATTGCTGCTCTGTGCTCTGTTTTCCCAGCCTTGGATGGGTCTGTAATTTATTTTGGAGTGTACTTAAAGAACAAAATTACAGGGAGGAAATCAGACCTTTAATACAGAGCAGGGTTTGAGAGCCCTGTGTTTTCCTCAATCCCTAAATTTTCTTTGTGCAGTCAGGGGGGGTCGGACTCTGCTCAGGGAACAGGGACAGGAGGAGAGGGAACAGCCTCAGGCTGGGCCAGGGCAGCTCAGGGTGGACATCAGCAGGAATTCTTCCATGGAAAGGGTGAATAAACATTGGAAGGGACTCCCAGGGAGGTTTGGGGTGCCCATCCCTGGACGTGTCCAAGGAATGCCTGGAGGTGGCACTCAGTGCCCAGGTGGGGATCGGGCACAGACTGGAGTCAGTCCAAGCTCAGTGATGCCAGGAGTCACTGTCTGCAGGAAAAGCAGCTGCAGACCCTGCTTTGGTGTGGGGCACCTGAATCCTGGGCAGTGCCCAGCTCCTGCATCACTCACCCCTCCCGGAGCTGTGCGGGTCTGGGTCGTGGCTTGGAAAACTTTGGGAGGTTCATCCCCCACTCTGGAATAGGTCATCATGGAGGAGGAGCTGAAACTGTGTCCCTCGGGCTGGATGGACAGGTCATCCTACAAAGCAAGGCAGGCTCATTACTGGAACTTCAAACTTGTGGGTAAGAGTTATTCCTTACTATTTTATTATGGAAAATATCCCTTCACAAAATTAACCCTCCTGGCACCACATAAAACTTCAGTTTTATCTTCAAAGAATAAACAAAAATTATGAACACAATATAACCTGGGCAAAAACCCCTTTAATTCTTACTATCTCCTTGAGACTAATCCCATTTTTCTTGGCATTATTTTCTGAGGAATATCTGCAATAACTGGCACTCTCCAGTGCAATAAATTCCAGAATGATTTTCAAAAGAACTCACGAATTTCCTGTGCATTTCCAGCATGTTGTTCCTCATGTTTGACATCATCCTGTCCATTGCAGAAAATGGATCCATAAAATCTGCATCCCACTAAAAAAAGGGGGGAAAAAGACTCCAGTTCAAACAGTCTCAACTCTCCCAGTCCTGGAGCTGGTTTTCACATGCATGTTTAACTCAAAAAGCTTTTCAGAATGCACTTCACACACAGACAAGCCAAAATGCACCTTTTCAAAAGGAAATTGAGGGAGTTGGATTAAGATGGAAATACTGGGAAGATGAAAGTGGAAGATTTGTCACTCAGATGTCCAACTGGCCACAAAATGAGTTTATTTAACAAAAATGTTCATAATTGGATATTCAAGTATCCAATTATTTCACAAATGTGTTCATAACCTCACCAGCTTCTGCTCTGAAAGTCCTGCATGACTCTTCAGGGTTTAAATTTCAATAATTCATTTCCAGAGTTATGTAGTTCAATGTTGCAAAATTAAAGCTGCATTTAAGCCCAAAATGAAGTAATATGAAAGGACAGAAAATCTTCAACTTCTTTTTTGAGTACAAGGAATTGGAATCCTCTGGGCAAGAGCTGTGGACAGATGATGGATATTTAACAGGATACTGCAGACCCAAAGCACAGCTGGAAACCCCCCCAAGCCCATCTCCAGGGGCTGCCCTGCCCTGCTGGGAGCAGTGGCTCTGTGGCACCCCCACAAAAGCATTCTCCAGCAGCACTCAAGGTTTGCAGCTTCCCCAGGGATTATCCCATCCATATCCACAGCTTAGTGCCCCAGGAAGGATTTTTTCCCCTGGATTTTCTTATTCCCAAACTGCAAACAGTACCAAAAGCAGGATGTAAGCACAGAGCTCAGCCTCTGCCATGCTTTGGTTACACACAGCTTACACAGGAGCTACTCCAGGGATACTAACCCCTCTCCCAAAACCTGCAAAGGGCATGAGGGAGAAGCTGGTGGCCTGGAAAAAAAGGAGCAACATCTGGAATTATTATTAGGAACAGCTGAAATGACTTTTACATGCAGCAGATTACATGAAACATTTCTCATCTAATCAAAATCACTCAGGAGGGCCTTGGTAATTAATTAATCCCTAGATATGTGGAAATAATATATTTATACTGATGATGTTACAAAATGATAACTGCCACCACATCTAATAAATATTGATAAGAGTGTGTGAAAGGCACTCGGAGGTTGGCAAACATCTGAACCCCACAAGAACCTTTGTGCTGATTTCACACTTCAGGCCCCACCCTGCAATGCTCCATTCCAGCCAGGCAGCACTGAGAGCTGATTAAAATCAACAACTCAATAAATTATCCCACTGATATTGAGGATTCCTGCAGGGCAGGGCAGTGAGATCCTGGGAAGCACAGGGGTGTTTCCAGGAAAGCCAGACTGGGGAGTCAGATAAGGGCTGCAGACACACGGGGTGCCAGAAGGACCCAACCCCTGGCAGAACTTTAATGGAAAAAAGGGAATTCTCCAGTTCTGGAATAGCTTTAGGAATTCTTCAGGTTTCCGTCAGATTAGGCAGAGCTGTAAATAATAATATTTTTTGTCCTCTCAATATCAAGTCCTCGCTAGTAAAAGTTATTAGGCATACAAAGCTTATAAACTCTGTTTTATAACACTAAAAAGCCACTAAAAGCTGTTAAACATTTGCTTGATATACAGGATAATCAGATAGCAAAAAACCCAATTAAGAGCATCTCTTAATATGTTTTAGCTCATTCCTCTTTCCCTAAAAACTGAACTACAAACCTGCTGGAGAAAGGAAATGCAGTTTAAATTTGAATCCTACAGTGGCACTCCTTGCGTTGTCCCAACTAATTTGGTTCTTTTTAAAGCAGTTTTAGGCGTGCTGCAATTTAATTAAACACAGAATTACAACACTATTAATCAGTGTCAGTAATTTGAATGAAGTGTATTTTGACATGGCAGCAAAGCTCCACCTTTTCCTACATAAAATGTAATTTTAAGGGTCTCAGTCCTTGGTGGAGCAGCAGTTTGAGACGTCAAGGCAAAGCAACCTGTGCTGAGTCTGGTGTGACATCTGACAGCTCTTCAGTGGAACAGGAGGAACATCAGAGGATCCTGGGAAGGGTTTGGCAGCTGTGGAATTCTTTTACCACAGAGCTCCTGTAGCTGTAAGTGTTGCTGCAGCCACAGATAAAGGGTTTGGGCCTCACCTTTGTCCCTCACTGCAGAACAGGGACACAAGCCCTGAGCTCTGACAGGTTCTGTCTCTAAAGGAAAAGCTCTGATCTGGCTTTAGGCACCCCTGATCCAAAGCCTCAGGATCAGCAGAGGGAGGATGATGCCCTAATTAGATGCAGTTTCTATATTTGCCAGGAACTGGATGAGCAGGGGAAGGAATGTGCCAGCTCCCCTCTGGAGCTGCAGGTGACAGGCTCTGTTCCAGCTCTGGCCTGGCCACCAGCCCCTGTCACCTGCTTTTCTTCAACAGTCTCTGAAAATCCAGTGGGAAGCATGAAAGCAACGGGGAGGCAGCTGCTGAGTATCTGCAGGGAAAGGAAGCAGCTCCCAACGCTCATCCTCTATAAATACAGCTCTAGATAAGGCTTAGATATGATGGTCCTGCACACCCAGAGCTGAAAAAACACTTCAATTAAACACAGACCATCAGGAAATGCCCGTTCCAGGGGCACAGCCAGGGCAGTTTCCCAGGAAATGCCCATTCCAGAGCACAGCCAGGGTTGTTTCCCAGGAAATGCCCGTTCCAGGGCACAGCCAGGGCTGTTCCCCAGGAATGCCCGTTGCAGGGGCACAGCCAGGGCTGTTCCCCAGGAATGCCCGTTGCAGGGGCACAGTCAGGGCTGTTTCCCAGGAATGCCCGTTGCAGGGGCACAGCCAGGGCTGTTTCCCAGGAAATGCCCGTTCCAGGGGCACAGCCAGGGCTGTTTCCCAGGAAATGCCCATTCCAGGGGCACAGTCAGGGTTGTTTCCCAGGAAATGCCCGTTCCAGGGGCACAGCCAGGGCTGTTTCCCAGGAAATGCCCGTTCCAGGGCACAGTCAGGGCTGTTCCCCAGGAAATGCCCGTTCCAGGGCACAGTCAGGGCTGTTTCCCAGGAATGCCCGTTCCAGGGGCACAGTCAGGGCTGTTTCCCAGGAATGCCCGTTGCAGAGCAGCCCCCCAGCCCAGGGACAGCACTTACCCTGCGGGGGCCCCTCGTGGCCACCTGCGAGTCCTGCTGGGCTCTGCCGCCCGCTCTCCTCTCCGCCGGTCTCTCCCCTCCCTCCGGGAGGCTCAGGAGCGGATCCCGCCCAAAAGGCCCGGAGAAGTTCCTCATGACCTGCCTCATGTGCTCATGGTGGGCAGCAAAGGGATCCCTGCACGCCAGAGAGGCACCGCGTTATTCCAGCTCATGGACGATGGCTCCAGGATAGTTCAAACTCTGTTTTTTAATATCCCATAGTGTTCTTGGTCCTAAATTTTTACTTTAATAGGACTCAACTGGGCAATCTCCCATTCCTAACAAACTCTGGTTTCCTTTTCCCTTCCCATCTCTCAGGTTGGGTGTTTGAGATCTATTTTCTCTCAGCTGCCCTAACTGCTCTCCTTCACTCTTGGCTGCCCCTATTCCTTTTATTCCTCTTTCCTCATCTTCTCCAAAATATCCATCCTTGCACCTTTCACTCCAGCCTGCGTTTAATACCTGCCAGGACAATAAACTGGCCCATATTTTATTTATCACTATTTCCACCTCCAACACCTGACAATAAAATAATTTACGTTTTCCCCCTTCATCTTCCAATGCTTAGCACAGTCCTATTCACTGAACTCCTTGTGTCCCACTGGATAAATTTGAGGGATCCCCCCCTTATCCCTCAAATTTATCCTGCTGGCAGTTCCCAACTTTTCCTTCTCCCTGTCCCACATGCTTAAAAATACCCATTATCCCCTAAATTCAGGCCAGTTCCATCTCCTATAGTCACCCATTGCTGCACCTGTGCCTTCCCTCTCCACAAATCCTGCTCCCACATCCCTTTCCTGTGCTTAGGAAGGAGATTCTCCCTGGCTTTTTCTTTTCCTCTTATCTTCCCCCCTCCTCCACTGGTACAGAACTCCACTGGTATTCCCAAAGCTTGGCTTGCAAGGAAAACCTTGCTCAACTTCCCTAACTCTCTAAGCTGGACAAGCCCTGATATTCCTAATTAAGGCCAAAAGAGGAGCAAAGGAGGAATTTTTCTGAAGTGCAGGGTGTGAGCAGTGCTGCTGCCTGAGGGCCAGGCTGCAAATGAACACTTCCCACACAAACCAACACTTCCCACACAAACCAACACTTCCCACACAAACGACCCTGCTTCATTTCCTCCCTCCATCTCATCTTCCTCCTTGCTACCCCACTGAAAACACTTAATGACCATGAACAGTCACTTCCCAGGTGTGGTTATTCAGGTTTAATACAGCTCATCCTCCTTCCCCTCAATTCCTGGCACTCCCCACACCCTCCAGGCCGGCAGAGCCTTTCCTGGGACATCTCAGAGGGGAAAGGCTCCAGGCTGCCCCTGACTTTTCCCTGCCCAGCTCTGCTGCTCCCACCCCTTATCTCCAGCCCCACAAAAAGCAGCTCCCACATCACGTGGCTGCTTTGATCTTGTGCCAAAGTCACACTTCATGTTTATGTTTTCTCCTTTCAAGTGAAAAAGGCAAACATGAGGTTGGATTAATTCTGAAATAAGATTTTTTTTAACACAAAAATATCCCTTTAAGCTATACCCAGACTTAAACTCAGCCCAGAAAGTGTTTTAGTGATGCCATGGAGCAGCCCCTGCTCTGCTCCCAGCCTTGGCTCCAGCCCTAGCTGATAAGGAGCTCACCCAGCCCAGGATGAAGAACAGATGGAAAAAGTGCTGGCATGAGCCAAGGGCAGGAACCACACCAGCACCACCTTGGGATGTGCACCATTCCAGCAGATCCCAAACCCCAGAGAGGTTTGGCTATCACACACAAAGAGCTCCTTGGTACCAGGGACAGGCAAATCAGACACAAACTGAGGAATGGCAGGCTCAGGAACAGGAGGAAAGGCCCTCAATTCCAAATTTTAGGGAGTAATTAATAAAAAATAATTATTTTGAATTTTGAGGCTATCAAGCCTCAAAAGAAACACCCCAATTTTGGTATGATCTGGAGTAGGGTAAAGCCAATGGAAAGGGAACAGAAAAACCCACGTGGAAGACACAGGTCCCAAGGAATTAAACCTTGGTGGTTCCAATGACTGAAACTCAAGCCAGAATTCCAAGAGGAGGAGCTCACCCTGACAGACACAGATGTACTGAACAAGGCACAGTCTCTGCAGGGCACCTGCAGGAATTGAAGAGCCTTGCTCCAAGCACAGATTTTATGGGATGGCAGCAGGTGTAGGACACTGTAACAATTATTGACTTAAATATGACCCTTTAGTTTTGGGGGAAGATACTTTTGATGAGAAGGCTGAGATTTTTGTTATAGCATAGAAGTGATGAGGAGAAAGTGAGGGGTTCACAGAGCTTTGCACACCACATCTGTGCCCTTCATGTGTTCAACACTAAACTATTTTGAAAATTAAATTCTGGATGGAGACAATGTATACATTGATTATTCCAGCACTCTGCAGTGACAGAATTTTCTAATATGTACTAATCTGACCCTCACCTGACATTAAACATGGAAGTATAACATTAATGCTTATTTCAGTGCATGAAAAATCAGTCCTAGAACAACAAATCCCACTTATTGCTTTTGTAAACTGTATTTGGTATCAGATGTGTTTCGTTTTATTAGCTATTAGATGGAAATATTGGATTTTTTCCCCCACTCAGGAAGTTATGTAAGGCTGCAGCTGTTGTGCCTGGAGAGAACACTGGCACAACAAACTAAAGAGAATCAAATCCAGAGCGTGCAGTTGGCAGGGCAAGCACAAGCCCTGCACCTGGGCAGGGTGGCAGGGATGGAGCCCAGCACCTTTGGGTGAGTGACTGACTGCTGCTTCCCTGGGACAGCTGCTCCACAGGGGCTCCAACACGGGCACTATTTCCAGTCCAGCACCAAACTCTCTCCTTATGAGGCAGCTGCAGCCCATTATGACTCTATTTTGGAGCTAATCTTATCTGAGGTAATCAGCTCATTTCCTTCCCTGTATGCAAAGCAGCCTGGCAGGACAGTGCTGAGAAAATGAGTCTCAATTTCCAGCTCATCTTTCACACACACTCCCTGCCTCCACCTCCTGCAATCCTTGTGGCTACAATAACAAGGAATAAATTAATAAATAAGCAACTATTATTTCAAACAAGACATAATTTCTATTGTTACTTTAATTTCATGCAGAGGATCTGCATAGGGAAGTTTCCTGCACAGAGCTCCCAAACTGTTATAACAGCAGGAATATTCCTAGAAACCAAGAGTGCTGATGTGTGTGGCACAGCTTTGGGAATTCTCCTGGAATGTGCTGTAGCTCAGCAGGAGATTCTCCTTTAAGCAGCCCCAGCCAGAGCTCCCAGTAACCAGGAGATGCAGACAACAAACCACATCACAGGGCCTGCTGCTCCCTTCCTCACCCACCCCTTATCTTGGCTGCTAATTAAATTCCGGGGAGTTTTTTCAAAGATTTAAAATAATTATTGAGATTCCTCAGCATGCTCTGATCCCATTTTCATCCACTACAAATCACAGTTTCTGACCAAAGACATGAAATGGGGCCAGAGCAGGTGATTGAGCAGCTCTGGCTGAGGGGAGAAGCATTTGCACCACTCACTACTTATATTTGGGGCAAAAGAAGATTCCCACAGGGAATAAACTGGGCTCAGACTTGAGTTCACAGACAGGAGCCACCACTATGCTCATGGTATGGAAACAGAGTCACAGAATGGTTTGGGTTGGAAGGGACCTAAAGATGGTCCTGTTTCACCGCCTGCCATGGGCAGGGACACCTTCCAGCACCCCAGGCTCTCCAAACCCCATCCAACCTTGAACAGTTCCAGGGATGTGGCACCACAGCTTCTCTGAACTACCTGTGCCTCACAGGGGATAAAACCCCAGTCTGCTGGGGTAAAGCAGCACCATCCCCTCGGGAAACGAGCACAAGGAGGCAATTTGCCATCAGCGCCCTCACACACGCGTCGGCCAAGTTGTAATTGAAGGACACCGGGTGCTCTGAGTAGTGCTGGCACTGAGAGCAGGTCAGAGACAGCCCGTGGCTAAGCGATTAATTAAACACACACATAAATCCGGATGAGCTGCACTGCTCACAACCTGCACTTAGGAACCTGAAGAGCAAACAAACTCCAGGATCTCCAGCAAGGAGATGAAGATCTCCTCTGTGTGAAATGTGGATTAAAGCCTTCCCTGCTGAGAGGGGAGGCAAACCCAACTCTCCGCTATGGAACCTCGCTGAGGACGTTTAACCCCCGCACGGCTTTAGGGGGCACGGGCGGTACCGGCTGGGACACACGGGCGCTCCAACGGCCCCGACAGCGGCTCCTGCACCGGCACCGACCCCTTCAACCTGCCCTGCTCGTTATACCTGCCCTGGACCCTTTAACCCGCCCCGCTCCTGACACCTGCACCGATCCCTTCAATGTGCCCCGGTCCCGGTCCTTCCACCGGCCCCGACCCCTTTAACCCGCCCCGGTCCCTTTAATCAGCACCGACCCCTGGAGCTGCCTCAGCCCACGGTCGGTCCCACACACCCACCCCGCCCGCCCGTTTCAAGCCCCGGACCGGCCCGTGGGAGCCCACCGCCGCCTCAGCCCGCTCTCGGCCGGCCCCCCTCCGCCTCACCGCCGTGCCCCGCAGCCGCCCGCCCCTCACCTGAAGAAGGGATCATCCTCGAAGCACCTCCCGAGCCCCCCGAACATGGCGGCGGCCGCTGCGCTCTGCGCGCCCCCGGTCCCGCGCGGCCCCTCCTCACCGCGCCGCGCGCCGCTCCGCCCCGCCCCTGCCGCCCGTGTGACCTCCCCCGGTCATTCCCATTGGTCGACCCGCCGAGAGGGGCGGGGCTCCCCGCGCGCCGCCGTTGCCGTGGTGACCGCGGGGCCGCCGCTCCAGAGGGGCCCCGGGAATCGGGAAAGTTCCGGAGATTCCCGAAATTCGGGAAATGCAGAAAATGCGGGAATTGCGGGAATCGCAGCCCCTCCCGCAGCCCCGCTCTGCCACGGGCTGCCCCCCGGTCCTGGGGAGTGCCAGGCGGGGACAGGCCCGGCCCCAGCGGGGCTGCGGCGCGTCCCGCTCCTCGGCGATTTGAGAAAAAAATTCATTTTTTTCCAGTAGATGGCAGTAAAATAAAGCTGCGGGCTCCTCCCGGCGGGTGGAAACTGCGGGACGTGGGACAGCAGCGAGAGGCTGCGGTGAGGGACCAGGAGCTGCTATTGCAGGGATCCAGCGTGAGGAGGGTGGGATGCCCTCTTAATTCACAATATTGACAAGTAATTAATAAATGACCACTGTAAATGATTTAATCATTATGCTCAAGATGCTGCTTGTGATATTTTTATAAACTTTACCTCCAGAGCAGTTTTAAATAATTCTAGAATCTTTTAGTAACTGCAGTGTAGAGGTTGAGACTACTAAAATATTTGTAATATTCTGTGTGTGGCTTCAAACAAAGTTTGTTTCAAGAGTTCTGTGAGTGAGCAATAAACCCCATCCCAACTGGCAGGAGATTTGGTCATAGGAAGCCCAGCAGAGGCAGAGCTGCCTCCCTGAGTTGGTTTATTTGCTGCTCTCTCATCCCCAGAGCTCACCTGGGGTTGATGCCTTCGGAGGCCACCTGGAACAGAGGCTGGAAATGATAAAGGAATCAAGCAGGGATTTATTAAAAGGCCTTTACAGGACACACCTTGGGCAGTGCAAGAGCCTGGCCAGGGCTCCACCCAAGATGGACCCAGAGTCACAAATTTTCACACTTTTATAAGTTTTCATCCCTTCCCATGTTGGGTTCACTGTCCAATTGCAGCTCCAGGTTGTGCAGTCCCACCCTCGCAGTTTCTCCCCTCCATCCCCTGCTGTTTGCACGTTTGGGGCTGAAGCTGCAGCGGTGTCCTTGGTTCTGGGGCTGGACAAGGATTGTTCTGTGTGCCTGAGCTGTGAGGAGAGCTGCTGGCACTGTGTGTGGAGTTCAGAGTTACACACTGCTAGAATGCAGCGCAGAATCTGGGAAATCTAAAAGCTGAAGGCATCAGGGTGACCCTTTCCCTGGCAGCATTCCCTGCCACCAGTCACTCCCCAGAAACATTCCAGCCTGCAGTGAACCCCAGACCCTGGGATCTGAGGGAACTGCAGCAGCTGAGAGCAGGATCACCTGGCTGCTGTGATGTGCAGCATTGCTGCAGCCTCGGTTCATTCCCTTCCGATGTCTCTGCTCCCCTTTGGGCCAGATCCCTGCATGGATGGATCCTGATGGAACGAGGATCTGCTCTCCTGCCTGCCTCGGAAACATCCAGGCTCTTCTAATCCCACCTGGCTATCCCAGGCAGCTTTCCTGTAGGGAATCTGAGGAGGGGCAGGACACAGGGAATGAATTCCCACTGCCAGGGGCAGGGCTGGGTGGGATTTTGGGCAGGAATTGTTCCCGGGAGGGTGGGGAGGGGCTGGGATGGGATTCCCAGAGCAGCTGTGGCTGCCCTGGATCCCTGGCAGTGCCCAAGGCCAGGCTGGACATTGGGCTTGGAGCACCTGGCACAGTGGGAGGTGTCCCTGCCCAACCCAACCCAAACCATTCCACGATTCCCTGAACTCAGCCCTGTGAAAATAAATTATTTCTACCCCTGGGACAGGGATGTGGAACTTTACCACAGCTGTTCCCAGCCCTCCACATCACCCACACTCCCCTGGCTCATCTTGCACCCACTCTGACTCCCAGGGATGGAATCTCCCACCCAGAGCAGCTCCAGTGCTGGATCCTGTGCAGGATCGGAGGGATGAGGCTGCAGAGGTTGTTAATTCCTCATTTCTCCTGGATCCTGTAAGGAACTCAGGGATGAGGCTGCAGAATTGTTCCTTTCCCATTTTCCAGGATCCTGTAAGGAACCCAGGGATGAGGCTGCAGAGGTTGTTAATTCCCATTTTCCCAGGATCCTGTAAGGAATCCCAGGGATGAGGCGGGGCAGATGAGGCAGAGATTGTTAATTCCCCATTTTCCCTGGAGCCTGTGCAGGATTTGGGGGATGAGGCTGCAGAGGCTGCTCCCTTTGCAGCTGTAGGAAAGGGCTCATTATGGGATGCTGGGTGCCAGGGATGCAGGGCTGTGTTTGCACAGGGATCTCTTTAATTGCTCAGCCCTTCTGCAGGTCTGGGGCTGCTGCAGCTGCAGTTCCTTTGTGCAGATTAAAAGAGTTCTGTGAGGAACTCCTCGTGCTGCAGCTCTGCCAGGCTGGAGGGCATCTCCAATGAGATTAATGATGTCTGCCTTAATAGATGAAAACTTTGCATAAATGAGATTATGGTTTCTGCTGAAACCTGCCAACTCATTCATTTGCAGTAAATATTATCTGTAATTAAAAGTTTTAAGGTATCTTGTTCCTGAGCTAATGAGATCTACAGTGATTTCCCTTAGGAATTAATTTACCTTCTTAATTCTTATTCATTTTGGTGATAGGACTATTTAAATCTGCTCCAGACTTCAGAGCTTTCTTGAGCACTTTCAGCCAGAACAAAAGGTCATTTTGCCATATTGATGTGTGTTGGTATTTGTAATTCCCTTGTTCTCTCTCCATTCCAAAGATCCCTGTTCAGGTTCCTGCCCCAAACATTTCCTTCCAGCCCCTGGGTTCCTCTTCACTCCTCATGCTGAGAGGTTTTGCTCCCACCAATTGGGGTTTGTGTTTTCTGTTCCCTCCAGAGTAAAAATCAATTCTGGTGATGCCCAAAAAGACTCTGATTGTGATCAACTTTTTATATAAAATACACTAAAATCTGTGGGAAACACTTGGTGCAAGTGCTGAAAACACAGGAATATTTCTGCCTTTCTGGGAAATCACCCACTCTAATTCCTCTAATAATCCAAAGGATTATTTTGAAGCAGCTTTAACACTTGGAAGTGAAAACTGCATTCCTGCAGATGTGTTTGAATGGGAAAAGTGCCAAACTGGGCTGGGAGAACTAGAGCCAGAGCCCTCCCTGAGGCTGGACACAACACTGCTGGCCAGACTGAAATTCATTCATTATTAGAACTAAATGACAAGGGTCCCTTCTTTAAAACAGAAATACAGATGGAAATTAAACAGCACATTTCAAAGGAAATACCTGGTTTGTACACACAAAGAGGAAACCAAGAGGAAAGAAAGAATTAATGCTCCTCAGCTCATTATCAGCAGATTTTTCTGTTGAAATCCAGTCTGAATCCTATGATGGATCTCCTCTGAAGATGCTGGGTCTGACAAGGTGTAAAAGTTGGGTAATTAATTACCCTAACGAGGGAAATGGAGCAATCAGAGCCAAGCGTTGACCAGGGGTGGTTTTGTTCTGATGAAATGTAAAATACCTGTTCAGGACTATGCTGTCAGCCTTAGCTGGATAAGTTGAACCCTATTTTATAGAAGATGCAAACCAGGGAAAGACAATTCCTCCTTTCTATAGAAAAAAAAAATTCAATTTCTTTTACTATTATTCCAATTTTTTCAATTTCCCACCCAACAACTTGTGACAGAAAACCTCCCCGAGTCCCCTCTTTGTGTATAATTAGGAAATGTCCCTAAAAAACTGCCCTTGTGTGTCTGCAGCTGATAAAAGGAGTCACTCCTGCATGCAGGAACTCCTAACCCTGAACTTGCAGCACCAAAAAAGGGGAAGAAACACATTTTGGGGCCTGGGTTGGGTTATAAATAGAGCTGTCAGCAGCTCGTGCAGGCTGCTGATGCCCTCCCTTTTAGAGCCCAGCTGCCTCCACCCACACAGATGAGACATTGGCAATTAGGGACGAGCTAATGAACAGTGCTGGAGGGCAGCAGATCCCTCTGGGAGCAGGAGGGACCTCGGGGTGTGCCAGGGGCATTCCGAGACTGCCGTGCCCATAAAGTGGGAAGTGGGATTTGGGCTGTGTTTCTTTGAGGAAGCTGAGAATTGGTACAAAACCCAACGTAAAACACCAATCTGGGTACAAAATACCTGCAGGGACTGCCAGGCTGGAGTAGCTGGGATGGCTCCTTGGTGTCCCCTTTAGGATTGCCCAGGCTGGGTGCTGGGTAAGGAACATCCAGAGTGTCCCCAGGAGCGGGATGTGACACAGCCAGCCAGGGGCTGGCACCTCACTGCCATCCCAGCTCATTCCCAAGAGAGCCAGGAAAAGCTTTTGGGGTTTTTGAGAAGTTCTGGGATGTTCCTTTTTAAATCATCTCTACAGTGGAGAGTCCCTGAGGTTTGGGCTTGAATGAATCCCTGACCTTCATTTCCCATCCTGTGAGCCAGCATTTCTTTAATCAGCCCTAATTTTGTGACTCTATCTTCTCCTCTTGGTTTTGTCTAGCAGAGTAAAAACTGAGGCCCAGAAGTACTCTTCCCAAACAGCAGGAGCAGTGGGAGCTCCATCCCTGACTCCAGGGTTTGATCCCAACTAAGATTTGCTCAGATGGGCTCTGTTGCCATCGTGGGCAGTCACTGGGGATGGATGAAGCCTTTGGAAGCACAGGGAATTCTCTCAGTCTGCCATTCCCAAGTCACCAAAAAATACCCACTGAAGGTGCTTGAACACCTTGTGTGGGATGTCAGAGTTATTCCTTAAATCCTGGCAACTTCTCTGTGCCACTGCAAGGGAGGGACAAATTCCTGCTCCAGCCTCAGCCCCAGCAGTGGGGGAGGACAGGGAAAAGCACCTGGATTTTGGGAATTCCTTCAGCAGCACATCAGGGACAGCAGCACCTGTGGGGAGCCCTGATTCCTGAGCAAAGCTGGAGAGGCACCAGGAGCAGAGATCTGGGATTTGGGCTGGCATTTTGGAGGTTTTTCACAGGAAAATCTGTCTCAGGTTAATGATGGAGGTCATCAAAACTGAGCCCAGGTTTGGCCACGGCCTCAAGCTGGAAAACCAGACAAAAATACAGAACAGATAAAAAAATCTCACCTGGGCAGCAGGAGCTGCTTGATTTATTTGGGGCTTCCAGGAGCCCTTTTCCAGAGGGATCCCAATCCAAGTTTTCCTGGGACTGGCACCAGGTGAAGGCACCGTCAGACCCCATTTAAAGCCCGCGCCCAGTTCAGGCC
The DNA here is from genome assembly GCA_019023105.1 of Diglossa brunneiventris. NCBI lineage: Eukaryota > Metazoa > Chordata > Aves > Passeriformes > Thraupidae > Diglossa > Diglossa brunneiventris. The sequence goes on along the minus strand of CM032362.1, from coordinate 1,470,699 downwards.
ATGCTGTGTTTGTTCCAAAGGGCTCTCCTGCCTCAGGCTGCTTGTGGCTGCAGCTAAAAATGCCTCCTGCTACTTCAGCAGATCCCATTAATCCCATGTTCCAATTAGTCCTGGACAAACGGAGGGTACAAGTTATCACAACATCGAGTTCCCAGCTCAGGTTCTGGCTGATTGCACAGGCAGGGAAGGATAAATTGGCAGTGCTCATCAGCCAGGAGAGGTTTCACTGCTCACTTGAGAAACATCCAGCTTTTATTACACAATTACTTCTTCATTACATTTCTTACGGCCCCAAACTTCCAAACATTTAGCTCTGCTTACCCAGCTAGTGAGAAACAGCAGAATTAGTAAAAATAGGGGTTTTCCAACTATTTTGGGAGAAATGGGAGCACCTGGGGGCCCTGCTCCATCCTCTGCCCAGCAATGTCAGGAGCAAGGTTGAAGGAAACCTGAGAGGGCTCAGACCAGCAGGGCTCCATCCCCAGCAGGTCTGGGGGCATCAGCAGCTCCTATTTCCATTTCCCAGGGATTGGCAGAAATGAGGTGTCCTCACCCCTGCAGCTGCTCCTTTCCAGGTGGGCTCAGAGCTGCTCTGCAGTTTCCAGAGGTTTAAATGGATTTTTAGTGGGAGAGGCCCTTGGACTGTGCTGTTCCACAGCTGATTTCAGTCCATAGGTGACATCAGCTTCTGCCAAGGCAGCTGGTGATAAACTGTTGGTAAATGTCAGACAAAAGCAAGGACTGCAGGGAGATGTGTAAGAACATGGAAATTAATATTTGATTTAAATAGATCTTCAGCTCCCAGTTGCCTAGTTCAGGAATTTGTACAAGGCCTGAAATAAGACAACAAGAATCTGTAACAAAATCGTGTTAAATTCACTGGTACAGAATCAGAGAACCATGGAATGCTTTGGGTGGGAAGGAACTTAAAGATCATTTAATTCCCACCCCTGCCATGGCAGGGACACCTCCCACTGTCCCAGACTGCTCCAAGCTCATCCAGCCTGGCCCTGGGCACTGCCAGGGACCCAGGGGCAGCCCCAGCTGCTCTGGGAATCCCATCCCAGCCAAGAATTCCCAATTCCAAATCTCCCACCCATCCCTGCCCTCTGGCACTGGGAGCCATTCCCTGTGTCCTGTCCCTCCATCCTTGTCCCCAGTCCCTCTGCAGCTCTCCTGGAGCCCCTTCAGGCCCTGCCAGGGGCTCTGAGCTCTCCCTGGATCCTTCTCCTCTCCAGGTGAACACTCCCAGCTCTCCCAGCCTGGCTCCAGAGGGGCTCCAGCCCTGCAGCAGCTCCGTGCTCCCCTCTGGCCTCTCTTCAGCAGCTCCAGATCTGTTGTGGGAGCAGAGCCCCTGGAATGTGGGAGCTGGGCTGGGAGCACCTTCCTCCCCCTCTGCTTCCTTCCAGGAACAGGAGCCACCTGAGTCCCCTGTGTGGCAATTCCAGAGGGACTCAGGGCCACTGAGCCATTCCCAGCCCAGCCACTGCTGCTCTGTGTCCAACCTGGGAAAAACAAACCAGGCAACGCTGCCCTGAGTCCAAACTACAAGAGGGGGAAGTATTTTCAACCCTGGTTCATTGTGGTTTTAGGGTTTGTATCACTTTCAAGCTGAGGAGTCTCCCCAGCCCCGGGTTCCAGCTGATCCCTCCTCACAGAGGTTTCTGGAGTTCAAGGATCCCCACTAAAAATAACTCCCTCCTTGTAACCTGACAAATGGAAAACTGTCATCATGCAGAGGGCTGGTTTTGGGTTACAGCTGGGACAGAGGCCCTGGGATCACCCAGTGCTGCCCTGCTGGAGTGACTGGAGCAGGAGGAGCAACACTTGATCTCCTGGCCAGGAGGGTTTTCTTTGACAGCATCATCTGAGCAGCAAAATCCTCCTCAAATAATGTACCAATAACAGAGATAGCCAGTCAAAAACCACCCCCAGCTCCTCTGCAGGCAGTGATCCCACCCCTGCAGTGAGGAGCTGCTGAGGGATGAGGAGCAGGGCCATTCCTGATGGGAATGGAGGGTGGAGCTCTGCAGGCTCTGGGAGCCCCAGCAAACACCACACCCAGCAGGGCTGAGGGCTCTGTCCAGGGCCACGGGGGCTCCCTGAGCAGGGACCCGCTGGCAGTGTCCCTGAGGGCTGGCACGGGGCTGGCACTGCTGGCATCCATCCTGGGCACTCCTTCCTCTCCCAGCACCTGCAGCTCCCAGCAGCGATGGGCCAGGGAGGGTGGCAGGGTAAGAAACCAGAAAAATCCCCCTTCAATGAGCCCCCTGAGGCAATATTCAAGTTATTGTTCCACGAAAAGTGCACAATCCTGAGGAATTCATGGATAGTCTGATCACTGAGCTGCTTCTGGAACAATAAAAATCAACTTTATCCTGATTTGCTCCAGGTTTCCAGCGGTGTCTGGAATATTTCTGCACATTTTCCATTCAGCTAAATTTTCTAAATGTTATTTAAATTACCTAAATGTTATCTAAAGATTTAAAATTTTATTAATTTATTTAAATTAATTTAATTTATTGTTTTAACTTATTTAAATTATCTAAATTATCTAAATATTATTTCCATTTTCTTTCCAGCTCTTGCTCCCAACTCTCCAGCAAATTTAGTTCTTGATTAATAAACAATAAATAAATAAACTCTACTTTAAGTCTATTTACAGCCTATTGTAACGTTTTCTAATATTCTACAGGGCTGCAAATAAAAAGAATCATTTTACATCCAATAAAGGCACCAAAATTATCCAACACAATGCGTGAAAAGAGGAATTTACACCTGGACCTTCCATGGACATCAAACAATTTTTATTTTCTATGAAAGAAACATAAAAGGTGATGAGAAAATGCAGCAATGACAAATATTACCATTTAAAAATGCTGAAATGAAACAAGGGAAACAATTTTTTTCCCACTTTTTCCTGCAGACAAGGTCTTGGAATATTTTGATGCAGGATAAAGTCAAACTAACACTTCATAAAGGAAGTAAAAATGTCAGAATGCAAATTCAATACATTTTCCTTTTACATCCAGGATCTAAAATAAAAAATAAAACAATCAAAGTCCATTTGCAGAGTCAGCCCCCATTTTTTATCACCACAGATCTGAGAACCAGGAGGAATAACCCCAAAAGCAGCTTCCCAAGGGAATGCTGGGGCAGGGCAGTTCCAGGGAGCACACCCAGAGGTGGGGCTCAGTTTTCTCCTCTCCTGATGTGACCATTTCCTCCCAGCTTTGCTGAAGAAACACTTTTGTATTTTATTGATTTGATTTGGTTGATTTCCTGCACTTAGATGGATGATGGGCAGATTTTTGTGGAAGTCTATCCAGGCTAAATTCAGATGTTCAGACTAATCTTTGATTATTTGAAAGTCCCACCTGGCCCAAGGGAACTCCATGGGCTGGGAACAGCCCTGCCCAGAAGCAGGTGTGTGATAATTCCATCATTTGGTAATTACAGAAATGATGAGGTTGATAAAATTCCCCATCTGGAGTTGCAGGAGTGGCAGATATCAAGGAAACGTGGAGCATTTCCCCCAGAGTGAGGAAGTGGGATGGCAGCAGAGGGATGAACACATCCAGGGAGAGGATTCCCTCAGGAGGAGCCTGCCCAGGATTGCACAGGAGGAAGGGATGACAGGGATGGAGCCTGGATCCTCTCCAGCTGCAGGACATGGAGTGCCCTGGGATGGCTCCACCCATCCCTCACTGTCCCAGCCCTCAGTCCCACTTGGCTCCCAACTCCTACCTGGCTCTGTGAAACTTTCTGGATTGGGAGGGATAAAATGATATTTCATTGGCAGGGATAAAATGGTATTTCATGGGCTGCCAGGTGCTCTTCACACCTGAGGAATTCCCTCCTAAAAAAAGGAAATTCCCCTGGCTGTGCTGCCCTGCCCATCTCCAGCACTGAGCTTGGAGAGAACCAGGGCAGGACATCCCTGGTTAGCCAGGGGAACCAGGAGAGAACATTCCCAGTTATCCAGGGGAACCAGGAGAGAACATTCCTGGTTATCCAGGTGGAGCAGGGCAGGACATTCCTGGTCATTCAGCGGAACCAGGAGAGAACATTCCCAGTTACTCAGGTGGAGCATGCAAGGATATTCTTGATTCTCCAGGTGGAGCAGGACAAAACATTCCTGGTTATCCAGGGGAACCAGGAGAGAACATTCCCAGTTATCCAGGGGAACCAGGAGAGAACATTCCCAGTTATCCAGGGGAACCAGGAGAGAACATTCCCAGTTATCCAGGGGAACCAGGAGAGAACATTCCTGGTTATCCAGGGGAACCAGGAGAGAACATTCCCGGTTATCCAGGGGAACCAGGAGAGAACATTCCTGGTTATCCAGGGGAACCAGGAGAGAACATTCCCAGTTATCCAGGTGGAGCAGGGCAGGACATTCTTGATTCTCCAGGTGGAGCAGGGCAGAAGATTCCTGGTTTTCCAGGTGAAACCCTCCCTGCCTGCCCAGCTCACTGAAATCTCCTCTACAAGACAAGAAGAAGAGCTGAGTGTGGAGTTCCCAAAGTGTGGGAAGGGGCCTGGGATGCTCCTGGGGGCTGTCAGGCCACGGGGCTCCCCATCAGCCTCTCCTGGCGCAGAGCCACCAGCCTCTGGAACCACTTCTCCTCAGCCTCTGCCTTCTCCATGAACAGCTGCCACGGGGAGAGAAGGTGGCACAGTCAGAAACTCTGGGTCTGTGATCATCTCCTGGAGCAGCCACCACTGCCTCAGTGCCCACAGGAAAAGCTCAGGGGGTCAGAGACAAAGGTGAGCCAAAACCATCCGTAACAGCAGAGACTGTTCAGGGAATCCTAAAATTGTTGGGTTTGGGAGGGGTCTTAAGGATCCTAATCACTGGAAAGGCAAAGCTCCAGTGCAATTCATCACTGACATGTCCTGATCTGCTCTCTGTGTCTATTCTACAGAACCCACACTCATTTGTTCACTGCAAGTCATTTTTAACTTGCTAATTCTTAAAAAACCTTTTATTTCCCTCTAAAGCTCTTCCAAAGGGATTTCCTCAAGTTTAGCTACAATGATTTAAAATTATCTGAAGTCTGTCTTGTGCTTAAAACTTTGCAAGTTGGCAAAATGGGCAAGTTCTGAGTTTTCCACCAGGTTTCCAACTACAGAAACCAACTTGCCTTGAATTTTTATTTATCTTAAATTCCCCAGTGTTATAATTAATTATATTTAATTATAAAATTCATTTATAGCTCCAAAACTGCTGCTGAACCTCCTGTGGGATTGCTGTGCTGGGTGGTGGGAGGACTGGGATCTCTTCATCCCAGAGCAGGGATTTTGTGAGGAGCTGTGGGGTCACACAACCCTGCTCTCATCCCAGGGGCTGCTCCAAAGCTAAAGGTGGGATAAATTCTGGCTGAAAAGATGGGATAAACACTCACATTTGGATGTGCTAAGGAATTGTCATCCTGGTACTTGATGGCAGTGGGGATGTTGGCAGCTGGAGGCTCCTTCTCAGCAGCAGCTGCCTCAGTGGCTCCTGCTCCCACATTCACGGGCTCCTGGTGGAGTTCAGGAGGTTCTGCTGACTGGAAAAGAAAGAAACACACAAAACGGGAGTGTTTTATCCCAAAATTCCCAACTGTGGCAGTATTTTAACCCAGCACTTGGCTGTGCTCCCTGAAAGGATCCTCATGGATCCTCAGCATCCTCAGTGGGACACTGGGCACAGACAAAGGACATGAAGTGACAAAAACAAGGTGTAGAGAGAGAGCTGGAAAAACTGCACCACTGGGATTTTGGATCACTTCCTGAAGAAGCTGCACCAGATCTTGGAGATTTCTAGAAAAACAAATTGCACATTCCTGGGGAAGCAACCAGGGATAATTCCAAACACTCACTGCCAGCTGGGAAAATGAACACATCCCACACCAGTTCCATGCAACACCTGCTGGCCAAAATTCAGGTAAATTCTGGGATCTGGATGTCCCCTGCTGGGTTTCTGGAAAGCTGATTGAAAACCAAGATGCTTCTTTTCAGGGAATAAATACAGACCTAAGGTCTGGCTTTAGTTAAGCAGCATTAAATCATCTCCACTTTAATTACAAAGTAAATGTGATTACTTTGGGATTTGAATTCTTCTGCTTCTCCTAACAAAAGTCTTCAAACCAGGTGATTTCCTTAAACTCTGCCACATTTAAATTCCCTGAGCCCACCAGGGAGTCCCTGGTGGGATTTCAGGTGGATTTAAGGTTCTCAATGTTGATGCTCTTTCATCAATGGAAAACCCTTAATAGTGCAGCTTCCTCCTGGCTCTGAGAGGACAATGCAGCAAGTAAGGAAATGAAAATGTCCCTTTTGGAAGGAACATGCCCCTTTTGGAAGGAAAATGTACCTTTTTGACTTCTTTGCTGGACCTGAAGGTCTGTGGGACGAAGGCGTCGCTCTCGATGGCTTCGATCTCCTTCACTCGCTTCACTTGGTCCAGGAGGGTGGCTTGGTCTGCACAGGAAGGTGGGATTTGTGGGATTGATGCCATTTATGGGATTGGTGAAATCCTGGGAGCCAGGCCCTGTCCCAGCCATGCCTGGAGGAGATTTTGGGACACACCAGGAAAAACTGCTGGTGCAATGCAGCCCAAAATCTTCTGTTACAAGGGAAAGCTCTGAGCAAAAACAACAGCAGTGATGTTGGGAACATTGCAAATGCTGACCTCAGGGTTTCTGGGATAACTGGGGAAGAGAAGGATCCAGGGAGAGCTCAGAGCCCCTGGCAGGGCCTGAAGGGGCTTCAGGAGAGCTGCAGAGGGACTGGGGACAAGGCATGGAGGGACAGGACACAGGGAATGGCTCCCAGTGCCAGAGGGCAGGGATGGGTGGGACATTGGGAATTGGGAATTCCTGGCTGGGATGGGATTCCCAGAGCAGCTGGGGCTGCCCCTGGATCCCTGGCAGTGCCCAAGGCCAGGCTGGACACTGGGGCTGGGAGCACCTGGGACAGTGGGAGGTGTCCCTGCCCCTCCCCTGGATGGGATTTAAGGTCCTTCCAACCCAAACCGTCCCATAATTCTAAGTTGACAGGAGCTGCGCTACAGCGAAATCCATAAATACAACTTCAAGCCTGATTTTTTGGGGGATTTGGAAGGAAAAAAAAGAATTTGCTGCATTTAAACTTGTGTTTGCAAGTCCTGCTGCCTTGGTGCTGAAACTTCTCCTTTAGAACAGATTCCCAAGGATTTTTGGGATAAATCAAAGGAGAGGGAATCAGAATTCACTGAGGTTTTGGATACACCTGGTCTGAGGGTAAATAAAGGATCCTGACTAAAGGCAGGAAAAGGAGATTTCAAATCCACAGCTCATCTCCAGCTTCACCAAATCCCAGGCAGCTCCAGGATCCCACCCAGATCCTGCACGAAGTGATGGGAATGACAAATTAGGGAAGGGGCAAAAATCACTAAAAGCTGGCAATGACATCAGTGACATTAACAGGGGAAAATGGACTGGAGGAAGCAGAGCCCATTAGTGCAGGGGAGTTTTGACAAACACATTATGGGGAGATAAAACGACTTCCAGCTGTTGTTTGTCAGCTGTCAGGGGCAAGGATATGTATTTCATAGGAAAATCAAAAATAATGGAGTCAGAAAGCTCCCAGGCTTCAGACAAAAAAAAATCAATACTAACTCAGAGCACCGTGAGTCTTTTCACCCTGTTAGGGTGGAAATAAAGGAACTAAATCTTGGATTAGGGCTGGTTTTTAATAAAAAGGTGATTCCAGCAGCAGGCACAATTTCCAGCCCTGTCACCTTGGCAGGGGGAGCTTTCCCGTTTTACCTGGGAACATCATCATCCTTCAGGGATAATTCAGAATTTTACAATTCTCTGTTTACACCTATTGCTCTCCTCCCCTGTATAAATACACACACCCAGCTTTACAGCTGTAAATTCCTATGGAATTGGGCTGGAATGTCACTTGAGAACTAAAATGTGCTAGAATTCTCTCAATGCCACCCCAAAACATTACACTCACAATAATCAGAAACAGCAGAGAATCAGATAAAATTAAAAGAAACAGGGAATTCTATGATTCTACAAATCAGGTGAAAGGAAAACTTCCCTGCGAGCTCTGCCTGAAATAGAAGCATTAAATGACCAACACTATCTTGTGAAAGATCCATTAAACAAAAACATGTTTTAAATATTTTTTGGGTAATCTCTGAGTGTAAATTTTTATGGACTCATCGTTTATCCATAATCCTGACCATGAACATGAACTTAAAGAGATTTTTTCAAGCAAGTCTAATACCAGAATCAAAGCAATGACAAAAAACCTCAAATATTCCTCAGAATCTGTTTCCTCATATTTTACTAATTAGATTTAAGGGGTTAATTTAATTTAAAAATATAACACATTTTACATAAAAAGCTCTGAAATACAGAAAAGAGCTGCTATTTTTTCTTGCTCTTCTGAGTTGAGGATTAAAAGAAGGAAACACCCCCAGATCCCAGACTAAACAAACAACTACAGCAGAAAATATTTCCCCTTTGATCCCATTTTATTTGGGGTTATTGGAAGTGATATTTTTATCCAGCTGCCTTACAGAGCTGTGTGTTTTCCACTAGAACTGTGTTTTCACACATCCCATGGTTTTTAATTGATCCCAGTTTTACTCAAGCTGCACAAGATGACAAATTAAAGAAAAATGAAGTTTTGCCTGGGTAATTTGCAGTGGATGACACAAAAACCTCCCTGGCTGTGGGAGAGCCTGGATTCTGCTCTAAGCAGAAGGGAAACACTGGGAAAAGGAGGAAAATCCAGCAGGACAGGTGGGACTCACTCTGGCTGTGCCACCTCTGGACGTCACCAGCCCTGGGGCCCTGGTTCTCAGGAACTGTCCTGCCTCAAATCCTTTCTGTTTGCATCAGGAGAGGAGCAGCTGCCCTGACCCTGATCCCGTGCTATCCCAGCGCCCGGACACCCTTCCCAGCCCGAGTGCTGCAACTGCAGCCAGCGGGAGCTGCCTGGAGACCCTCCCTGGAGAGATTCCCTGGAGAGACTCTCTGGAGACCCTCCCTGGAGACCCTCCCTGGAGAGATTCCCTGGAGACCCTCCCTGGAGACCCTCCCTGGAGACCCTCCCTGGAGAGATTCCCTGGAGACCCTCCCTGGAGACCCTCCCTGGAGAGATTCCCTGGAGAATTTCCCTGGAGCCCCCCCTGGAGCCGCTCTCCGAGGTGAGCCCTCCCAAAGCCGGACACAATCCCGAGGGGACGAGCCCAGCCCTGTGCCACGGCCACCAGCCCTGACCGCAGCATTCCCGGCACGCCAAGCCCCTCCCGCTCCTGCCCAGGCCGGAGCGGGGCTATCCCGGGATATTTCCTGCGATATTCCCCGGGATATTCCCCGGCATCTCCTGCCGCTGATCCCGTTTCCCGGCCGGGCTCCGCTGCCGTTAGAGGGAGGCACCGCCTCACTCAACAGCGCTGGAGCCGCGGACGGCGAGCCCGAGGATGCTGCGAGCAGAGCAACCCTGCGGGATCTGATCCATCCATCCCTGCGGGATCTGATCCATCCATCCCTGCGGGATCTGATCCATCCATCCCTGCGGGATCTGATCCATCCATCCCTGAGGGATCTGCTCCATCCATCCCTGAGGGATCTGATCCATCCATCCCTGCGGGATCTGATCCATCCATCCCTGAGGGATCTGATCCATCCATCCCTGAGGGATCTGCTCCATCCATCCCTGAGGGATCTGATCCATCCATCCCTGAGGGATCTGATCCATCCATCCCTGAGGGATCTGATCCATCCATCCCTGCGGGATCTGATCCATCCATCCCTGAGGGATCTGATCCATCCATCCCTGCGGGCTCTGATCCATCCATCCCTGAGGGATCTGATCCATCCATCCCTGCATGATCCATCCATCCCTGCGGGCTCTGATCCATCCATCCCTGCGGGCTCTGATCCATCCATCCCTGAGGGATCTGATCCATCCATCCCTGAGGGATCTGATCCATCCATCCCTGCGGGATCTGATCCATCGATCCCTGCGGGCTCTGATCCATCCATCCATCCATCCATCCATCCATCCATCCATCCATCCATCCATCCATCCATCCATCCATCCCTGCAGGATCCATCCATCCCTGACCTATCCCTGCAGGATCCATCCATCCCTGCAGGACCCATCCCAGATTTTGGGATCAGCTTCCATCCTCCCCATCCCTCCCACAACTCATCCCAGATAATTCCCATTCCCACTCCCCGATCCCTGAGACCCCCTCCCACACTCTTTTCCAGCTGTTGGGATTTCCAGGGAAGGATTTCCCAGCCACAGTCACAATAAATGCACCCCAAAAAAAGGAACTGGGCAGAGAAACCTTTGCCTGTTCATTTCTCTGCTCCCAACTTCCCTGCAAGCACTTGAAAAGCACAATTAAATTTCTTAAAGTAGCAAGCTGGGAGTACTCCAGCATCTATTTACTACAGGGAGCACACAGGATTTACAAATTAGGTTGGAAAAAATGCAAATTAATGAGAAAAACTTTGTCTAGTTTTTAACGTCCTGTGAAAATGAGGTTATCATTAAAATATATCAAAAATAGCATTTTGTGAGCACTGTGGTACTTACTACAGATAATACTACAGAGAATACTACAGAGAGTACCAGACCACTCTAAGTTTGCTATTTTGATACATTATAGTGATAATAACCTCGTTTTTATAGGATTTTAAACCAAGTCTGGACACTAACAACTTTTCTTTTAAAGACCTGGGAGCATTAGATATAAAATGCAGCAGAAAACAAGAGGGGAAAGTTCAGCAGGTGAGCTCTGAATTTAAGAACCTTAAATTTAAGAAAATATCTATGAATTTAAGAACTTTGAATTTAAGAAGGTGAAATTTCTGCTGGAGCCCTGCACATCCTGTGTGCCTTCCCCACTGCCCCTCCTCCCACCCCTGCCCCCCATTTTGGTGCTTTTTGGGGTATTTTTGAGACCATCCTGGGTGAGAGCCCTGCAGAGGCAGCAGAGGGGTGGGCACAGCCTTGGCACAGGGAATTGTGCAGGATCTGTGGCCCAGGGAACTGTGCAGGATCTGTGGCCACCCCGTGTTTGTCACCGTGCCCGCCGTGCTCCTGCCTGGGCACACATAGCCAGGCCTGTAATTCAATGCTCAATTTACCCTTGTCTCAGTGGAGATTTCTCCCCGCTAATTGATAGAAATTAAGCCATTAATCAAGGCACCAGCCATCATTCAACCCAGGGAAGATGAATCCAAACTTTCATCATAACCACCTTCCCCATTTTAGTGTTCATTAGCATTAATTTTTAATGCAATTATGCTCTTCTTTTACGCTGAGCTCATAAATTACTGCTCTTTTGTTGCTCGCTGGCCTTGTAAAATCCAAGGTAATGCTTTGTGCTCTGATCTTAAAGGCAATTACTGCCTGCTTCTATCTCGTCCATACCTCCATTCCAAATAACCTCTGTGCTGGAGGTACAGACTCACCAGTGGGGATCCCACACGGACGTTTCCTACAGAGAGATCTGTCCACGTTCAAACACACACTGACACAGGCAGAGTGAGAATTCCTGCTTCTGCTGCTGGAGCCCAGGATCCAACAGCAGAGAAACGACAGGAAAATGGGATCCTGCAATGGATACAGGGAAAAGTTTGGTGCAGTGTAGTGGGAATAAGCTGTGGGAGAGCGTGCAGGACAGCAGGGCTGCAGCTTGGAGGCTCTCCAGCTTCTCCAGGGATCACTTTGTGTTGTCACTTCAGAAAGCGCTGCTGGCACGTGCCCAGGGCTCCTTTCCTTCCCCCTGGCCTGTGCCAGTGTGTGGTGACCCCACAGAGCCCTCCCAAGGGATTCTGTGTCCCAGGGGATCCATGCTGGCACATGGGACCCCAAGTCAGGAGCTCCCAGCCCTTTATTCCCACTCTGATCTTGGGAACCCCACCAGGGGAAAGGCACAGCAGCTCCAGCCACCTCTGGCTGCCCCCAGACACCTGGGCTGGTTGCAGGGAAAAGGAAATGCACAATAAGAAATGCACTTTAGGAAATGCTGCTTGGTTAGAATTATTTTTCTGTTTCTTTCCCAGCCTTTAGCTGGGATATGGAATAAAGTCACTCACTCCAGCTCAAGGTCTGCCCAGCACCAATAAAATATCATCCACCTCTAAATTCCCAGCTTATCTAGGCCTTAGGCAGCCTGAATAGGACAATTCCCAGTGAAATCTCATGCTCACCCCAGCAATTTCCAGAAAAACACCCCTCTGCAAGTACCTGTGTGATGGGCCCAGATCCACAAAACCCTAATTTTTATCAAAATAAAATTCTCCACACCAGGGATTGTGGTCTGGGATTTTGTTCCATACACCCCTATTTACTTTCCCCATACACCCATGTTTATTTCCCCATACATCCCTGTTTATTTCCCCACAATCCCCTGTTTATTTCACATATGCCCCTATTTATTTCCCCACGTACCCCTATTTATTTACCCATACACCCCTGTCTATTTCCCCCTACACCCCTGTTTATTTCCCATACACCCCTGTTTATTTGCCCTTTAGAAACAGCTTTTCAATACCTAGCCATAAATTTCTGTTTCCACTGACTGAAGTCCAATAAGCAATTCCATGATGGTTTTTACAGCCCCATTCCCTTAAGTGACTTCTCCTTTAGCACAAATAAATGCCATGGAGATGACAGGGAAACACACAACATTAATGAGGTACAGAAATCAAATTTGTTTCTCATCTTGAAATTTGAAGATGATTTCAAGACTTTAAATTTGTAAAAATAAATCATAAATTTCCCTGTTAGGGAGATCTTAAATTTCTGTTTCACTTGTAGAACAGTAAAACTTTAATGACACCGGCTGTGATTGCTAAAATAAAATCACTCAAATATCAGCCTCAAATATACTTTGGTATTTTTAAAGATTCATGGAATGCTTTGGGTGGGAAGGATCTTAAAGATCATTTAATTCTCTCCCACCCACGGCAGGGACACCTCCCACTGCCCCAGGTGCTCCAGCCCCAGTGTCCAGCCCGGCCTTGGGCACTGCCAGGGATCCAGGGGCAGCCACAGCTGCTCTGGGAATCCCATCCCAGCCAGGAATTCCCAATTCCCAATCTCCCACCCATCCCTGCCCTCTGGCAGTGGGAGCCATTCCCTGTGTCCTGTCCCTCCATCCCTTGTCCCCAGTCCCTCTGCAGCTCTCCTGGAGCCCCTTCAGGCCCTGCCAGGGGCTCTGAGCTCTCCCTGGAGCTTCTCCTCTCCAGGTGAACATTCCCAGCTCTGCCAGCCTGGCTGCAGAGGGGCTCCAGCCCTGCAGCAGCTCCAGGACATTGGGACTGCTTTGGGATCCTCTCCAGGGAAAGCAGGGAAGCCAAAGAGGGAACTCTGGAATGCAAAGGGCCAGGAGAGGATGGGCAGGCACAAAGCAGGGCAAAATTTAAGGAACTCATTTAGCAGTGATTATTAATTACAGCAGCTTTAATAAAAAGCCAGGAATTAATTCCTCCAGCAGCCATTATCCTTGGGGGGGCATTGATCCCCTTTCCAATTCCCTTTCCTCAGCTCTGGACACAGAGAGTGGCCAAGACCCCAAACTCCCCTTGCCCTTCCCATTTCTCATTTCCTCACGTGGCTGCTCTTCCTAACAAGCCACACTGCCACTGCACCAAAACTTGGCATTTTTTGTTTTCCCCTTGATTTGTTCCCGCCCCCTTTCAATTCCAACCCAGCAATGTGAAGATTAAACAGAGATAAAAGAAGATCACAGTGAGTGCCAGATGCTGGAACAGCCTCCTGGGAGCAGCAGCACAACACCAGGTGTTGGTGTCAGCCTAATGAAGTGACACTGGCACACCAGGGACACCCAGGGAGGGGCTCCAAACCTGCCATTATCGAGGCAAAACCGAGGAATATTGGAAATTCCAGCTTTGAGGAGGCAGGGAAAAATAATCCATGTCTTCATCTAAATGTATTATCTGTATGAAATAATTTGGGGGTTAAACAGATTGAGTTTGGTCTTTGCCACCACAATGAACTTCAGGAAAATTTACTGAAGATAAATGAGGAGCTCAGGCAGTAACTGATGAACTTCAGGGCATCCCAATCCAGGGCTGAGTAAAGCACTTTAACTTATTACAGACTGACCTCACCCCAGCAAATCTTCTCCTGGCACGTCCAACCTGTGGTTTAATATCCATTACACCCAGGGAAAGGCTTTTAACTCTCTCTGAAGGAAGTGGGAAGGGAAATCAGTGGGTTGGGGTGTCCTGGGCAGGCTGGGGTTGGACACACCATCCCTGTGGGTCTCTTCCAGCTCAGGATATTCTGTGGTGGCCACGGATGAGATTCTTCATGTGAGAACTCCTGGCCAGCAGGTTAAAGATGAATAGGAAAAAAAATTAAAACTCTTAATTCAGGTTTATAGAGTTTATAATTTAGGGATTTTCTAAAAGTCAAGTCCTCCAGGTTTTTTGTACATTCTAACTTAGCTTCCATGACCCCTCCATCACTCAAAATCATGGAATCACAGAACCATGGACTGGTTTGGGCCCGAGGGACCTGAACACTTGAAGAATTCCACTTTTGCTGAAGGAAAGTCATGCCAGCAGCACAGAGAGCTCAGTAAAAGCCAGGAATGACCCTCAGGGATGGGGTTTATTCCCTGTTGAAGGGCCAGCTGTCTCCCAGCCACATTCCCGCTCTCGTTTGCATCCCGCCCTCCCTCCCCCTGCCCACGTGGGCCTCATTTCCAAGCCTATTCAAAATGATATTTTCCAAGCATGTGCCACACGACTTGTTCATATAAATGGAACAAATTAAACTGTCTCCACAGATATCCCCTCACATTTGTAGCCCTGATTCCTCTCCCTCACACGTGGCCAAGACACCGAATTATCTCCCTGCAGAGGTTGACCTCAGGATATTGGATTCTGCCACGGAGCTCTCCGGGACTAAACCGACGGGAAACACTTAATCACCCCTGCCTTTGCAGGGAAAAAAATCAACTTCAAATTTGCCCTGATGAAAAATCAATAAAGCAGTAATTGCTTGGCTTATCACGGCGTGGAGGGACAAATTGGGAAGCGGAGCCGGGCGCAGATCCCAGGGAAAGGCGCGGACTTTTGGGATCACTAAGCCAGAAAAGGGAAAGGTCTCGGAGCCATAATTAAATCTACTCCTGCTGATTTGCTGCCAAATTTATTTCCCTGGAGTTTATCAAAATGTTGCAGAGCTTATCAGGGCTGGGGGGGGGCAGAAGGAATCAGTTCAGCACTGGGACGGCACACGCCAGGCACGGGAATGCAAAGCCTGGGATAAAGGGACTGGGAAATGGAAATCCTGGGATAAAGGCACCAGGAAATGCAAATTCTGGGATAAAGGGACTGGGAAATGGAAATCCTGGGATAAAGGGACCAGGAAATGCAAATTCTGGGATAAAGGGACTGGGAAATGGAAATCCTGGGATAAAGGCACCAGGAAATGCAAAGCCTGGGATAAAGGGACTGGGAAATGGAAATCCTGGGATAAAGGCACCAGGAAATGCAAATCTGGGGATAAAGGGACCGGGAAATGCAAATCTGGGGATAAAGGGACTAGGAAATGCAAATCACAGGATAAAGGCACGAGGAAATGCAAATCCTGGGATAAAGGGACCAGGAAATGCAAATCACAGGATAAAGGCTCTGGGAAATGCAAATTCTGGGATAAAGGGACCAGGAAATGCAAATTCTGGGATAACGACACCGGGAAATGCAAATCCAAATTCCTGGACAAAGGCACAAGGATAACGCCCACCCCGTCCAGCACCACCCTCCCAGCCTTCCACCTATGGAATGACTGACTGCTAAAAATTCATGTTTTCTATTCTGCTGTATTCCAGAACAACTTCTTTTCCTGGTTTTCTGATGCATCCCCAGCTCCTCCTCCCCACACATGGTGTATTTTAAACTCAATATTTAAAAATATTATTATTTGTGGTAGATTAAGAGAAACGAGCCCAAATCTCTCCCTAACATCATCCAACGTGTTCCAATTTTTCCTTTGCTTTGTTTTTCAGTTTTCCTCTTGCCCACTTCACCTATTTGGAATTTGTCTGGAGTAAAACTCAGCTGGGTGGCAAAATCCCCTTTGGATTTTGTCACTTTCCAGGCAGCCCCAAAGCAAGTAAACAAAACGAAAGGAGGAAAACCCAACCACTGAAAATACTCCTGGAAAAGGAGTGGGTTTTGCTAATAGACCTAATTTCATGCAGCAAATTAGCATAGCTCCAATGGAAGTGCAAATGTAATCAAACTGAAAAATTCAAATGAGGCGGGGGGAGCCTTTTGCTTTTTCTCTTTGCTTTTTAGTCACTTAAAAAAAAAAAAAAATCAGCATTTTGCTGTGTGTCCTTCACCAGGCTGGAGGGACTGTGGTAATTAAAACATTTAAACCAGCACAAGCCCCCAGTCTCTAATCTGGAGCTGGGGTCAGCTGTCTGTAGATTCTAATTTGTCCTCAATTTTTTATTCATGCTGGGGAAATGCTGCATATTGAACAGGAAACCAGCGGGAAGGGGCAGAGCTGGGCTTGGAGGTCAAATAATTTGATTTCCGAGCAGATTACATGGAACATCCAGCGTCTAATCTCACACCTGATTTGGCAATAAAATGACAATAAAAGGAATGTTAAGACACCCTCGCTATGGGGTGGGCAATAACCAGTTTTTATGAGTTGGGAGAGGATTGGTTTGTTTGTAGAATTATTTTTATTGCAGCTCCTGAGTAAAGGAGTCACAGGCTGTCTACACAGGCTGGAATTTCCTTTTGGAGGGTTCTAGTTAGAGAAATAAAATATGGAACACTAGAGAAATAAACATTCTTTTAAAATAGTAATTTAGAATTTTTAAAAAATATTTAATTTAATATAATTTTGCTTTATCTTATTTAATTTCAATGACTGCATGTAACACTCAGTGCCCTGGTGGGGATCAGTCACAGTTTGGAATCAATGGTCTGGAAAGCTTTTTCCAACCTCAGGCATCCCATGAGGGATCAAAGGGGGTTAAAAACCACCCAGAGATGTTGTGTGAGGAAGGAAGAACTAAAAAAATGCAAAATGCTCTTTTTCCAAGCAAAAGATGCCACTGGAGCCTGGGACAGGGAAGGGAACACACTCAAAGCCCTGGATAAATGTCCTGTTTGAAAATCCACATAGGACATAAACCTACCTAAAACTGGAATTTTGAGTCCATATGGGACATAAACTTAACAAAAACTGGAATTTTGAGTCGATATGGGACATAAACTTAACAAAAACTGAATTTCCCAGCGTGCAATTCCCCTGGATGTCTTGGGAGTGCTTCAGTGCTTCATACACAGTTTAATAAAACTTTGTATTTCCCAGGGAGAATGAATCTTCCATTCCTAACTGGGAGCCAACTCCCCAACAAATGGATGAATTTGAGTTATTCAGAGAAAATCTTTTCATTTTCCAACACTGTGACATCCTCACAACCCTTCAAAGCCAGGCTGGGACAGTTTTCATGGCTTATGAATACGTTGTAGAGAAGTTTTCCTCCCCATTTCCCTGGAAATTCCATTGTTCCCAAGTCATGAACTGCCCCTTTTTTCTTCCCTCTGCCTTTCCACACTCACCCTTCCCAATCCCTGCTGGCACAGCCACTGCCAGCACATCTGCCACTCACAATGGCATGGAAGCACAAAAAAAATCCTGCATTTTTCCAAACCTTCCCTGCAAATTGGTGCCGCTGGGACCCAACCAGCTCATCCCAAAATCCCTGTGCCCGTGGGACTCCTCCAGGTGGAAAGGCTCCCCCTGGGCCATTGGTTCCAAAATCCAGGAATCACAATGGGGAGGGGGCACAGCTCCTTGCTTTGGTCCCTTTTCCAGTCAGATTTGGATTTTCCCCCTCATGCCATGTCTGGGCCATCCCACTTTTCCACTTGAATTTCCTCCTTTGGTACCACAGGAACCTTCTCCAAGCAGGATTAACTGGGAGCACCAATGAATTCCTCTCAGCATCCCACAGTCCCCAGGTAAAACAAACTAAAGATTAGAACATTCTGATTTTGAAAAAAATTTTCAGCAGCTGCCGTTTCAAAAATGGGGGATTTTCCTGAGTTCCCTCTCGGAAGTAAATCATGGAATCCCAGAATGGTTTGGGTCTGAAGGGACCTTAAAGCCCACTCAGTTCCACAGAGCCCCAGTGAGGATTTGAGGCGCCTGGATTGTTTGGATTGGCTCCCTCAGGATGCTGGAAATGTCTCTCCCCATCACTCCCTGACATTTCAGTCCCTGTGGTTTCATTGTTCCACCTGCAAAGAAGCAGCTCAGGGCACCAAATTCCATCATCAGCCCAGGGAGAAAAATCCCACAGCCCCACTGGAGTGTGGACACTTAAAAATAATAATTTCTGACTTCCTGGGCTTTAGTTTGTTATGAAATAAAAGAAAATTTCTCACCTTCTTCCTTTCTTCTCTTGGCTTCTTCTTCACTTCTCTCCTTGGCCTTCAACGCTTCATCTGCTTTGGCTAAAAAGAAGAAAATGAGTTGGAATTAATTAAATTTATCCTATCAAATCACGGAATCATGGAATGGTTTGGGTTGGAAGGACCTTAAATCCTATCCAGTGCCACCCCTGCCATGGCAGGGACACTTTCCACTGTCCCAGGCTGCCCCCATCCCAGTGTCCAACCTGGCCTGGGCACTGCCAGGGATGGGCTGTCAACAACCTCTTGCCAAACAAGATTTCCTGGGCTTTAAACCCAATTTCATGTTCCTTCCTGCAGGCCCCACAATGAAATCCACGTGCCTGACAGACCAGATTCTTCATTAATTTTATTTAAAGTCATTCCCACAGTCAAGGAATGGCATAAATGGGATTATGGAGGGTAATATCAGGTCAGTATTAGAGGCAATATTAATTCAATACAAATCCCCACATTCATTTTGGGGTAAGTAAAGCCCTTAAGAGACTTTTAAGAGGTTTTCCTTCTTTAAACCCCAATCTGCCCAGCCCAAACTGCACCAAACGTGGTGCACCCACGAAGGGGCAGATGTGCTGCCATAGTGAGTAATCCAGCAGACCTATTTTGAGGATAAAACAGAAACAAAACAGTATTCCCAGGGCTGCAGACTCTGCTCAGAGCGGGAGTCAGCTCTTCCTCAGGACTTTATTAGGTAGTACACAATTTCCTCTTCACTCCAAATCACAGCAGCAGTACTTAATCCATGTTACAACAATCTTCTTGAAAAAGAATCTTTTTCCCTCTAGAAACCTCTTCCCTTATTACTTAATTATCTACCAGTTGCTCAACTGCAGGGGTTTTCAAACACTTTCCTACAGATGTTAAAGAAGATTAAAAATATACAGCACAGTAACAAGGGACTATCAATATACTCTGTAAATTAATTAAATTTCTGTTCTAGCACATCATTTATTCCAAAGCATTAATGTCTCAAAGGAGCCATTCTCTTTTATTGCCATCTCACTGGCTGATGAGTGAACTAAGTGAGAATAAGTCTCTAATAACATTATACTTGATGAAATATTAAGTTTTCAAAAGTATCACCAGGCCAGAAAGAGAAGAACCAACAAGGACCAGGAATCCAGCATTTACACCAGGCCCTCTCAGGGAGGAAAATCACTATAAACTGTGCTCTGAATGGTAAGAGCTGAGTGAGATTTGCAAACACTTAATCCCAGCACCTCCTGAACAAAGAAAGAATTTATGAAAACCAAATTCAGCTCAGGAGGGGGGTGAAGGGCTCGTTCCTTTTTGGAGCCACCAGCTCCACCTTAAAATGCACAACCTGACCAGGGTGTCACAAAGTGATCCCATCACTGCACTGACAGCTGCTTCCATCTCCACAATTTTATACATATTTAGACAACATTTAAAGCCATAAAATATTAAAACTTTTTCTGACACTGAAGATCATTACAAGAATCTATTAAATCCCATAATAAAACCAAACCACAAGTAACTCTAAAGACTTTTACTTCATTTACACTTTATTCTCCTTGGTAAAAGGACAGGGATAATAGAAATTCCATTTAAATTCAATTTTGGTGATATGTGTAATTGTAGATATACCCCTTGAGTCATGTAAAATGCTCAGCTTATGTTTCTTTCAAATTATCCCGCTCCCATTCCCATTCTGCTCCTTACAACTGTCTTCAATATGTATTAGCAGAGCTCATTAGGCTGGAATTTAATAATGCAAACATCAGGTGGATTTCAAGACCCTCCATTATCAGCACAAGATGGATTGCTCATATAGCTCGTGGGCCAACTGGGCACAATTTAGATTCAATAAACTACCAGGCCTAAATTTGATTTATCTATTCCACTGAGCTACTTTGTTCTTCCTGCCCGATTTGTTGCTGCACAGGAACAATTCATTGGGTATCTCAGTGGCAAAAAGATATTAAAACACACAGGAAAGATGCTGCTGGTCAATGAATAAATTTTTAGCTTGTTTTTGTTAAGTTTAAATCGCTGATTTCCAGCCCTTGTAAGTCAAGTTAAAACTGCTGCCCAAGCAGAGCTTGGCCTTTCGAGTCCTGGTTAATTAGAAGGACAATGGGGCAATTTAGGAAGTATCACGAGGACAATTCTCCACACAAAATCGCTCATTAACAACAATTTAACTTAGCCCATAAATGTCCAGAGCAGTTCTCAAGCTCAGAGGGCTCTGTCTACCACAACCAACACAGGCACTGAAACTCTGAGTTACTTTCAGGATTTAACATCAAAGGTTCTTTTCAAACATTTCCCATTTTCTGTCATTTCTGCACAGAATCCCAGAATGAGCCAGGCTGGGAGGAACCACAGTGGGTCATCCTGGAGAACATGGCACAGGATTGTGTCCACTCTTCTTCTTCCTCTCCTTCTCCTTTTCTTCTCCTCCTCCTCTTTCTCTTCTTCTCCTTACTCTTCTTTTCCCCTCCTCCTTCCTCTTCTCCACCTTCTCCTTTCTCTTCTTCTCTTCTTCTCCTCCTCCTCAATGCTGTTATTATTATTATTATAAATTAGTGAATATATTGGTTTTCACTGCCCAAGTGCCATCAAAAGCACTAAAAGAAATTCACTTTTCTCAAACCAAGCTGCAATGAAACAACATTGAAAGATCTTTACAACTTGAGGGTAGGATTTGATGGTCTGGGAGGGCTTTTCCAACCTAAACAATTCCATGGAAGCCCTGGAAGTGCCCAAGGTTGGGAAGCAGAGTCCCTCCCTGATGGATGGGCGATGCTTTAATCCTGACCAGCCTCCCGCCGTGCCAAGGTGAAATTATTCCAAGCAAAGCTGCTAATTAAGAGAAGCCAGGAAAACTGTGAATTATTCCAAGGTAGAAACAGGGCAGGGGATGTTTTGGGGCTGGAAAGGGCATTTTGGAAAGTGTGGCCAAGGAGAAGCCCCTGCAGCAGAGCCCTCTCCCAGGGCACGGGAGCAGCAGGGAAGGTGCATGGAAAACTCTCACTCCTCACTAAGGAGATTTCATTTTCCTGTCAAAATTAAAAAGAGAGGAGTCTCAGAACACCCACAACCGCAAACCACCAGAGGTCTGGAAAAATAAATTAATTCAACATAATTGTGGACTTTCCAACTGCTCAGAGTTGAAAATACAAGATGTGTCTGAGGAAAAGAAAGCCAAGAAGCTGTAAAAACACATGGACATCTCATTTAAAATGCAGCCAACCATCCATGGTGCTCATCAGAAAGACTTCACCTTTTTTTTTTTTTAACACAAACATTTTTGCACTTATAAAATATTCAGTCAGCTCACATATAAAAATACAAGTGGAATCCATTATTAATTTACAAGGCCCTGTTTAATTTACATGCTATTTTTCTCTGGTATATTAAATTTATCAAGGCTTGTGGAAATCCTCTCCACTGAATATTCATAGGCTGACGTGTAAAATTATCTGTTATCCATCTGACAAATTCCAGCACAAACTCCAAACAACCACTTGCTCAGAGCATTCCTCTGACTGCAACACCAGGAGCAGCACCCAGGAATTCTGAGTTCCTGAGGAAAAGTGACACCACCACACACATTCTTATCACCCCAGATTTAAGCTGGTTTTCTGTATTTTTGCCTTTAGTAACATTTCACCCAACATTTAAACACCACCAACATTCTTGGTTGCCTTAGAAGGCTTTTCCAGCCTAAATGAGTGTATGATTCTATTTATCCATGACCCCATAACTGCACGGGGCTCTGTGATTCCATAAATCCACGTTTTGGGTGCTCACTTGCCCAGCCCACCATGCCCATGGCCACAGAGCTCTCCCTGTCCTCCCTAATTACACCTGGAACACCCAATTCCCAAACATGGGGAGTTCTGCCCTTGCTGCCCTGTAATTTAATTACACCAGACCCCAATTATGGATATTGGAGAGCCCTGAGGGTGAGGGAGGAGCTCACTGTCCCCTCCCCTGCTCTGCCAGTCACACTTAAAAACTCCCTAGAAGCCCAAATCTGGTTATTTTAAACTTCTCTGAGTTCCCAGGTGAACACTCCCAGTGATTGGAAGGGAGATGTTATCCCACTGATTCCTCCTGCTGTAGGAATGCTATTCCTCACCTCTTCAGCATCAGTTCCCTTCCCCTTGTCATTTCAGAAAATATTCCTTATTTTGGGATACATGTCCCATTATGGCACAGCTAACAAGCATCTGGCTCACGGCCACGAGGGTTTTCCCAAATATTAAATGGATTTTTGGTAGAAGATAAATCCAGTCATGTGCAACCCAACTGAAAAAACACAGGCAAAGCCCAAACGTTGTCTTATTCCAAAGGATAACTGAGATATCTGTGGTTATTTGGTATTTGTTTATATTGGGTACAACCAAGATAATAATCAAGATAAACCCTTTCCCACCAAGCAGGCAATTTCCCCAGGTTTCACTCATTGTCACCATTTTCAGGAAGCAGTTTGTGGCTCACCTGCTGGCTAGGAACAGCACAGGGCTGGGAGAGAGCCCAGCAGGAAAGAGAGAATATCCAAAACCCTGCTGAACAGTGCACAGGGGTGAAACAGGAAACGAACCTCTGTGCAGAGAGGGAGGCAGGCTCATCCCTGGCTGGAATATCAGCGTGCAGGGCAGGGATCTGCGAGGGCCGCGGGGTGCTGGGCAGGGAAGGAAGAACTGAGAGCTGAAATCCTGCTCTGCTGAGCGGGGCCCAGCTCCCCAAAGGCCTCCCCGATCCCGGTGACTGCCTCCTGTATTAAGACTGCCTTTCTCATCACTTAATGCTTATTTTCATCACTTTGCTTAAAATATTGATAATCAATTAGGGCTACGTCTGTTTTGCCACAGAATCTGTGTCACAGTCTATCAGCCTGTCAGGGCCAATTCAATCCTCATTCAAAGTTAATTTTTTCTCCATAAATCCGCCTTTGGAGGAGTCATTAGGCGCAGAACATAGCCCGAGGTGCAATCACCTATTCTCTTTCATTAGAGGCAGGCAGGGAAGGTGAGGGAGATTATTAGAACTTTGGAATGATCACAAAGCAGCGTGCTGCCTGTCAGATCCCCCCAACATTTCATTCATCTCGCCCGCTCGCTGCCAACGCTTCTAAATGGACATTATTCATGAACATCTGTGACATGCTGAATATTCCAGGCTGGCAGGGATGAAAAAGCCATGCCCCCCCTTTGGCTGGGAAATTAATTCTGTGGTCAGAACAATTAGGAATATAACAAACTTGCTCCGTGATGTTATTTTTAGGCTTTCTGAGATAGCCCCCTTAGAAAGGTGGGTTTTTTGGTTTTTAAGCATAAATGTTGGCACTCCAAATGGTCAAACACTGGATTTTATGGTACTGGAATGATGAAAAAGCTGTGCCCCCCTCTGACTGAGAAATTAATTCTGTAGTCAGAACAATTAGGAATACAAAAAACTTGTTTTGTGTTGTTATTTTTAGTCCTTCCAAGATATTCCACTTTTAAAAGTGTTACTTCAGAACTGGATTTCTTTTAGTCCACTCTAGAGGGTCAAACACTGTATTTTAAGGTATTGTTGAACAATGTGCATTTCCTTTGCTATGGAACTAGATTGTTGGTTGGGTTTTTTTACAAGCAATTACCAAATCAGCAGCTTTGCAATCTGATTTGTTGATACCTTTCTAAAATACAGCCAAATGAGACCCCACGTTGGATTTGAAATCGCTGCTATCCAAAATTCCAGCCCACTTCACTCCTGGTGGGAAAGCAGAGTAGGAAACAGATTTCCACAATCAACTCTATTTATTCCTATTTCCTTCCAAGGAACGTGTGATGGCCATCCAGGCATTTTTGAGGTAGGAATGGCAGAAATGCTGGTGCAAGAGACAATCACCCACAAAATTAAATATACCACCACATTTTCCACGCATATATTCCCTTCCTACAGGCAGGGGGTTAAGATGTAGCTACTTGGGGAAAAAGTCATTTCCATCTAATGAAATCACATCAAGTAGTTCCTTGAATCTCATTACAAAATTCAAAAAGAATAGTCATTTACATTTTTTCCCTGATATTACCAGGAAAACAGTGTTCTCATCACCAAACTTCTCACAGCCCCCATCATTCTCCTCCCCAAATATCCTCCTTTTCCAAAATTAAGGGCCAGATCCTCAGTGAGTTCAAGCTGGCACAATTCCACTGACTTGAGCTGAGCCAAGCCCATTTACTCCAGCTGAGGATCTGGCACTCCCTATTTATAATAATAATCCTAAAGAAGACTTCATCAGCAGCTCTTGGCTAGGTACATTCATCCATTATTTAGTGCATCCCTAATTTCTTTCTTTCTTTCTCCCACAGTTTCCCCCCCAAACACACGCTGGAGGAAAAATCCAACCTTAAACAGGGTTTAACACTCAGGATTAATTGGCTTCTGACTGATTGCAGGGGCTGCTGGTAAATATTCCAAGGGTTTGTGTCCATCCCAGAAAAGGCTGTACATTATCCACCTGGACATCTCCTAACCCTGCCCTGTCTCAGCTGGGATCTGCTGCCCCAGGGGAACAGCAGAACTGGATGTGGCTCCTGTCACCTCCTGTTCAGCTCTGGGGAGGACACCAGTCCTCAGAACAGCTCAGTGATCCCAAGGGAACTGCTCAAACGGCGCCTTCCAGGGGAGTTCCTTTAAGGAGAGAGGGGTGGGAATCATGGAATCAGGAGATCATTATGGTTGGAGAAGCCCTCTAGGATCATCAAGTCCAGCTGGTGATCCAGCACGGCCAGATCCAGCACTAACCCTGTCCCCAGGTGCCACATCCACACGCTTCCTGAACACTTCCAGGGATGGAGGCTCCACCACTTCCCTGGGCAGCTCATTCCAAAGCCAGACCACCTTTTCCAGGAAGAAATTGTTCCTCAAATCTAATTCAGACTTCCCCCAATGCAACTTGAGGCCATTTCCTCCAGTTGATGAGAAAGGAAGAGCTTCCTCTTCCTCAAGGAACAAAGACCTAAGGAAAGTAAAAGGATGGCCTGAAGTTAAACCCGCCCCTAAACTACTGAGACAAAAGAAGCAGCAACATTTAGGAGCAAAAAAATAAATGCCATATATAAAAGCTGATGGAGTAAAGAATGCTGTTATTGCTATATCCTTCAGGAATAATTCCCAGCTCAACCAGAAAACCAAGAATCGACCCCCTGTGAAAAATTCCAATTTGATTCAATTTATCTAAATTGTCCTTCAGGCAGTATTTGCTCCAGAGCTGTTTCTTTCCCCCGGCCCACCATGGGTGGAGAAAGGAGAGGACAAGGGGCAGGGCTGTCACCGATGTGGCGAGCAGGTGAGAGGAGGAAGCCAGGCTGGATGGGCTTGGAGCCACCTGGGCTGGTGGGAGGTGTCCCTGCCCAGGCCCTGCAGTCCCAGTGGAAATGCTGTCAAAGCCACCACACAAATTCTGAAGGACAAGTTCAGGCTGCTTTTTCCCTCCTCAGTGACTTCAGTGCTCCCTTTCCTGTGAGGATCTCAGCCCAAACCACCACCCTGTTGTAAGCAGAGCTCAGCCAAGCCCTGCAGCTCCACAGACTTTGTCCCACCCCACGTCCCAAAAAACACTCAATCCTCCTGGGATCTGCCAGCCACCCAGCTCCACCACCCACTGCATCTGCATGAGCAATCACCCTGATCTTGTACTACCCACCTACCTTCACATGAAAACGTACCAGCTCCTCCATTTAATTCCACAAATAAATCATTTTAATTCAAAAAACACTTCCTTGCTTAAAATATAACCACAAAGACAAATTACTTAAATGATTTCTGGGGAAAAAAATGGCACTGTGCCTCAAATACAATTGTCATTACAGGCTGTAGATTGGCAATGACAGTCAGCTTTTCTTTCTGGGGTAAGGGCAGAATTCAGCCTGACAGCTTGTCAGCAAACTTGAAAAATTCACTCCCAAAACTTCGATTCCAAACGAGCCCTTCTTTCATCTGCCAATTTCCCAACGTCAGGAATGGCCACGTTAAGTGAAAATCAAGTAGATGACAACTCCTGTGGCTGTGGGGAGGAAGCAATAAAGCACAGAGCACACACAGCTCAGTGCAGAACAGCTCTGAGAGGAGCCAAAGCGGCCCCAGCACCTCGGAGGGCTCCGGGAATTTCCAGCTCCTGTTTTCCAACCCAATAAAAACATCAGGAGTGGAAACATAAGGAATAAAGCTGTGTAAGTGGAGCGTACTTAATCAAGAATGGAGCACAAATAATATTCAAATTGTGCTACAAGGAGCATTTTTGAAGATTTTTTGAAGAAAGAAGGAAATCTGTTCACCCTATGTATGATCCTTTCCCACTCTGACCACGATGCTAATAAAAAACCTTTGTGAAGCAACAAAACACAAAAAATATAAAAAAACACATTTTAAAGTTTTTTATAAACCCTGTAAGTGCATAAACACCAAGACACGGTTAAAGAAAAAGAATATTAGCAGCAAGGAGTGTTAACTCACAAATGTACTGAACAGGGCACTGGAAAATCAGGAGAGGACGAGGTGGAAAACTCGGAGCTGGAAAACTTCGGGGTGGAGGCGCAGCAAAGTCCCAGGATTTACTGAGCTGGAGCTGTGGGATCATGAGCCAGGCAGCCACAAGAACCTGACATCTGGCACCAAAAGGGGGAGTGTGTGTCAAGGGAAGGTTTGTGGGGAGGACTCCCAGGCGATGCCAGCACACACTCGATTGCAGCCCGCAGCCTTGGGAACATCCCGGCGGAGAAAGGGATGGGAAACTCCGAGTTCCCAGCCTGTACCCTGAACTCCTATAACCATTCACTGTACTCAGCCTCATTAAATACTCCCCCAGGATAAAAGAGGTAAATATATTGCTTAAATATTCAGTGGCTGGCTGTAAAATTTCATTGCAGATTAAGTGATGAAGATGAAGAAATGCTGCTGAAAACAAACAATTTATCTTCACTCGGCGCAGCAGAGCGCTCCTGGAACCCCGCCAGAGGCTCTGTGGGTTGGAATTCAATAACTGCATTAAAAGAAAACTACACCCCTACTACACACCAGGCTGAACATCCCTGAGTAAACAGTTTGCTGCAGTGGCGCTTAAATAATTCAGGAAGGAATTTGGGGTAGCAAACATTTTTCTGAAGTACTGTGTGGCTTCATGTATTCCAAATAAATGCTTGTTTTTAAAAGTTCGAGCCCATTAGAGCAAGTGGGAAAACAGACAAATCCAAGACAGAAAACCACCAAAGCACTGATTTCTAGGAGAGGAGTGAAGAAAGATTTGTCACCAGGGAGGAAGTCACCGCCAAGGGCACGGAGCTGATAATATACACATGCATTCCCACTGCTCATCTGCAGCCTTGAGAGATTCCAACTGGCTCTCATAAGTCTGGACAGCATAATTTTCCCTCAGACACATGTGCATCCATATATTTGTATAAAGCTGTAGCAAAGTAATAAATAAGCAGCCTTATTCAACACCAGAACTTCCATAAACTTTCTCCAATTAGGTTTCATTTCCAGCCAGCTTTAACTTTGGATGGGAGAGCTCTGCCAGGTACTTCAGGAGGGCATTTCTCACATTCTTACAGAACAGAAATAATTTGAAATATTAAAATGTCATTGGGTGTTTAAAGGTTTTAGCCACAAGGAAAGAGAATGCACATCCCTGTGTGGGACTGGCAGCAGAGCACCATTGAGGCCCCCATCCCTCATCCATCAGAAGGAATCTGGCTCTGAACTTGCACGTGCACCCACGGGATGTCTGGCTACCCCTTACATGGAATTTGTGCTTTTTAATGAAGATGATTGTGTTAATCACACTTTCAATTTCACTGCTCAGTTGCCCAAGCATAGAACATGGAATGGTTTGGGTTGGGAGGGACCTTAAATCCCATCCAGTGCCATCCCCTGCCATGAGCAGGGACACCTGCCACTGTCCCAGGCTGCTCCAAGCCCTGTCCAACCTGGCCTGGGACACTTCCAGAGATGGGGTGTCCATCAGAAGGTGGCAGAGGGATGAACTGGATGGTCTCTAAGGTCCCATCCAACCCAAACCGTTCAGGGATTCTATTAAAAAATTCTTTAAAAAAAAATCACCCATTTTTTCAGATAACTTCCATCACAACATTTTTTGAAATAATATTAGAAGATTATTTTTACAATTTGTACAAATATTGCAAGCAGGGTAATAACTATCTCCAAAAACCCATTTTTGGAACTAGATTTCCACTCCTCTGAAGAGCCCCCAGGCAGTGCTACCCAGGCCAGGCTGGTTAGAGCCCTGTGGTGAGAGCAGCGCTGGCTGAGGGGCTGTGCTGGGCACAGGGCAGGGTTAGGATTAGGGTTAGGATTAGGATTAGGGTCAGGATTAGGGTTAGGCCAGCTCCAGCTCCAGCTCTGCCGTGTCCGGAGCCGCGTTCCGAGCGCTCCTCCCGCTCTCGGGGCCCTGTCCTGCATCCCCCCATGGATCCCTCCCATCTCTGGGCTGATCCATGGCCAGGCAGCCCCAGCAGGGCTGGAGCCTTCCATTGCAGCTCTGCAGGCAGGGAATGGCTGCCCAGCAGCGCTGGGAGACTCCGCTCCCCCAGCCCAAGGTCCATGGGAGGGCAGCGGCGCCTCCGGCTGGGAATTGTCCAGCTCAGAGCCATGGACAGCACAGAGAGCTCTGCTCTGCTCCCTCTCCCCGGCAGCTGGCATGCTCCAAGCATGGGTTTGATTACTCTAATTAATATAACATTATCAACAGATCTTCATATTGATCCCTCACCCTCCTTTCTAATGGAGAATTCCAAGCTCGGAGGGAGTCGAGGCGAGCGAGGTTGATGGTTTTAATCCTACCCCAGCTTCAGGATGGGTTTCCTTCAAGTGCCACTGATTCCTTACACCACCAACTGGATTTTTTTAGTATTTAATAGTTATTATTTTATATTTTGGTATTTTCCTTTGTTACAGTAACATTCACTACTTTGTTACCAGCCAAATCAATTAAAAAAATATCATCAACACACACACCCATTATTTTCACTGAGATTAACAAAAACATTAAGTTGAAATGAATAATGAAGCTGAGCTTTGATTTTAAACTTAATTTACTAAAAATAAACTAATAGAGTCATTAAGGTTGGAAAAGACCTTCAAGGCCATCATCAGTCTAACTTCCAAGAATTATTTATGTTGTTCAAAGTTTCTTTGCATAGCAGGTGACTAAATCATTTAAATATGAATAATTGCAAATAGAATATGCTGTCAAACAACATATCATGTCCACAAGAAAGAAAAATGAGATGCTACTCCTGAAATTACAATACAAATGACAAGTATTTCAAATTTTGGAATTTTTTCCCTTTGTTTACAGTGCAACAGGGCTGTTCCTTACCACCAGGCCCAATTCCACATGGATCAAACCATAAAGGACTTTCTAATCCCCCAGCTTTGTCCTTTAAAACTCATTTAGCCCTATCCCAGCCTGTGGCAGGAGTGGGCAGCACTAATGGGCCCCAGCTCCCCCATTCATCCCCAATTCCCCCAGGTGCTCTCCCTGCTCGTGCCCAAATGGCACCAACCTGTTGTGCAGCACATCCCTGAAAAGCCCAGCCTGGATCATCCCCAGGGATGAGAACCCTGCAACCACTCCAAGCTGTTCCTCTGGCTATGTGGAAAAGCCCTGCCCTGCCAGCCAGGCCAAAGAGGAAACCAATAAAGCTGATTTTAAGGCAGAAAAAGTCAAAGTGGGGTCCTTCAAAGCAACCCCTCACATGCCAAATACATCTGGTGCTGCTGCACACATTTGCTGCCTAAAATTTGGGAAAAAAATTGGGAAATGCCTAGCACTGTGATGTTCTGAGGGAATTTGTGTTGAAACACACTGATATTGGCAACAAAACCTGACACTTTCAATAAAAACCACCTTGCTTTGAATGTTCTGCACAGCTCTGGTTCTAGCCCCTTGATATTTGTTCAATATTTGGTGTTTCTGAGTGAAGCCCTTGGTTTTATCCCCATGCTCCCACGGGGAAGGAGCAGGGCTGCTCTGCCATTCCTGCAGCCACAGCCAAAGCCCTGATCCCCAGGGATGGGACGACACAAACCCCACCCAGGACACCAGTGATGCTTAAAGCAATCAAATGAATGGCATTTGTCACTCTGGGCAGCAGCAGCCCAGGGAGGGAAGGGCACATCCAAAATCAGCTCCCGAGGAAACACCCGAGCTCGGGATCCAGCCCACACAACTCCAAGGCTTTTCCATTTTCTTCCTCCACGCTCCCAAGTTTAATAAACAACAAACCCATCATTTTTTAACACTTTAACCAGCGAGAGCAGTGATTCATAACTCTGTCATAATTAAAATTTTATGGCAAATACACACAGCCATCAGTCATCCAGGCAGGAACGTCCGAAAAAAGTGGGATTTCAATTTATAAGCCCGTGCAGGATTGTATGAGTTACACTGTATAAAAGCACATTTCTAGGGAGTTATTGAACTGGGGAAAGCAAAAGTTGGTTGGGTTTATTTTTTTAAAATCAAATACAGAGGAGGTTATGAATTTGTTGGCGCAGTGGCTCCGTACAGTGACTGATGGTTAAAAAAGGGAAGGAAATATTATCCTGTGTCTTCTTCCAGAGCTGCACTAACCAAGTTTGGTGCTGTCCCTGGTGCTCCCTAATGCCACAAACACAGATTTCCTGAAATTATTGAAAACTCCCAAAAAAAGAGAGAAAAATCCACATTGATGCCAAGGGATAAAAGGGGTAAATCAGTAAAATTGGTAAATTGTGAATATGCACATACAGAGATATTTTAAGATAATATGCATTCAATCAATTTCAATTAATTTTATCCCAGCAACAACATGGAATTCTCCAAATAAATGAAAATAATGAATTGGTGGTCTGGTACAGACATACATTCAGGGATTTCCAAAATTTGTATTTGGCTCTCCAAGATCCATCCTGAATCCAGACATAAAATGAAATACTCTTTAAAACATGGATCAGGGTGATTTTACTTATCTAATATACAGCTGGGTTTAGGATATAGTAGAGAATAAAGAAATGTTTGCAGATCAGTTTCACAAGTTGCTTTTTTGCTTAGAAATACCAGAAACCCAGAAACTTTCAGTAACTGTTTCTCATACCTGTCCTTAAAAGGACTTTTTCCTAAATCCCATAACTATTCCACATCACCTGGGAAATCCCTTCTGCTGGCACACACCCAGCTGTTAAAGCAGTTGTGTCCTACAATGCCTTGGTAGGGAGTGGATGCTCCATGGCTTTACAAGAAATATCAATTTTTAAGACAAAACTGACATCCCCATTCCACCCTAAGGCCAGATGATAGGAATTCTCTGTAAGAATATTTAGGGATTCCCAACACTCTTTGCTGCTAAAACACTGTCAGTATTTGAGATTTTTATCCACTTTTAAGATGAGAAAAATATCGTGGGACGTGCAGGGAAAAGTTGGATTAAGTTTTCCAGTGAAAATGGTGAATGTGGCAATGCTGGGTATTTTCCAACCTTACTGATTCCATGATGTAATTTCTGCTTGGAAAAAGAATCAGTTTTATTTTCACACACACACAAAATTAAATAAATAAGTTAAAAAGGGAAGAAAAAAGCTAAACATGAGACTTGGAGCTTCCACAAACTGTTATCTCAGGTCTCCCCAGTCCATTAAAGGAAGTAATTGAATCAGTTTGCGTTTTCTCTGTAAAATCTCATTCAGAGAAATTTTATTGCCAGCCATCTAAATAGTAAATACTTATTATCCTCTCCAAATGAGGTTTTGCTTGCCAAGGGCAAAGCCACGGCAGTGACTGTGGCTCTGTCAGAGGCAGCAGAAGTGAAAAAGGTTATAAAGACACCATTAATGTCACGGGAGGGCCTCGCCAGCGCTCCGTAATTGGGGCCTTTATTCCCAGGCTCAGGCCCTGCTAATAGGATGCTTTAGGGTTTCTTTGGTGGCAGCCCCACATAATCACCTCCACCAGCTGAATGTGGACGTTTATCTGCTGAGCCTGGGAATAAAATGTCAATAATGGCCAGCTGAAAGGGCCAGAGAGGCACGGCCAGGCAGGGCCAGCACCAATGGGGGATGGCCATGCTGAGAAGGGCACCAAAATATTGGGAATGAGGCTGGAAAATGAACTTTTAGAACTAAGTCCCTGCTGTAGGGAAACCTAGGAAAACAGGCCAAATGGTAATAGTGAGACTGATTTAAAATAATGTAATTCCAACTAGCCTGGCACAGAGCGTCCCAGCCCTGGAGGAGGCCAAGGAGCAGCCTGGCCCATGGGAGGGGAGCCTGGCCCAGGGAAGGGCTGGAATGAAATGGGCTTTAGGGCCCCTTCCAACCCAACCCAGTCTGGAACTCCATGTACTCTTCCACAACTTATTTCCTTTCCCCCTTAGCTTTGCCTACTCTTCAGACCAGAAAATGCAGACACAAACCCAGAGCTTAGGAATGTACAGGAGGCAAAGTCAGAGCTGCAGAGAGTGAGAACTCCAGGATGGTTTGGGTTGGAAAGGACCTCACAGCCCCCCCAGTCCCGTCCCCTCCCAGGGGCAGGGACACTCCCACTGTCCCAGGCTGCTCCAAGCCCTGTCAATGGAACCACAATTCCCTCTTGCTCAAAGAGACTCATCACTATAAAATCATTCACATTTCTCAGAGAAAACTCTCCAAGGGCTTCAGATCAGCAGCACAAAATGCTCAAAACCTTTAAGAAACTACTGATTAAATAGTTTTAGTGGGTATTTTAAGAACACAAGGGGATAAATGGTGGCTTAAACAAAGCAGCTCAGAAATCTTCAATAATAAATCACAGTGCAGCCACAGAGAAGAGAAACAGAACTGGAATTAAAGGGAGGATCTGCAATAAAGGTACCTAATTTGATTTTTCACATAAGCTGTGTTTTGAAACACTTCTTTTTTCCTTGCTGGGGTGATCAATATGAGAGACTGGCAAAGGATACGAGTTTCCATTACTGTTGCCTTTTACTGACAATGCTGTTCTGCCCTTTCCAGTGGATTCTCTCATGGGCTTGTGGCATCAGGGCTCAAATCACCTGATGCAGATTTAACTCAGTGTGAACTTGCCTTGCTTCACATTTGGAGGAGTGGAAAAATCTACTATTACAGCAATTTGACATCTGCTTCTCAGGAGCACTATTTCAGCAGAAAATGTTGTATAAAATCCTTTCCAAGTCACTAAAGTTACCAAACACCCCCAAGAAAATACTTTAGAAAATACAGATATTAAATATTCATAGAATAAAGGTGCATAAACAAAAAAAAAAAAAAATTTTCTTATCAGCCTCTTAGGTACGAGAAGAAATGTTTCACATATAAAAATATGTTGGGGATCTC
Source organism: Diglossa brunneiventris (assembly GCA_019023105.1). Taxonomy (NCBI): domain Eukaryota; kingdom Metazoa; phylum Chordata; class Aves; order Passeriformes; family Thraupidae; genus Diglossa; species Diglossa brunneiventris. The sequence goes on along the minus strand of CM032362.1, from coordinate 1,436,860 downwards.
ATTTCTATCAATCTGCATGACCCCCTGCATTTGCAAAAGCCTAAGTATGAGAACTGCCCTTAAACCACCCCAAAATCCCTGCCAATGACAGGCAGCAGCCCTGCAAAAAGCCCACCAGGACTGAAGAGTCCTCACCGAGCACCCTCTGCTCCACGCTGAGATTTATTCGGCCGACACCTCATAATCATCGCTAAATCTAATGGGACACAAATGCATTTCATCACAGATGAAAATCTTCAGCGCTGCTCAAATGGAAATCAAGGAATTATTACAATCCCGTGGTCTGGCTTGCAGCAGGCATTAATCAGAAATCATAATAAATCCACACAGCACACTCAGGCAGCACATTAGTCAGGCACTCTTGCATGATAACGACGTTGACTAATGGGCTCCGAGCTGGAAGGGTCAATCATAAACTCATCAAATGCTTCATTTAATTTCTTAATTTGGACAAACACGATTTGTTTATGGGAAAGATATCAGGTGTTCTTGAATGAATAATGGCTGTGAAACCAAAGTCCATTAATCAGTGCTTGATTACAAATGACTCGGAGATTGTTTGTTCTAATTTCATTCATTTGGGGCAACAAAGAGAACACGAGTGAGCGAAAGCACTTGGCCAAAATGGCACACTTAGTTCTCCATGTTTAATAAAGTTGTGATGAATGGGCTTTCAATAACTAAAACAAGGGGGTTATTACCCATATTAAATACTGTCCCTGAGAAAATTAATATCTAGGAGTCACAAGGAGATGGTGCAGGCACACAGCAAGGTGCTGGATGAGTGCTGAACTCCTGTGCTGGCATTCCAGCTTTTCCTCAAAGGACAGATGGGAAAAGCACAAAACCAGCAGGGATTTATTTCTACTCTCCTGTGAAATACTTTAAGAAAATGATGAAGTTATTTGGGTTGGAAGGGACTCTAAAGCTCAGCCAGTGCCACCCCTGCCATGGGCAGGGACACCTCCCACTGTCCCAGGTGCTCCCAGCCCCAATGTCCAACCTGGCCCCGGACACCTCCAGGGATGCAGAGGCAGCCACAGCTGCTCTGGGCAGCCTGGGCCTGCCCACCCTCACTAGGATTTGTAATTAATTTAATTTAATCTAATCCATAGGTTCCCTTCAGCAAGATGATTCCAGCACACTTCCCATGTGGAGATTAGGGAGCCCCCAACACCAGAACAGCACCAACCAGAGCAGATGGGGTAATTTAAAACCTTTTCCTGGGCATTCAAGCTGTAAAATCCACCGCTGGAATTTATATCTGTGGATAAAAACACTCTCCACTTTCACTTGTAGAAAATCTAAACCTCCAAAGATGCTACAAGGGAAGCTGTCAGCACAAAGCTCCTGGACACCCATTCCTGGGAATGCCTGGGTGACCAGAGCCCACAGAGGGCAGCTGCACAGAGAGGAGCCTGTGACAGACCATGTAAAACACCAGAACTAAATATTTGCCCATCAATATTAAGAAATAACATTTCCCAGAAGACTTGCTAAAAACAAATGAGCCCCACGACCACATATGGTTTGCACAGCCAAACCAGTGGATAATTAAATTACAGCAAAGTTGCTAAATATGAATTGATATAAAACTTCAGCTAACTGAAAAATTATCTTTGACTGCAGATCAATAGCAGGCCTGCAAGATTCATCTGCACATAATTAGCACAGAGATTTGCATCAAAATCCTGGATCCCATATGCTGCAATATTACAGAAACCCATTAGGCACCATGTAAGCCTGAGATACTTTTGGTGCCACAAAAAAAAAAAAAACACCTTGGATAAAAATCTAACAAAAAACCTAAAAATTCTAAAAGCTTTAGAACGATTTCTGAAGGCAATAAATGTTCATTAACTAATAAAGTTCCTCTAAATTCTACTTATAGGCTCTGGTTTATATCATGGCATCTCTACAATTCCTCATTGCCTTCTTACTCTAAAAACAAACTGATATTCTACAAAAATGGTTCAAAGAAATTTTTAGTCTCTTGTAAGGACCTAAAAGAGGTCCCTGAAGTGAACAGCTTTTAGATACCAACAGAATGATATTATACATTGCAAAAGTGAATTATTTCATTTCAAACACATTATTCTCTATGTACACTCAATTAAAATCCTTTTTTTTTTTTGCAATCCTGCAAATTAATTTAAATTATTTAATTAATTACTACTATCCAAGTGTTTACTTTGCTCACCACAAACCAGCTGCACTTCAGAAATCACAAATTTTGTAAAGACAACATCGTCAATACGTTAAAAAACCAACTAATTGGAGAAATACTCTTTTTTTCTACAGTTGTTACTCTGTGTGCAGAAATTCTCACTTTTTTTTTAGAACTCTAATGAGATTATGAAGCTCTGCCAAGAGCTCAGGGGCAAAGAATGGCTGAAGAAATGTGTCTCTGTCCAGCCTGGCTGTGAAGCTCATTGGTGTGGAACACCCAGGTGATCTCAAAAACTTCCCGAGTTTTCTGCAATTCAGTCTTAAAACACCTGAAATTCCCATCAAACACATAATATAAAAAGTAGCCACTTCTTCTAATGTGCACCTTCTTGATTTTTAAGTAATTGTTTAATTATTCTATCGCCCAGAGTTTTTCCAAGTGTTCTTTCTCCTGATGCTGTCACTGAAATGGGTTTTGACACCAAAATCTGCTGAGTAGGAATCAGCAGCTGACCTAAAAACTGGGTTCATTAACTCCATAATTAGATGGATTTCCTAAATTAGCTGGGGTCCAAGAACAGGATAAACTTCCTCTATGGAGCCAGGAGAGGAGAAGGATCCAGGGAGAGCTCAGGGCCTGAAGGGGCTCCAGGAGAGCTGCAGAGGGACTGGGGACAAGGCAGGGAGGGACAGGACACAGGGAATGGCTCCCACTGCCAGAGGGCAGGGATGGGTGGGACATTGGGAATTGGGAATTCCTGGCTGGGATGGGATTCCCAGAGCAGCTGGGGCTGCCCCTGGATCCCTGGCAGTGCCCAAGGCCAGGCTGGACACTGGGGCTGGGAGCACCTGGGACAGTGGGAGGTGTCCCTGCCATGGCTGGGGTGGGAATGGGATGGGATTTAAGGGTCCTTCTAACCCAAAGCATTCCTTAATTCTGGAATCTCAGGTGGCCCTAGAGAAGGACATGAAGAGAAGGTGCTTGAGCCATCACTGCTGAGGCTCTTTCCAAGGTAATTCCAGTTTATTTTCCTTTGACACATGGAACAGAACAACCTTCCCAGACTGGTGAAGACTCGTGAGGGATGAAATTCCTCTCTCCTTGCTGGGGGTTCAGAAAATGCTCCACAAAACACCCTCAAAACCCTTTGTAGCACCTCCATCCACATTTGTCACAAAGAGAAAACATGACTGAAGGAAGACCTTTGCTCTCCAAATAGAGATTTATATATAAATAGAAGTAAAATTCAATTATCTAATGTGTCAACTGCCACTATTCAAAACAAATATTTGAAATTGATAAAAATTAGAATTTTATATTAAATCAAACCTACACAGCAACTGAATTAATCTTTTTTTCAATATTCAGAACTTTTAAGCTTGCTAGTAGTTCAAATTCTTGCAATTTCTGGGGCAAGAATTATTTTTAAAGCCTGCTTTAAATTTCCACAGAACAAGTAAAATATTTTAAGTATTATTTCATCCTTTGTGTGTATATAACAGCACATGTTATCCACCCTCCTAAAATTCATTGCGTAATTAGAAATTTAAATTAAAGCCAGTGAGTTCTCAGTGGAAAAAACACAAATAAGAAAACTGAAAGAAAACCATCATCAAAACGAGAAATCCATAAACATTTGATAAATTTGGTAGTTGAAAAGAAGCCTCAATAAAAGGAAATTTTTCATACTTGTTGCCACCTGCCCACCCGACTGCTTTACATAGCTAGAAAAGAGCAAAATAGAGGCCAACCTATTTAACTAAACAGTTTTTATTAAAGTAAAAGAAAAGCAAGAATCTATAAAGTAGCAAGTGATCCTATTAGTTCCACCAGACTAAAATCATACAGTCTACGTATGTGGTCCTTTCAGCCACATCTGTTATGAGCCATTTTGATACCCAAAAGCAGAGAATATTTGCTTATATTTATCAGGCACTGAGTGCAAATCAGGCTTTTTCTCCTCAATAACTCCTGGTAGAATGGGTAGATTAATAAAAAAAAGGCAGTAAGAATTATAAAACATTTGTATTTACCACAGTTAAGGCTGAAGCACTCATCGTGTTCCATGATTTTCCCTTTGAGGAATATGTAAAGCACAATAAAGATGCAGGGTACAAAATTAAAGGCAACGATCTGATAGCATAATTCAAAGATGATGAGTTAAATATCCAGTATCCAGAATTGGATCTGATAAATGGTAAATGTTTGGGATTTGTATTCTCCCATTTTCTCACATTCAGTGCCTCGGTCCCGAAGTTTCCTTTAAATAAACTCTGGCGAATTCTTTGCACAAAACGCCCTATTCTTGACTGCTCTTTCAGCCACAGATTGAAATGCAGATCCCAAAAATACATCAGTCACTTATTTCAACTCTAGACCTTTGAAAATCCAGATCAATTGCCTTTTGTCATCGCCTTTATATGGAGAGTAAGAAATTTCTGCTTAGCACCATGGAAAAGCTCCCGGAGCCCTTTGGAAGAGGCGGCAGCATCGATAGTTCGAGACATCCGTGTGCTATTTCACGGGAATTTATTGACATTTTGGGAATATCCATCCATATTTTAATCTTTATGAGAAAGCACAGGTGCCCATATAATTTACAGCACGCACTAAGCAGCTTTCAGGTTCTGAGGTTTGCCCTAAGCTTGGGATTTCAGATTTGCAACTTCTCCCTAAAAACCAGCGCCGGGAGCCACGCTCGGCACAAACCCCCAGCTCGGATCCTCCGCGTCCCTCGGTAATGAAGTCTGGGAAAGAAATCACAGACACCCAAGTGGTTTGGCAACTGTAAGTGACAGAAGCTGAGCTAAATCCTCTGTTTACACTGGGGATTATCCGGGTGGATTGTGCGGCGCTCCCGGAGCCGGCGCTGGTCAGGGGACGCTGCTCCCCGTCCGCCCGTGGGGCAGGGCACAAAGCCCCGGCCTGGTAGGAAGTGACCCAGAAGGAGATGGCGAGCAAGGATTTACACAAAGCCAGTCTGCCTCAGAAAAACTCCATATGACCATTAACTGGCCGGCAGGGCCTGCCAGGAGGCCTAATTACAGCCCTACAGAGCCCGCTAACAAAAGCTGGAGAGCTTTAGCCCAGGGATGATCTGCTTTATACTGACTTGAGAGAGTCCATATAGAGCGAGGAAAAGAAAGAGGTTTAGCTTGGAAATTCTCCCAAGAGACAAAGCATTGTGGCTCAGTCTGGAAGGCCCACATGGAACATACTTCAGATGGGCTTAAACATCCCACCCTCTCCAAATTAACATTCAACTACTGCCTGCTTAACATCTGCTCGGGCACGGCGACTTGTGGGAGGTTGTCAGAGGAGCCTCAAAAGGCTCCCTGGCACCTCAACATTAAGAAAACTAATTCAATAAATCGTGGAAATATGAATTTATAGCTGGGACCGACAACTTCTGAGGAATGAAGGGTTTTATAAATCAAAACTCAGTTGTCTTGAGAATTAAAGTGTTTGGGTACCTCCCAATATTGCCCTGCTTAATGAGAGCAGAACACTAACATTAATCTACACTTAAAAAGAAAAAAGAAAAATTTAATGAAGTCAGCATGAATGCAGGACTTGGAGAAAAACCTCCTCAGCACTGTATAACCTAAATATAAAAATGGCCATCTTACCCTCCTCCTCCACAGACACAGGTGAATATTTTTATTTTACCTGCTCTCCTAATGAGAGACCAGTCACAATTCCCATCTCCAAATACACCGGGGAAGAAAAATCTCAACAATAAGAGTCTGATTTACTACTTGCTGATTTCTGCCTTTCAGACACAGCAGCTGCTATTTCCTAAAATAATATCTAGGTTAAATTCTAAAAGCAGGTTTTCTCAAGATCCTAAATATCTCCACAAGGGAAATTTAGATAGGGAAATACAAACAGGGAATTGGAGAGCAGCTGTGGCTGCCCCTGGATCCCTGGCAGTGCCCAAGGCCAGGCTGGCACTGGGGCTGGGACAGTGGGAGGTGTCCCTGCCGTGGCAGGGCTGGGATGGATGGGATCTAAGGGCCCTTCCAGCCCAAACCATTCCATGGCTCCACAATGTCAGCAGGGATGAACCAGGAAGGGACTGTCCCCAGTGTCCCTACAACCCCTACAGGTGATTTGGAGCCCCTGCTTTGTCTGTCCCAACCAGGGAGGAGCAGCATCAGCACCAGATCCACGGACAATCCACTGGGAACACCGCACATCTTCCTATTCCCACTCACTGGGCTTGGAGCAATCCCCATAACCTGTACAGATATTCCATGAGCTCATTCCCAAGCTTGCGATGGAGCCCTGTGCACACCAACAGCAGCTCCACTCACCATCACTAAAGTACAGAATTAATTTCAGTAATATTCAAACAGAACATCACCATAACAGCAACAGCAATGAACCTGCTGAGCCTCAGCTCCTCAAAAAGCTGCTGGGTAATGGCTCAGCAGAAATGCATTTTTAAGTTTGAAGACTAAAAGGTGCCAATTTTGCAAGGACTAAACACACAAAAATATATTGAAACAATATTTATCAACATTTCCAACTCCTTCTCACAGCAATTAAACAAAAATTAAATTTAATTGACTGAATGCAGGACTTGGGGAAGAAGGTGGTGGATGATCCCATAAATGCCTGGGATGACCAAGACTTAAATAAAGCCAGGAAGGAACTTGATTCTGTATTTTGGATTGTAAGAGACACAAAGATATTAAATCTCTTCTGTTCCTTATGAACAACCTGCAGCTTCAATCTAAGATCCAGCCTCCAATGGTGGACATTTAAATTTAATAATGTCACAGACCTTTGATAAGCTTTGGAAAATTTTGGAGCCCAGGTCACGATGATATACAACCCCCAGTTATCTTTTGTACATCTCCCAGGTGTGAAATTAAAAAATGAGATGTGATCGATGGCAGCAGAATACACAAATCGTGCTTTTGAGGTCAGGGCTGTCACATCCATTTCATAATTACATGCTTCAAAGATTTATTAAAAGTTCTGGAGAACAAGGAATGTATTGGAAGAGAGACAAAGCAAAAGGCTGGATGGATTTTGGAAAAAGAAGTACATCAGCAATGTGAGATTTCTCAAAACACAGGGTTTCCAAAAGGGGAAAAATAAATAGATCTCTATATATATACACACTTGTACTGGTTTAAAACAATGCTAAAAAATAAAGAAAATTGCAAAAAAATAAACAAAACCAAATTTTTGAGAGCACAGAATAATGTCTCAGTAGCAGCAAGAGCCAGAGGATAAATATGAGGTTTTAGTGTAAGAAAAGGCTTATTTTTATTTCCTTAAAGGGCTTTATCAAGTACCAATGATGATGCAAACCAATTTAATCTTAACCTGAAATTTAAGTGAGCTACAGAGAACAGGATCAACACAAAGGGATAAAATCCCACCTGACAGCACAAAACTGAGGCAAAGTTTTGAAGATTGTCATTTACTCACCAGCTGCCTCCAGAACCAGCTGCAGCCTGGCTTTGGCCTGTTCAGCAGGAGTCTGCAAGAGAGGATGGATCAGCTCACACCTGCTTGGACACCGGGCACTCCAGGGGACATTCCCACCCATGGGACACTGGGCACTCCATGGGACATTCCTTCCCATGGGACACCGGGCACTCCAGGGGACATTCCTTCCCAGCCATGGGACACTGGGCACTCCATGGGACACTCCCACCCATGGGACACTGAGCACTCCAGGGGACATTCCTTCCCACCCATGGGACACTGAGCACTCCAGGGGACATTCCTTCCCACCCATGGGACACTGGGCACTCCAGGGGACATTCCTTCCCACCCATGGGACACTGGGCACTCCATGGGACATTCCCACCCATGGGACACTGGGCACTCCATGGGACACTGGGCACTCCATGGGACACTGGGCACTCCAGGGGACATTCCCACCCATGGGACACTGGGCACTCCATGGGACACTGGGCTCTCCATGGGACATTCCCACCCATGGGACACTGGGCACTCCATGGGACACTGGGCTCTCCATGGGACATTCCCCCTCCAGGGAGCTCCTGCCTCCTCCAGCCGCTCCATACCCACAGCAGCCAGAGGAACTTCCCAACTGGAGTCACAGAGGGAGGAATTCTCAAGGAGATCTCCAGAACTGACCCAGAGCACCATCCCCAGCAGGTGGCTGTGGCACCGTGAGCTGCCCACACCCAGCTCCTCTCCCAGCCCTCCCACCCCAGTCCTGCCTGGCTCCAGGGTGACCCCGCTCCACACAAACACACAGCTCCACAAAACGCTCCAGAACTGGGTTTAACATGATTAATGTGCTGAGTTTTTCACACTTTTCTCTTATCTGGGGTGATTTTTCCCTCTCCTGAAGGTATTGCTGCACATCTGTTGGCTTGAGGAGCACATTGTTGGCCGTGGCCCCACTATGCTAATCATCCCAGTGATGTTGCACTGTGTCCAATGTGTTTGCCATCCCTCCAAATGTGAAGCCACTCAAACGTTGCCACAGTTAAATTGATACACAAACCCTATTTGTCACGGAGTTCAGAAGTTGATTATTTCTGGAAGCGTCGGAGAAGTTTGGGAGGTTTCTGCTCTGCACTAAAAACAAAACCTGACAGGAATTTTTGGTGGCGTTTTGCAGCTTAGGAAACTATTCTCAAGAGTTTCTTGAAATGGCTGCAAAAGGGAAAATTAAATAGGAAAATACAGACAAGAGGAGCTGTGGCTGCCCCGGCTCCCTGGCAGAGCCCAAGGCCAGGCTGGACACTGGAGCTGGGAGCACCTGGGACAGTGGGAGGTGTCCCTGCCATGGCAGTGTGGGAATGGTATTTAAGATCCCTTCCAACCCCAACCATGCCATGATTCCATTATTTTACTTAGCACGAGCTCCTTGCCATGAATGTCCCAACTGGTGACGCTCTGCATGTTCTCACCACCCTCATCCACACCCACAAGGAGAGGCTGACAATGACAGAACAATTCCATTTCTACTCCAAGAATTTACAGACTGCTCCTTCCAATAGGAGACATGCTGCATAAAAATGAAATTTAAATGAAGATCCAGTTTTGGTTGTATAGAGATCGATTCTTTTTAGTTCAGATTTTTGCAGTTTGCATAAACCCAGAATTACTGGGCAGAATTTATTACTATAGCTGCAATATGGATCCTACCATCAGACCTGACCACTAATCCTGGTGGCAGCAAGAAACTTCTTGAAATTTATCATAAATTATCCTCCCATTTCTTCTTCTTGCCATGAACTAATCATTGCAATCTGTTCTGGCCTCTTCAGTACATCATGGGAGGAGAGGCAGGAGAGGAAGAGAAAGATCTGCATTTTATCCAGAACCAACTTGCCCAGCTTCAGTTTCAGAGAAGCTTTACTTGGGTTTGTGGTTTCTCCATTCCATGACAACTGTAAATTTAAAAATCCCACCAGGATTAGTCGAGTTTGGCAAAATTTTGCTGGAACAACAGAGCAGGAAAATTATTTGGTGTCAAACACCACCATGCTCATGTCTGCACGTGAACAGCCCAAGTCTTTGTGCACCTCATGCATCAGGTGGGCTCTGGCATCCCAAAACACAATTTCCTATTCCTACAGCAGTTATCCAGTTCAGATATTTACCAAAAAGATCCCTGGATCCCTTCTTGGCCACACAACCAGCACTGTTCAGCACCACTGACTGCAGAAAGATGTTCCACTGGCAGCTTTAGGATATTTGTGCCCAGCACCACCACGCCCACAAGAACTCCATGAAAGAGCAAACACCAAGCAGGCTCCAGAGCACGAGAAGGGAAGCAGCAGCAGCTGCACAGATGTCACTCCCAGCACTAAACATGGAGTTCCACAACTGATCCCACTGCTCTGAGGAGCTCCAGACACATTTTCCCACTCCTCCCATGGAGTCATGGATGTGCCTTGTTGGTGTAAGGGAGGGAAGTCTCAAATTCTTCCTTTACTCAGCAGTTTCCCACTGGGAGCAGCCCAGGCAGCTGTTCTGGAGGCACCTTCCCCTCTGCCCTGGCCCCAGGTGTTAATTACTCCAGGGGAGAACTCAGCACAGGCACCTTTTCATCAGTCAATAAGCCCTAACCAAGGAGTGAAAGGAGGATTCTGAATACAGGTGACTGCCTTGGCCCCAGAAAACATCTCTCCAACTGGTGGATGGGGTCAGCACTCAGAGAAAAAAGGACAGAGGGGATTTCAGCTGAAAACCACAATTAGAGCCTCAAACAAGCCGGGAGCAATGTGTGAGAACAAGCAGCTACCCCAGGTCAGTATTGATTTGGGGACCATTAAGTGAAAAAATTCAGCAGGAGCCTCAGGAAACTTCAAAATGGTGAAATGATTGGTGGAGGAAGCATTACCAAGAGTGATGTCGAGCAAAATAAACCCTTGTACTTTCCTTATGGTCCTAAATATAACACAGAAGGAAAAGAATTCAAAGAGAGTTAAAGAAAAAATAGAAGTATTTCTAGTGGCAGCTGAAGGAGCCCACTAACTGTAAAAGCAGGAGAGGAATTCCCTAAAATTCCTTAACAAGCACACTGTAAAATGGCCTGAGGTCATCCCCAGCAATGAATTTTACACATGTCCAAAGTGTCTGGTGAGACACTGGAATTCCAGCTCAGAAAAGGATGGGATGCCATAGGACACCATCAACACCCCTGTAATTAATAACACCTTTTAATATTTCAAGCAAAAATTGGATTAGACCATTCAATTTTTAATGGCAGCTGATTTATGAAGATGCAGCACAACCCTTAACTTGTATTTCTTTGCAGTTCATCCACTGCATTCCATCACTACTCCTTTCATAAACATTTATTTTAATAAAACTACACTAAAACAGACCCACAACTTGAAATTTGGTGGGTTTTGTGTAAAGAACCCCACACAAGTTGGCTGTCACTCACAGCTCCAGGAAACAAGTGCTGCGTGTGATGGGCAGGAGAGCCATGGTTGGCTTCCCAAATATTCCATTTCAAGGGAGAAGCAGCTTCTCAGTTAATTAATAGATTACAACAAACACTTTAATTCAGCTTCAGAATGTATTTTTTAAATTATTCCTACTATGTGGGATGAATGGTAAATGTTCTTGACAGAGGAAACAATATTAAAGCAAAAACTTGAGAACACTGAGGAAAAAAATCTGAGAATCCTGAAGTTTATAAAGAGAGTCCAAGTTTCTGCTGGAGCCACTGGGAATTTTGTGGAGCAGAGCATGTGGCTCTTGGCAGTCCTGGAAAACTTTTATCCCAGGATTCCAGCAGGTCATGAGGCTGCAGCATTTTGAGTCACAATGTCGCCTTTCTGAATTTTTACCATTATGGAATTTCATATGGAAAATGGCTGAGATGTGCTAAAACTGGGCAGGTTCCACTCCTCCTGCTCATCCCTGACACTGCTGGGGTAAAATTTACCTGCAGGACTTTTCTGTCTCAAACCATCTGGATAAAACCCCAACAAACTTCTGGTGATGGTGATCAGTTTTGGGGGGGTTTTACACAAATCTTTTCTCTTTGTATTTGATAAAGACAAATCCAGCCCTGACCATTGCCAGGAAAACCTGCTGCCTGAAACCATAACTCCATGTTTGACTTGCACAGAAATCCCCAGTTTGGGGCTGTGGGTGGCAGAAAGAGACCTCAAGTGTCAGTGAGGGGAAGAGCCAAGGAAGAAATCAAACAGAGGGGATGCCCCTAAAATGATATTTGAATTTATTCTGTAAGTCAGGGACCTGCCTCCACCTACAATATTATCCATCCCACTTCCAGCAAATCCCAACAGGAGAGAGCAACAAAAGAGTCTAAGCCCAGCCAGCTTTTAAACAGATTTTGATCAAATTATGGAAAAGATTGTAGGACAGGTTTATCATAGGAATGCTGCATTCCTTTCCTGCCATTTACTCCTCTTTGGGTGATTAAAAAAATAATTACCAAAGAAACTGAAAATACTTATTTGTATAAGAAGACATAAGAGAATAAAATAATCTCTCTTCATAAGAGAATAAAATACAAAAATAAAAATAAACCCAAAGGAGATTGGGAATTTGCAGTTGTCATCTTTTCCTTATATAAGTCTTTGAGGGTGGCAAATTCCAGATTGACAAAGGAATGGTTTTCACATTAAAAACATAAAAATAAAATCCCACAGAAGAATCCCTAATCTGAATTAATAACATAGAAATATAATAAGCACATCTGGCACTATTTGAATTAAACCCCTGCATTTTCAGACATAAATCTGTTGAAAAGATTGGATGGTAAAATTATATTTATGCCTGAGTTTTCCTCTGATACAATTAATCAACAACACTACTCAGGAATAGGCTATGGTAGGAGTGTCCTGGCTGGATACAGATCCACCTGCTCCCCAAAAAATAATCTTAAATTTCTCAAAATTAACTGTAAGTGGAGAAAAATCATGCAAAACATGGAATAATGGCAATTTTAGTCCATGGAATTCACAGATGCTCTTGGTATTTCAACAGAAATAAAGAATTCAGCATCAGGGATAGACTAACTGGGAAAGGGAAATCATTAACCAAAACAATGGGCAGAAAACCTGAAATTTTACTTTATGTAAAGGCCACCAAAACTATGACCAGTGATGAAGGGAAGAGTCCATCATAATTGGACACCAACACCACAGCGGAGGGAAAGCCTGGGTATGGAATGTGGCTCCTCCAGCCAGAGCCAGGAAAAAACATTGGAACACTGACAGAAAGGACAGAAAACTTTCCCAGAGTTCTCCTCCAAGATTGCCAATTTACTGAAACTGAGAAGGAGAGAGCCAACAGTGACAAGGCCCAATCCTGAAAGTCAGAGCCCAGTGAGGAACGAAATGAGGCAGAACTATAAAATCCCAGCTCTGAATGGAATGCCCAAATTCCCTGCTGAAACACCACAGGATATTCAGACTCCGAGCTTTCCATCCGAGGGAATTTTCACTCAAATTTGGGATCAGAGGAAAACCCCTTAAAATGTCCCCAACACCAGCAGCACTTTGACCTGAGAGCTGAGGATTCCCCAAATCCTCTCCCTCCTCTCACCAGGACACACATGGCCACCAAAACATTTGGATTTAACTTTAACTGCAGATTTTCCATTTCACTGCACTTCAGCAGGAGCCACTTCCCAGAGCGAGGTGGGTTTAACCCAGGATCTCCAGAGAACCCTGCAACACCAGGTGGGTGGAAAATCCCATCTTGTTTCAACTAAAACCAACCCAAAATGTCAGGAATAAGCAACAATGGATTGCTGGAAGCAAATCAAAGGCAGGAGGGAATGGCTGTGGCAAATGGCCCGGGTGGCTCGGGCACACGGACAGGATTTTGGGGATTTAAAGCAGTTTTTGCAGCAAGGGCTCCTTTAAAAGGACCAGAAAACAACAATGCACTCATTTCAGTGAATATTCCTGAGAAAAAGCAAGGAAGAAGGCCTTCCTACTGGGAGTGGATACAGCAAAATGGATTAAACACTCAGCAGAAAGAGGGAGAGCTGTAAATAAGATTTTAAAAAATTAATTGGTAAATCCAGGTCTTTCTAAAAGGAAAAATTCCTGGGAAGTGTTAAACTTACACAGCCATAAAACTCTGTGTGGGTTCTTCAATAAGAGAGGAAATATGGATAAAAGTGCACTAAAGGCTAAAAAATTACCTCCCCCTATTTATCTCCTTGCAGCCTGGAACATCATTCCTTAGATTTACATTTGCATGGAAATGCAGCCACAATCACCAAAAAATTCAACATTCTGATAAAGAGCCGACAGAACGGAGATCTCTGCATCAACATCATCCAGTCATTATCCCATAAATTAATCTATTTCCTAATTAAACCTTTAAAAATTAAATGTAGAATGATCCCCACAGCTTACAAAAAATATAAAATTATTAATATTTAACTCTTAAATATGGATTTTAATCTTTTATCACTGTTTCAATTTTTGCTGCATTATGTTGCAACAATGACATGGGAGAACATAAAAATAGCAGCAGATAAATGCAGGTTCTGAAATGAAAATTTTTAATTAACACATCATAAACTGCTTAGGAAACAGCTCCAGCCAAGGCTGGACTGGCTGGAAAAGCAGGAGCACAACCAACAGGTAACAGGGATTAATTAACAAAAGGAGCAGTTAATATTTTAATTACTGCTTTACTTTTTCCACTAAGAGAGGAATTTTCTCTAAATAAATTAGAATTTCTCAGAAAAAGGGAATCCCATCCCCTCTGGAACCTTTGCATTACAATGCAGCAATTGAAAAATAATAGAAAAAAACATTTTGAAAATGAAAAGCATTTCAAATACCACAAGGATCCAGTAGGTTCTAAATCAGCACTCAGTTTCAAAATAATCTGATCATCTACCCCAAATCATACCTAATTACACAGGAATTAACCTGAACTTAATCAAGATTATATACTTTGAATAAAAGTGCATTTTCTTTTTGCTTTCGGATTCAACGATCAACTCACCCCCAACTGCACTGTTTTTTGGGCTGGCACAGATCTGCAGGTTAAACTTTTCCAAAAATGACTTGTGTTTCATGCTTTTGGCTGCTTCTTCTGACAAATAAGTACAATATAAAATGTGCAGGGCAAAACAATCATTCTGAGGTGCACCTGCATAAAACCAGGGTGCAGAGATTTGTATTTTAGGTGCAGATCACAGATAGTTGGGCAAATTTATGCTTCATCTCAGTATTGTGCCAAGATCCCTCTTCAGTATCTGCAATAAAATACATTCAGAGCAAAGACCTCCACACAAAATCCCCAAAAGAAGAGGAGCCCCCTAAAAAGAACCCCCTAAAAAGATGAATTCGCGGGTGGCCTCGATAATTAGATTAAAAATCAATTACACTTCTGCCAAAGTGTTTGTTTGCTGGAGAAAACCCTCCCAGGAAAGGCACTTAAACTTGGGGATAGAGAAGCAGCCACTGCCCTCCATAAAGTTCCTTTATATATTTTTCCACAATATGCACAAAACCAGAATATGAAATCAGAAACATTTTACACATTCTCATACTTCAGAGAGCACTAACAGCATTTTACTCGTCGAAAGCACTTTATCTTCATGTCTCTATAAGGCAGAGTTGGTGCATAATAATGTAATTTATATTGCCTAAATGTTATTTTGGGAGCATTGCATCATTTCTCAAACTTCATGACCTTTACAATTTTCTAAACTTTTATTTCCCTCATTATTCTGAACAGATTTCATTACATATTTTGAATGTAAACAACCCTGAATAATGATGGGCCCCATTACGTATGTACAGCTCTGACAATCGCGCGCGGGGCCGAGATGGAAACCCAGTGCATTAATTTACCTCTCATCCGCCGTAACTGCACTCCCATAAAAAGTTTTATACTCAACTCACATAAATCATGGGGAAGAAAAATGAGAAAATCTGGTGGCTAACTCATCTTCCACCATTCTGCGAAAATGAAATTCACTGAAATACCTATCAAAACTGCAATCATCAAGAGATAATGTCTTCTTAGGTCTATCTGCACTTTCCGATTTAATTTCCTCCATGCCCTTGACATCCACAGATACCATTAAGATTAAGAGCAGCGAGTAACTGAGCAGTTCTCAGATTTTGATATATGGGGCCCAAGCACTAAATGTAATATCATCATTTGAAAATTAATGCAATATTTCTTTTGTTAGTTTTTCCACTCGGAAAGCGGGATGAATGCTCGGGGTTCTCGCCAGTAATTTCCCCATCAGAATGCCGTGCAATTATGAGGAGATGTGCACCTGGGCAGAGGTCACCCAAATTACTCCATCATTTAATGAGCACCGAGATCAAACCCCAGCACACTGTTGCTGCCGAGAGACGCCTCGCAGCCTGCTACATCAAATCTGATGGAATCATTAGAGTAATAAGCAGGAAAATCTGTTTGCAGATTAACCTCTGGTTTCATGCTGCTTTCATCTAATGGGGCGCTGTGGAAATCTTGTCAGCTTTTCATCAGCCGCGATCAAATTACGGGAATTGCGAACAAACCGCCGGCGCGATTGGAAACAACACCCGCACGTGCCGGGGGTTTTATGCAGATGCCAGGGAAAATCACACTCTTTATATTTTACAGCCTTATTTACTTCAGCTGATCACTGCTCTCCTCCGCCTGCAGAGTGGGAATCGGGGACGCTCCCGTCGGCCTTTCCGAATTTACGGTGCAGAACGGCAGCCAAACGAATTTATGGGGGAAATACGAGCAGGGTGACAGAGGGAAAGCAAAATAAAGGCACAAAGGTCACGGGGATGGAGGGTCACGGGGTCCCCACCACAGCCAAGAGTGGGGGAGGCACCCCAGCCTCGGTGGTAAGTGAGAGTGATCAAAGTTTACTTTTTAATAAAGACACAGAGACATTAAAGTGTTGTTTTATGTGGAGCGGCTCTGGTTTCACAGCCTGCTGGTAATGGGAAGTGACAGGGTAAAACTCGCCTCTCTTACAAAGTTTCCACAAAATTTGTCACTGTTGGAACAACAAACTGCTGCAAGCCTTTGAATATTCTGCCATGAGAACGCTCTGCCTCTGATGGTTTGATCGCACTGCTGTTTGATTCACATCTGCAACTACCAGCAGCAAAACCTGGGAACAAATAAAGCGGTGTGTGCACACAATTTAACACACACTCACTGCACAGAGTTCTCCTCAAACCCTGGGATCCACAGAGCCCCTCTGCAGGAGCAGCCCAGGTTTCACCCCTGCAGGCAGGCAGAGCCAACCAAGCTGCTTTCCCCAAGGATATTCATAAGCCATTGATCTCTGCAGTGTGATCACCTGGTATGAACCTGGTCCAGGGCTCCTGAAGGAGCTGGAACGATTTCCAAGGCCCAGGCTGCTGCTGAGCCAGGGGAATGTTTGGGATGCTGACCCTGGCACAGCCAAAGGGTCCATCAGCCACTGACACCTGATGGGCTGGGGACACAGCCAGAGTCAGCACTGCTCCTCAAAGAGCACCTTCCAAGCTGGCGCATCCAGCTGGACACTCAGTGGCTCTCCAGGCTATCCAAAGGGAAATTTGGAATGTCCCTGGACACAAATGTCACTTTGGCCATAGGAGGAAAACCTCTCCACCCCCACCTTCACTCCCTCCCTCTCAGAATGGAGCAGACAGACACAATTCAAGAGAGACAGAAGAGACAATTCAAGCCTGCAGAGCATAATTGACCAGCATGGAATTTTGCCAGGACAGCAAGATAAACATAATTACCCATATTAAGAGCGTTAATTAATTGTTTGTGAACACAAATAATTGGCTGCTTGGTTTACAGCTCGTTAGGAAGCCAAGGACTCTGCCAGACATGGCTGTCTGGTGGCCACCCGAGGGCCACGGAGCTGTGACACCACAGGTGACAAACTCAGAGAGCCACGGGCACTGAGGGGCCAGCACTGCAACCAGACCCCGTGGAAACCCAGGGACAGCCAGGAAATAAATACTGACATTTAATTAAAATAAATGTTTGATCAAGTATTAACACTGAATAAAGGAGAAGGGTTCTTGGCTGGAGTTTGGGGTTTTTTTGGTTGATCAGATTAAAGAAAGAAATGGACCTTAAATCCCATCCAGTGCCACCCCTGCCATGGGCAGGGACACCCTCCCCTGTCCCAGGCTGCTCCAAGCCCCAGTGTCCAACCTGGCCTTGGGCACTGTCAGAGATCCAGGGGCAGCCACAGCTGCTCTGGGCACCTGTGCCAGGGCCTGCCCACCCTGCCAGGGAACAATTCCCTCCCAGTATTCCACCTAATCCTACTCCTTCCAGTTTGAAGCCATTCCCTGTGTCCTGTCAGTCCAGACTCTTGTAAATCCCAAATTGTAGAAACCTTTTTTTTACAGAGGGGATCCAATAACAGATTATCAAATCAACATAAAGACCTTTAAGGGATTCAACTTGCAGGTGAGACACCCCTGGAAGCAGCAAACAGGGTGGATGTTCCAACTGCTCCGGGAATTCTGCTCTTTATTGCATTTGGTGATTCCCAACACATTTCACAGGGCATCTTTAGAAAGGAGGAGCTTCAGGATCTCAATCCCACCATGACCTCCCTCCCTCCTTTCCACCCCACCAGGATCTCCATCCCACCAGGATCTCCATCCTTTCCATCCCACCAGGATCTCCATCCTTTCCATCCCACCAGGATCTCAACCCCACCAGGATCTCCATCCTTTCCACCCCTCTGGCACTCAAAGGAGATCCTGGTGCCCAAGTTCCCCCAAATCCTTCCCAAGTGATTCCCAGGACGGGAAGCAACAAGAGGAAAGCAGTTCTGTCCAATGAGAGCCACGATGTTTTTCACAGCACTATGGAACAGCAAGGATTATTTAGATATTCCATGAAAAAATTAAGCCCTTCTCAGGATGGATATGCCATTAATAGTGAATATTTTCATTTAATGGGATTTAATAATCACTTTACATCAACTATTTAATGTTCTGCTGACTGCTGGTACCAACATGTGAGGCTCAACCAGCTTCTGACTTGTGACAAGATTTTATTTTTCCCAGTTTTGATCAACTGATGAGTTTTTAATGCTAAGCCTGGCTCGCCATCACTTGTGGGTTTAATATGTTTACTTAAACCAGAAATATTTTGCACCTCAATTCTTATTTCCTACTGCAGCCCTGAATGGAATTTAAGTCGATCCATTATTCATAAAGCAAAGACAAGAGAAAACACAAAGCTGTGCACTTCTTTCAAAGCCTCCAAATGACTCAAACACACCATATTTATGCATGCAATATTTGATTGTGTCCCTGGCTCTTTTTTTTTTTTTTTTTTTACTTTTTTTTTAATCACAAGTTTGTTGTTTTCAGATCAGGATATGCCAAAAATCCAACACCAAACAATTTTTGTTTATAATTAAGGCAATCATCAATCCAAGGATTGTAGTCCAGTTTATTTCATCTCGACATCAAAAAAAAGTAATTTAAAAAAATTAAAATTCCCTTGAAATGGGGAGATAAATGAAAATGTGAGTGCCTTCACATAATAACAGTAGCCTGACCCTCTGGGAAATGGTTGACTTTCTCAATTCAAGGTATTCAAAGCTCATTCAAAAGTGTTCATTTGGAATGCAGATATCAAAGATGATGCAAATGTTCAAGAGAAAATTAAAACTTACCAGATGTTCTAATCCAGCTTTGATGTTTGCAGAGTCCCTGTAAGAGAAGAACAAAAGTTCTAAATAGTTGCTAAACCCTTGTCTGCAACGATTTCTGTTTAACTCTGAAATGGCAAAGCTGGGTGATTTCTCCAGTGTGTCAAATTTTTAATTTTAATACATATATTTACCTGTAACACCTAAAAAATATTGATCATCCTAATGCTCAATGACAGAATTCAACCCTCAAATAGTACCCGCCCTGAAACTGCTACAAACTGTAGCAATGCCACAGGATACACATTTAAATTAACATTTTAATCTAATTATCCCACTATTTACACTGGAAAGAATCAGGGCATGGGGCTGTTTATCAAATCCACATTTGGGGCCTCCTGTTCTGCCACAATGAAATTCCCTGCCCCTTTCCAAGGGGATGGAGAGAAGGAATTGTCATTAATTCCATGGCTCATGGCAGCCATGCTGGAGTTGGGCATCCAATCCCTGAAAGCTGCAAAAAGTACAAAGATACAGAGAGAAAATGGGAAGAATTGGACATAAAGGCAGCTGCAAAAAAAAAAAAGGATGAAAGTATCCAAGTAAAAACTCTGAAAAGCAAAAATTCCGAGGGAAAATTTATCTTTAACATATCCTGCTATGGAAAAAAAGATGAAATCCAGTGGAAAACAAATTAAAAATTCTCCAAATCCCAACCCACCAGACAAGGAGATGGTTCCTGCTTCCATCAGCTCCAGGTTCTACCTAATTCCAACATCCCCTCTTGGAATGTGGGTCATTCCCACAGCAAACAAGGAGAAACCAGCCCATGAGGACTGCTGGGAACCAGTTAACACTACACTATTACTAATTACTAGTACTAAAATTGCTAATTATTTATCATTTCCTAAAGCTTTTCCAAAAATCTGCTATGCAGATTCTATTTAAATGTCATTAATGAAGTGAGAGGGAAAAAAAAAAAGTACTTTAGCTGTTTGACTTTGAAAGAAGAATTTAATTTCTCAGTCCTACAGGACTTATCCCAATTTTGGAGACAGGAGGAAGATCCAGGGAGAATTTAGAATCTTGACAGAGGCTAAAGGGGCTCCAGGAGAGCTGGAGAGGGACTGGGGACAAGGCATGGAGGGACAGGACACAGGGAATGGCTCCCACTGCCAGAGGGCAGGGATGGGTGGGACATTGGGAATTGGGAATTCCTGGCTGGGATGGGATTCCCAGAGCAGCTGTGGCTGCCCCTGGATCCCTGGCAGTGCCCAAGGCCAGGTTGGACACTGGGGCTGGAGCACCTGGGACAGTGGGAGGTGTCCCTGCCATGGCAGGGGTGGCACTGGGTGGGATGGATGGGATTGATCTCCCATGGGATGGCCATGGCAGGGTGGGATGGATGGGATTGATCTCCCATGGGATGGCCATGGCAGGGTGGGATGGATGGGATTGATCCCCCATGGGATGGCCATGGCTGGGTGGGATGGATGGGATTGATCTCCCATGGGATGGCCATGGCAGGGTGGGATGGATGGGATTGATCTCCCATGGGATGGCCATGGCAGGGTGGGATGGATGGGATTGATCTCCCATGGGATGGCCATGGCAGGGTGGGATGGATGGGATTGATCCCCATGGGATGGCCATGGCTGGGTGGGATGGATGGGATTGATCTCCCATGGGATGGCCATGGCAGGGTGGGATGGATGGAATTGATCTCCCTTCCCACCCGGAGCATTCCATGATCCCATGATCCCTTCTGGAGGCTCCACCTGGCCCTTGGAGGTGGGGTTGCTTTGGGACGCAGGGCAGGGCTGGAGGAGCTCCCAGGCCAGCCCCATCCCTGCCATCAATATCTGTGCACCTCCCTCAGCCCGTGCTGAAAGCAGCCCTAATTCAATTCCAGGCCTCAAAACTGATAAAAAAGGTCCTGAAGTGGAAAATGTGAGGAGATTATTGGCAAATGAATAAAGATTTGTATCGAACCAACACACGGGAGCAGAGCAGGGCTTGGTGGGGCTGTTTTTTAATCATGCCCTGTCTCAAACCTTCTGGGAACAGCGAGTTTCCCTTCCCCTCCTGCAGCACATCGATTCCTGAATTAGGCTGCAATATTAAATAATTAATATACTTGCCATGATTGATGTTTTGCATTAGTTGAATATTAGGTTATCAATCAAAATCCACTTGGTTTAATGTAATAATATTGAAAAAGTGTCACGGGCTGTTCAGCCAATTTGTAGTTGAGGCAGCCCAGACAGGAATATTGGTGTAGCACAAGGCCCTAACGCAGGAAATGCACTGCTGGAACATCCATAAGGAAAACATTATCAAACTAACCAGGACAAGGCTGAGCTTGTCCTAAATAAACCTTAGGGCACCTGTCACTTCCAATGAAAACCTCTTCCCAGCCTGAGGCTGCAGGGCATCAATCAGCCAGGCTATGGCAGGGTTTTATCTTTTAGTTAGCCAATAGATTATATTACAGATCTTATACAATTATATTCTGCATCCCATTCCATATTACATTAGATATACCATAAATGATATTACATAATTACCCATATATTTATATAATTATATCTAATAATTATATATTTAAAATACATACTATAAATTATACTATAACATTTGTTGTATTTGTATAATTGTGTGAAATGACCACATATTTAAATTATATTATTTGTATAATTATTTATACAAATAAGGCTCATTAATACTATATTTCAGATGTTGTTTTAGGCAAAATCAGACTTATGGCCCCAGCTCAGTCTCTCCCACACAGCCTTGAGTGCCTGCAGAATTTTAAACCATTAAACACCACAAATAAAAGCCAGGAGCAGCTTTATGCATATCCAACATTCCAATGCTCACAACATAAAAGAAACCATCAAGTTGCATTGATTTGGTATCATTGCCAGGTAATTATGTTTTACTCCATTTTATACCCCAGACTTCCCAATATATTTGCTTTTCATACCATCTCCAGTGCAGCACCTTCATTTCTTTGGTTCATTAGGCAAGTTTGATTTTATTCCTAAGATTTCCTTTTTTCTATCAGAGAAGCTCTGGAATTTTTCCCCACTATGGCCAAGGATTTGCAGTAAAACACCACTCAACATGCATATATATTTAAAGTCATCCATTAATCCCAGGAAATATCCTACCCAGGCTCATCCAAACGTTTCAGCAATGCCAGGGGAAAAAATTCCAGCTCCATCTGAATCCTGGTCATCAGGGACCTGTAGCAAGAAGCTGGGAATTCAATTAAGGAAGTTCCATCCCTGCCCATGGCAGGGGGTGGAACTGGAGGAATTTTAAGGTCCCTTCCAACACAAACCATTCTGGGACTCTCCACGTTTTGTCAGGTTTGGGATTACTTAAACCCACAGTAACTAATTGAGGTGGTGTGAACTTCCTTTGCTAGTAAATTAAATTAAAAGTATTCCCTAGCACTTGCTGAAATCATGATTTTAACCTGGAACATATTCATGTTCCTAAAAATACTCCCTGTATCAAACTAATCATTCATCAAGAGGGCTGAAAAACGTGCACTATTCTCAAAATACCCCATTTAGGTACTACAAAACAGCTTAACATTCCACACATAATGTACTTTCCACTGAATTTACAGCAGTTCAACCCAAGAACTGAAGAACTAATACAGTTAATTAATAGCTAATAATTGTCTTTGCCATGGATCTTGGGTGAGAAGCCATAGGCTGCAGGATAATCCTATGGGTTATTTACACCTACATGGACGTTACAGGAAAACTCAGCTCAAAGGGGCTTTTGGAGGGTGCAGAGTCCCTGAGAAGAAAATTCGATTTCCACGTGATCACACAACTTTGTTTCTACCTCAGGAGATCCCAAGATGAGACATTGCTGAACTTATCATTTTTTGCTGCTCCTTTCAATCTTTCCTGCACAACAAACTCATCAAGAAGAGCAAATGGTTTGGGAATCTCACACCCTGGTAGGAAAAGCACCCATCAGGTATTTTTTAAAGTGTACAATGTTTTGTTCTTACCAAGCACCAGCTTCAAATGATCTGGAGCTGATCCTGGAGTGTGAAGACTCCAAACCTTGGTGGTCTTGGCCCCAGTGGATCCCTCCCATCATCCAAATAATTTATCTCAGGGAAAACCAGTAGGAAGTTTGGCCAATTACTAAGAAATTTAAATGCATCAAAGACCCCAAGATGATCCTTTGAAGGTCACTTAGCTAAAGCAGGAGGAAAAGCCAAAGTCAGCCCCCACACAAACACTCTGGAATAACTTGGAACTGCCAAGGAACTCCATGGATATAATGCAAACCAAATTGAATCATGCTAAAACCAGGACTTTAAACAGGACACAAGGTGAAACAATTTCCATAATATGTTATCCTAGAAAGAAGGAAAATCAGGACCCAAGAGACCTTATCAAATATTCAACAGGGGAAATATATAATAACCCTGGCTCAGAGAGTAAAATCCAAGATTTTATGCAATATCAATACTGAAACTAAACAGAGAGGGAGAACTCCAAAATACAGTGTTGATGAAGGCAGCATTTTCCAACAGACCCTACAAAAATATTGCACTTCTTTGCATGCATTTCCTGGGTAAACAAGAGAACAAAATAACCACCCAAAATCTCCTGGTTTTGCTTTACAGAGGTTTCAGATCAGGTATGAAAATCCCATAAATCTCAAGGGATAAAACAACCACCCAAAATCTCCTGGTTTTGTTTCAGGGAGGCTTCAGGCTGGGTATGGAAATCCCATACATGACCAAAGCTGATTCCTCTGTCCTGGCTGCCTTAAAGCCACTCCTCACCCAGCCTGGTGATTCCAAGGTGCAATTCCTTGGGGTTTTCTTACTTGGAGTGGGGTTTGGTTGGTTTTTCCCTGGTTTTGGTTTGGCTGGCTCTCCCCTGGTTTGGCTGGATTTTTCCCTGGTTTTGGATGGTTTTGGTTTGGTTGGTTCTCCCCTGGTTTTGGCTGGATTTTTCCCTGGTTTTAGATGGTTTTGGTTTGGTTGGTTCTTCCCTGGTTTTGGCTGGATTTTTCCCTGGTTTTGGATGGTTTTGGTTTGGTTGGTTCTCCCCTGGTTTTGGCTGGATTCTTCCCTGGTTTTGGATGGTTTTGGTTTGGTTGGTTCTCCCCTGGTTTTGGCTGGATTTTTCCCTGGTTCTGGCTGGCTGGGTGGCATTTCTCCTCCTGCTCCCTTCAGCAGGAATGAGATCTTGTTCCTCCCAGTCTGCATTCCCAGCAAACACAGGCAATTAAACATCAGGCTCTGTAATGTCACCGTCTCTGTTACCAGCCTTAAATAAATTAGACAACTTTGGCCTGGTTTACCTTCTCTGTAATATTATTTAGTAGATATTCAATTAAAACACATCCTGTAGGTGAAAGTGTAGGGAAACATTTCCATAATGGACATCAGTGGCAGTCGGAAGTGCTGCTAATTAGCCCCAAAGAACAAACCAGATTACAGAAGGAGCAGCGAGCCCGGCACTGGAAATGCCCACAAGGCTGGGCTGAATATTAAACAAAGCCCAGCAAGTTCCAGTCTTGGGAAGCACAACTCTGGGAAAAACTCTCTGGACTGGTAGAGAGTGTTACAGGTTAATGAGGAACATAGAGGCAGAGCACAATAATTATCATACCCAACACCTCCCCATCTGGGTTGGGATGGCTGCAGAATATAAACACAGCACTGAGGCTGCCACTAATTACACGTGTGCTGCCATTAGCAGAAACACTGGCAACTCTCTGAGCTTCTCCTCTGCTCCTGGTACTGAGGAGTATTAAATGCAAGTGTAAGTCAGGGAGGAAATTTAAATGTTCTAAGCACTAAAACAATTTGAGTACAATCAATTTTCCATTTGCTGAAAGCTTCTAAATCCCCCTCATTCACCCAATTACTACTGTACTTAACCTAATGAAATTTTATTCTGCGGGAACAATACTATTCTTAAACAAATTCTTGAAAAAAATATAAGATTAAAAACTTCGAGACAAAGAATAAACTCCCAGAGAAAAGATGCAAATAAAATTACTATCATAATCTTTTGTTTTTTATTTGCAAGTAGAAGAGTGAAGAGAAACAAAAGCATGGAACATAGCATCTGTCATATCAGAATATAAAAAGATGATCCTGGCACCAAATGAAAAAGCTCTAATTCATTTGCAAATCAAGCCTGCCAGTTCTATTTCAAGCTGGCGGTAACTGTCAAGAGTTAACAAGATAATCACTTTCAATCCTGCCTTCAATGGTACATTACACTGTTATTCCATTCAATAAGGCCCTTCTTTGGGGCACTGGATGAATGGTTTTCATTTCCAACTCACACAAAAAGTTGCAGAAAAAAAAATCCATGGGGCTTAAGAAAGAAATCCCTTTATGGGCATTTATCTGCCGGCACTTGCTTTTAGGCAAAATGAGATATTTGGATACATTGGTGTCCATTCACTTCCTCTATTCCTTCAGGCCCTCAGTCTGGTGATAAAAAAAAAAAAAATCCCACAAGGAAACCTCAAGCCTGTTTAGTTTGGGGTTGGTTTTTTAAAACTCTCTATGCACATTAAACAAGTTCTGCAATAATCTTTGGTAAATGCTTCACACCACACTGAAACGACATCGGGTTTGAACGGCTCCATCTTTGTCTAAATTCATTATAAACTGCTCAAAAAATACTAAATGCTCATGAAAGTTGTGCTTAGGGGAACATTTGCCAGTTGCTCATTAAATATTCAGCAAAAATAAAAGTTAGCAATTAAAGGCTCTCTGCCTAAGAAACAAGGCAACCTCCAGTTTATCTGAATTAATTATTTGTAATTCTTTTCCAAGACTCTGTGCCATGAATTCTTCCCAAGAGGAGAAAATCTTGTAGAAGTTTATTAAGTATTTTAAACTTGTTTGCTGGCACACAACTTTCCACTAAGACCTGTGGATAAAACTCTTCAAGCTTTTGCTCACTGCTCAAAATTCACATTACAAGACACAGCCTTGGTTCCCTTGCACAGATCTCATTCGATTACTGCATATTCATATTTAAAGGTTGGGATTTATGATCTTAGAGATCTTCTCCAACCTCAAGGATTCTCAGTGGCAATTTAAAGCTTCTGTACTGACTTTAGAAACAAATTACTCTCTTTTTTCCTATTTTGTTCCTTCTTTCTTTAATCCCCACAGATCTCAGTTCAAAGAACAAAGCTAAATTTATATTTAATATCTGAACTGAGCTCAGCTTATCCAATCTATAAACAGTACAGAGTAGTACATACTTTTATTTATTTTATTAATTTAAAAATCCCTTTCCTCAAACCCAGGGACCCACCTCACCCATCACTTCTTATTCTATCTGCAGAACTCAGATTTTTGATTGTTTTTCTAAACCATCACTAGAAGTCAGACAACTTCTTCCCCACCCTTCTCATGCAAATGTTCCTTTCTATTCAGGCTTTCTTTTATGGGAAATCCAAACACCACAAGTTACAGCTTCATTTTTCTTCTTTGCACTTAACAAGTTCTTCAAAGCTTCTAAACACAAAGATGTTCTTATAATTAAAAAAATACTTTAACAAACCCAAAGCCTAAATGCTTCTATCTACGAAGGAATAGGATACAGCTGGTTTTGATGCCCTGCTGCCCCATAGTTCAAAATAAAAATTAATTGAAATAACAATTAATTTAAAATTCACACAATTTTGAAGGACTTTGAAAGAGCACAAGATGTTTCACTTAGAATAGGAATTAAGAGACAGTGACAGATTTCAAACAGCAGGTCAGAAAGAAGGAAGATTAATAAAGTAAAAAAAAAAGGAAGGAAGATTAATAAAGTGAAAAAAAAACAAACCCAGGAGAAGTTTGGGATGTGCTCTCTAGCCAGCACCAGGATGCACCAACACTGCTGAAAAACAAACAACCCATTAAAAACCAACAAGGAACCAACAACCAAGTGATCTCCACAGCTCAGGGAAGCACCAGGACCACCCAGCAACCCTGGAGGCACAGCTTTTACAACCACAGACTCAAAAACCATTTCCAACGTCCCTGAAGAGGAGTGCAGCCCTTTGGGAGCCATGGCCAAGTTCAGCCCCACAAATTCCCACCTGGCTGGAATTCAGCTCTTGGGACTGGTCCCATTTTAGCTGCCTGAAACCTCGTGGGGTTTTAGGCATCCCTGTGGGGAGGGATAAAATCCCAGTTTGGAAATGCTGCTGAGGTGAGTCGGTGACTTTGGTTTAATTCCTCTCCCTCCTTCCAGGCAGCCCGGGCTGATCTCAGAATATTCTCACAATGTCTCAGGTGTGTCTCACAGGGCCAGCTTCTCATTCCTACACAAGACAAGAATTTCCCTATTCCTGAACAGAGCAAATCCACTTGATCTGACAATATTTCATCTCCTCACCTACCTCAGCTCTTTTGGTCAGAAGAGGTTTGAGTTACAGGCTCTCCTCCACAATTATTTTTTTTTTTTTAATCTCAACTCAATGTAGCTTTAAGGAAAACCTTTGGAAGACTCTCAGTCTCTCCAAGATGCTCATTCCAAGCAGCCCAATCTCACTTCCAGTAAGGAAGGAAGTTGTATCTTCCAACAACTTCCATGCTGGGCTGTGTTGCAAGACAAATTTATAAAATTTAAAAAGGGAGAGCTGAAGCTGTTCAAGCTTGAGGGGGAATTCCTCAAGTTCCTTGGCCACAAATGAAGAGGAAGAAATAATATTTAATATGAATTAAATTAATATTAATTAATTAATTAAATATTCATATTGGCCTCACTCATTTCACTCTCTTGCTCTCAGTAATTTGCTTTTAACCTTTTGCTGCCATGAAAAACCAACACCATCGGCTTGCTTTGGCATTTCTCATTCCCAGCGCTTCCCAGAGAAAGTGTCCAGTGGAAACAGAGCAGGAATGGCTTTGCAGGGTGGAACAAACTCCCAGGAAAGTGCCAGCCAACCTCTAGAGCAGGAATCCCAAAATCCCAGAAAGGTTTGGGTTGGAAGGGACCTCAAACCCATTCCATTCCAGCTCCCCAGCACAGGCAGGGACACTTTCCCCCAGAATCTCCCAAAAACATTTTCTGTTCTGGCATTTCTTCAATGAAATTAAAATAATTAGTGCTGCACATTATTGACTTACCACCAAATGAGACCAAAAAAGAACAAAAATATAAGACATGTCTCATTCTACAGCCAAGATTTCCTTCCAAGGTTGTTTTTTTAGTATAGAGAGAAGAGATTCCTGAAGGAATTGAGCACCATAAACATGGCAGGCTCCAAGGAAACTTGGATCCTAAGGAATTTGGAGGCTGATGGTTAAAACCAGCACCTCCTGCTGTACCTGCAAATCTTGGAGGTGAAGTGAAATATTCTATTTAAAATAAAAGGCCAACAAAGTGGCCAGATCCTCCCAGGGCAGCACTTCCCAGAGCATTCCCAGCCCATACAAAAGACCTGGGACTGTGGATGATCCAGCTGACACTGGTGGGAAGAATTCCAAATGTGCAAAGGACCAGGGGAATATCCCCAAACACCTCAAGTTCCAAACCCAGGGAGCCAGGGAACTGTATCTGGGTTTTTGTGTCACGTGTCCCCTCCAGCACTCCCCCAGCTCTGCTCAGGAGGGACCTGCTGGAATCACTGAGGCTGGAAAAGACCTCCAAGAGCATCAAGTCCAGCCTTTGGCCAAATCCTGCACTTAAATCAGGTTATGAAATGTAAGATGCATTTTTCTGACCATTCCAGGGCTGCCCTGCCAGTGCTGAACCAATCCTTCAGGGAGGGAATTCCAACCAATGCCCAACCTGAACCTCCCCCGGCTCTCACTAAGGCTGGAAAATATCTCCAAAAATCACTGAGCCAACCATTCCTGAGCCACTGCAGACTGACGCTGCAAGACAAGCCCAAAGTGGTGCTGCTTTACATTAAAATGCTTATTTTTACCTCAGATCTCAAGTGGTGAAATCTGAGTCAGCTGAACTCATGGGTGAATTGAGCTTTTATAATTTCTGAAAGGAGGAGCAGCCAAAAACCCCTTTGCCAACTGAAAGTTCTGCCTCTCTGTGATGCTCCCAGGATTAAGGATTTTCCCTATTACAAGACTCCTCAGATTTGTCTTATTTCCCTCTCTTTAAGAAATGCATCCAGACAGTCTCACCTATGTCAATCAGAACAAATTGTATTTTTTGCTGACTGCTGGTGGAAGAAGAATGTGGTAGAGAACATTGCAATACTTGTGACTGAAAGGGATTAAGAGAAAATAAAAGTGTAATAAATAAATTGATAATTTAGAATGAATGTGCAAAATGAGGGACTGATTTCCACAAACACCTTGATATTGCTGAAAAAAATACCCCTCACATAATGGCTTTTCCCCCATTTTCAGTTTGGGCTGAAAGTTGCAATTTCAAGAGACAAAATTACTGTGTCTTGCAAAGAAGTGCCACAAAGGGGTGATCCCAGAAGGTGGAACTGGAACTGTTCCAAGCAGTCAAACACATCCATGGGATCAGCACAAAGCTCAGGACTTTCACACAAAGGCAGCACAGGATAAGCCACTGCTTAACTTCCTGTCCAAGCAAGATGTTGCAAAGTTACATCAACATTTTTTGATAATTTTCAGGCCTTTCAAACAGGTCAGGATGTTTCAGCAACATAAATAAATAATATATAAAAATATAGATATTTAAAAAATCCCCTTCCTCTGGTCATCATGCCTTCAGTCAACCAGTTCAGCATTTGGGTGAATAACTTTTACACCAGTACCAAAAGCAGAGAATGGAAGAAACTGGAAGAATCAAGTGAAGAAATTAAAAAACTTTAGTTTAAAGTAATAATTCATTATTAATCAATCACAATAAATTATTATTCTTAAATAGTAAAAATAAATAATGATTTTGAAAACTTTGTACCTATATACAAGAAGATAAAACAATTTAGTTGTCTCTAGATGTATTTTTTTGCCCAGCAGCAATCCAGCACAGCCAACAGCTGGAGTGAGCAATGTTCAAACTGCAGGTGAAATGGGGGAAATAATTTCAACTATGGGGTAAAATTTGCAAACTCTGCTTCATGTCTGGGATTCAAGGTGGGCTTTTCCTTGTAAATCTGTAATGACAGAAGCTGCACAAATGGTAGGAACTGCAGAAAAATGTCCACTCTTTGTACGTACAGCACAGCCTAGCACGTGGTACTTGGTGCACTACAAAAGGACCAAAAATATTTTTTTAATTAATAAATTGGTCTTTTAAAATGCTTTTTTCCATTCTGCATCTGGCATTTACATCACCAGGTAACAGGGAAGGCTGAAATCAGCACATCCTGAAGCATCTCCTGCACTTGCAGGATGTCACAGACCTGACTGGGGAGTGACAAAAAGCCAAGTGCTGAGAAATATTTGAGAAGCTGTAATAGCCCAGCAGCACATAAACATTTTTTTAAAAATTAAAAGGCAGCCCGCGAAGTCAGAGCCAGGGGAATTTGCTATCTCTTGGACGTGGAATTGATCTGAATGCAATTACTTCATTCTTTTCAGCTCTGTTTGACTTTGAACTAAACATCAATTAATGCACAAACAAGATCTGTTAACTCCAATACTGATTTTTCCATAAAAGATGTGAAGCAAATTCATTGGCCCCCATTGAATGGCTTTGAGCAATCACAGCCATCACCCAGGCAAGCTCAACTTCATTTTCCAGTGGTCACTTAAACCCTTAATTCTCACGACAAAACTCCCTCAGCCTCAGGTTTAAAGCCCTGAAATGAGCAAACAAGACATCACATAATGTATGCTCCAAAGCTGGGACCTTCCAGAGCTTCAGCTGCAGAGCAGCCATTGAGCCATGGCCAATGGAAGCTCATTTGAATAATCAATATGACAACCTTATTTTTCTAATGCAAACAGGATTGCTACAGTAAGGTGTCTCACTGCCACATCACAGTCATGGCCTCTTTTAACCCCTAATTAGATTTAGGCGATTATCCCTGCTCTTCCTTACAAGTGTACAGCCCGGATAAGGGATGACAAAAGCTATCTGCCACTTCCTCAGCCTCTGCAGGCTGCAGGTTATGCAGGGAGATACAGGGGAAGATCAGCAAACAATTGTTATTCATATCATCTCCAGTTTGGAGATAGTCACAGTTTGCCATCCGTGCTGAGGGAAAATAGCCCAGAGCATTAGGTAAATGCAAAACCCCTAAGAACATCGGGGTTACACAGATGGAAATTCAAGGTGATGTTGGGGAATTATGTTTAATTCAAATTGGTTATCACAAAGAGAACTATGGAGCCCTGGTTTTGTGCCTCACGCAGGAAACCCTGCCTTTTCAAGAGATTTCTGTGCATTGTCTGGTGCTGTGTAATATTTTACATGGCTGGTTCTATCAAAATTAAAGAAAGAAAAAAAAAAAGAAATCAAACTTAGAAACAGCAATCCCAAAAGAATTACATTGCTCAACAAAGTCCGAGCAGACAGAGAAGATCTATTACAGAAATGTAATCACATTTCATTTACAAGAACTCTTATCTCAAGCACTTAAACATAACATTTAAACAGTTTTCCATTTTATTGTGCTCAGTATTGAAGCTAATAAGATAGAAAAGTATAATCACGTTAGCAACATTTCTATTGCATTACATAAACACAGCGCAGATTAAAGGCAGAGCAGGGGAAGGCAGCGCCTGCAAAACTGAGCCCTGGCTTCCTGCTGGCACACAGAACAGCACTGGGACTGTGTGTGACAAGTGCCACGCTGAAATTGGATCCTGGGCTCCCAAAATGGCCCTTCCCAGGCTGCCTGGAAAAGGGATTTCACTTCTCCACATGCGAAGGTGTTTTGGAGCAGAAGACAAGTCCTGGCTCTTACTGAAAGGATCATTTATCCAAGACAAGTAAAATTTTCAGAATTGCTACAAAACCCATTTGGACAGAGCTTTGAAAGCACTGAAGGGGAATATATTTTAAGAACATTGCATAAGTTGTGATGAACCCCTTACCAGCAATGCTCAAAGCAGCTCCAATGCAACCCCTGCACTGGGGCTCCATTTCCATGCAGGAATCTCTGCAGCCCTTCCCAGATTCTGCTCCATGGCCCAGCCCAGGGAGGCTCAGGCTGGGAGGGCTCACCTGGTGCCACCCCTGCTCCAGCAGGGCCATCCCAGGGCACAGCACTGGAATTGTCCCTGGGAGGCTCCGGAGCCCCTCTGGTCTGGGGGAATTCCCTGGGATCAGTCCCTGCCCCTTCTTCTGGTGCCGCCCCTGGGCCCTGCTCCAATCCCAGCTCCAAAACTTGCAGGACAGAGAAGGAAGAGAAACAACCAACATGGAGAGGAGAAGCTCCAGGGAGAGCTCAGAGCCTGAAGGGGCTCCAGGAGAGCTGCAGAGGGACTGGGGACAAGGATGGAGGGACAGGACACAGGGAATGGCTCCCACTGCCAGAGGGCAGGGATGGGTGGGACATTGGGAATTGGGAATTCCTGGCTGGGATGGAATTCCCAGAGCAGCTGTGGCCACCCCTGGATCCCTGGCAGTGCCCAAGGCCAGGTTAGACATTGGAGGAAATAAATTTTTCAAACCTCAGGAAACTTTGTCAGGAAAAAATTCCTCTCCCAATACAATGTGAAAAGCACAACCTAAAAATAAGGCAAGAGTCAGAATATATTACAGTGCAGAGTAGAATTTTCAAAAATTATATCTAAAACTTACAGCATATAAAATTTTGAGCCTGTAACATCAAGACCTAATTATCTACTATCAATTTACTGAGTTATAGTAGCCTGAATGTTTAAAAAAGGAAAATAGCAGCAGAACTATTAAAATTATCTTTGAAGCTCATGGAAAGAGTTTCCAACAAGCTCTGGGGCCTAAAGCTTGCTTTGTTTTTTAAAATAAATTAATTGATGGACTTTAATCTTTTGTCCTCCTCAATAAAAAGCACACTGTGACCCTTTAAATCAGATTTAGTGGCTCTCACTCCATATAAACCCCTTCCTTCTCTTCCCTCCTCATGCTCCTGACTCACAGGGGACCTGTAAATTAACTCCCAGCAGAAACTCCCACTGCAACATCATCCAAAAATTCACCCAGGTTTTTTAACACTGTTTAATGTGGCCAGGAAATAAAGGCAGAGCAAAGGAGGAAACAAAAAGGAAAAAGGGAGATGGCAGAGGCAGGCACATGAAGCCTTCTCACCCCTGGCCCTGCATTCCCCATTCCTGTGCTGAACACTCTCCCAGAAATCCATTGTCTGGATTTCCCTAATATTTTTCAATGCCCACCTGACAATAATCAATGGAAAAGCCCCTTTTCCCTCTTGGACACAGCATGATCCCATTAAGCAGCCTCAAAAGATTCTGCTCTGAGCAGCCAAGGCAGACCTTCCTGATCAATTCCTTAATCCATTTGGAGAGAATGGACCGGTCCTGCTGCTTCAGTTTCAGCCCAGGAAAAATCATTCCCAACATAATTCACCATTACATGGGCCTTGTATTACAAGAACTTCAGCTGCTGGAGCAGCTGAGGAGCGAGGCAGGATCCAGGAGAATCCAAGATGTTCCCTCTGGGTCTCCCCACTCCTCCCCTGGAAGGCACCCAAAGCATCTCCCAGCCCTGTGTTTCATGGATATTTGAAGGTGCTGTTTTTTACACTAAATAATGTAAAAATCAACGGCTGGAGTGGAAGCCATTCCCAGAGTTTTCCCCCAGAAAAAGTGCAATGCATCAGGTTGCCATAACATAAAAAAAAATCTACAAGAAGGGAATAAACCCAACACAATGCTGAATTATTGTCACAAGGACCACTCTGCTCCAGGGGCTGGTGGGGAACATCATCCCATCCTGCTGGGGAACTGAGGGAGCCTCATTCTAAGAAAGGATCAGGGGATTCTCAATGAACAGAGAAGGACATGAAGGCCAAGAGCAGCCTCTGCCTCTGGAAATCTCCTATGGCAACCAGACCCACAAATTCCAGAATGGAAAATTTGGGTTGGCCAGTCTCTTCTCCATGGGAAGATCCAAGAGCTTTCCCTTTTCAATGGAAAATCACTGCAATGAAAGGGTGTGGAAGCAGAACAATGGAAGCACAGGTTGTAAACTCTGTAGGGTTTTACTCCTACTGAGTAGGAACAACCTGCCCGGCACAGAACCAGGAAGTGCCAAGGATGAAAGCAGAGCCTGGGAGTGAATCATGGAATCACAGAGAGATTTGGGCTGGAAGGGACCCTAAACCATGGCAGGGACACCTCCCACTGTCCCAGCCCCAGGGTCCAGCCTGGCCTTGGGCACCGCCAGGGATCCAGGGGCAGCCCCAGCTGCTCTGGGCACTCTGTGCCAGGCCTGCCCACCCTCACAGCCAGGAATTCCTTCCCAATATCCAACCTACATCCCTCTTAATTTAAACTATTCCCTCATGTCCTATCACTGATCAACAATTTAAATTATTTCACTTAAGTCTGCCACATTATTTCATAATTCCAAACAACAGAAAGGTCCAAAATTAGACCAGGATTAGAAATGCTTCCTCCAAACAAAGATGCTCCTTCCCTTCCTAATCAAAGCCATGGATGGCTTATAATCTCCATAGCAGGTAAGCTCATTCCAAAAAAGCATTCCCAATCCAAAATATGAGGTGCAACAGCAAGTTTAATATTTTAATGTGAATTTCAATTTCCCTTTACCACAGCATTATCTTTCAGATGGGCTGTTTGTGACCTGTCCCTCCTGTGCCTGCTCTGAGGAGCAGTTTGCTGGTTTGGGGCTGGGTTTTCCCTAAATCCTTGCTGGAGACTGGTGGGTTTAGTAGCAGGATGCAGGAGCAGGGTGCAGGGTGAGGTGATTACTGTATCTCTGCTGTTCAGTATCTGCAGGGTGTCTCAGTGCCACTCCAACTCCTTAAACCCAGTAAAGAGATTACAGCTCACACTAACTGGATTTGCACAGCTCTGGATCA
This sequence comes from Diglossa brunneiventris, assembly GCA_019023105.1. Lineage (NCBI taxonomy): Eukaryota > Metazoa > Chordata > Aves > Passeriformes > Thraupidae > Diglossa > Diglossa brunneiventris. The sequence continues at coordinate 1,401,644 of CM032362.1, read as the reverse complement.
TTCAGTTTGGATTCCTCCTGCCCAGATTAAGGGAGGCCATTAAAACAATAGTCAGCTGCTCTCCCAGCACAAGGTGTCCCAGGGAAAAAAAAAAAAACCAAAAAACCAAAACTCCATGTTTACATTCAGAGCGTGTGTGTGTTTGGACATGTGGGCAAACAAACCCCTCCTTCAGCAGGAACACTCCACGTTCAAGGGATGATTCCACCCAAAGCCCAGGATAATGCAAATTATATAGTTATAAAAGGACAATCAGGGTGGCTGGCAGTTTTAAGGAGCGGATAGTTTGGAAAATTTTAAACAGCTTAAAAGAATGTGTGTCTTTGAAGATACTGCCTTCAAATGCATTCCAAAACCTATTTCTGGAAATAGGGAGAAATATAATTCCCTCAGCATAGTCCATGAATTTAGCAGGGAAGCTCATTTGACAGCCATCACTAACTGACAGTCTGAACTACAGAATTTGAACACAAAACTTAGATTTTTGTACTTAGCACAAAAAGTACTTAATGAATGAAAATGAAATGGCTACTCTGAACTAAAATCTATTTATTTTCCAGAGCCAGTGGTTCCCAAGCACCTCCTGCACAGTTTTGCTCCACAGCTTACACACGTGTCCCATCCACGCTGGCTTTTCCAGCTGTCTGGGAGTGAAAGGAAAAGAAATCATCCCATATGCTGCTGCCCATTAAATAAATGGCCAGTCTTTTGAGTCCTAAAATGGGATTTTTAGCAAACAAAAAGAAAAACAAGGCAAACACAGCTTAGACAACAATAGCAACAAATCTCGGTCAAAGGCAAGTGACCCTCGAGCTGCTCTGGGCATATGGAGGTCTCAGTCCTTTTCAGAAAAAACCCTTCCTCTGCTTCCCATTAGCCTTTGGCTGACTTACTGGGAGGAAACTGTCCTGGTTTGGCCTCTCAGCTGCTTCCTCCTGTCTCCCAGCAGCAGCAGCTCTGCCAGCAGAGCTCAGATCCTCAGCCATCACCCCAAACACGCCCAGCTGCTCCCTGGGTGCTCCCAGGATCCTTCCCCTGAGCACTGCAGGGGCCAGCCCAAGCTGCTCAGCTCCTTTTCCATCAGCAAACACAGATCATGACAGGGCACGGGATTCAATCTCTCTGCACTGAGTCACCCAGAGACCCACTGCTAATGACTGCTTCATGACCTGCTCCAGTCACCTCCTGTCTGGGCTCTGCCTGCAGGCTGGAGGTAGAGAGGAAGGCAAAAGGAGTAAGAGTAAATTAATTAGTTAATCAATAGAAGAGGCATTTTGGTTTTACTGTGGATAAGTGACTCCCTTGCCATGGCAATACATCCTTAGGATCCTGGAAACACACTTTGAGTCCAAGCAAGTGCCTGGCAGTCACTGGAGAATCCCAGGTTGGACAAAGGGGCTCAAGTTGTCATTCAATTTTAGGAGCTGTTCTTCAAGAAGCTACCAAAAGAAATCACTGGAGGCAAGGAGTCCTACCAAGCATCTCAAAAAGCATTTACTGCAAGCACTTCTCAAAGTCCTCATAATTCAGCTGACGCTGAAAATAAACCTGCCTGGATTAAGGATTTTCCTCTCTGCCATAACATATTTCTCCTATAAGCATTCAAACTACTTTCCACCACAGGATGGAGTAGTTTGGTTTCAGCATTCAAAATGCACTTGCTAACTTTAACCAGATTTTAAAGAAGTTCTCCAGTTTTTCTAGGAATGTCCATGTTTAAGATGGATTTTTGGCCAGACTCTACCATTCCCAGCAGCCCATTTCTGCTGCCCATTTCCATTTTCCTGGAAGCACCTCCTCTAGGATGTTTACAACTCAACAACAAGAATTTGATCAAGGTTGAACCACGGCATGCAAGGTTCCAGCCAGCAGCAATCCTTATTTATTCTATTTGGGATCAAAACTTCCAAAATGAATGCATTTTCCTTCTGGACTCCTGAGCTACAAACTAAACACAATGTACTTTATATTTTCTTCATAAACCTCTTTGAAATAAACTCCAAAGAGAATTGAAACAACCAAGAACTCCTGAATGTGAGACCTGAGCAGCGCAAATTAAACAAGTGTTGTAGCACCCTGAACATCAATTTGTGTTTGCACGTTTCTGCTCCTTGAGAAATGGATTTTGGCAGGTCGGATTTTGAGGAAAAGGTCTTGGAGAGACAGAATCAGCCTTCCCAACCCTTGAGCTCCTGGTGTAACACAGGCCCCAAACGTGCCAGAGGAATCCTCCCTCCCAATCAAACATTCCCCCTCTGCTGCTGGTGAAAGGCAACGAGATCTCTCTTTACAACCCTCGTCTTGCCCAATAAATTTTGCATGAAAACATGTCAGCCCAGCCCAGAATTCCTGCTGGCAGGCTGGGAGGGTGATGAATGTTTAATGCAAACAACACCCCCAGCCTGGTGTCAGACAACAGCTCCTGCACAGCCCCTTTGATCCCAGCACAGCTTCCCAGCACTTCTGGGGTGCTCTGCCCCACACAACTCCATCACCTATATGCAAATCAGGGCCAATTACCATAAATGACTTCCTACTGCACTGGCTGGGAAGAAGGAAGGGAAAAATAATCGTGTGCCAAGCTCCAGGAGAGTCTGACTTGGGAAAGTCCAATATTCCCACTTCACTCCTGATGTTTTCTCCAAACAGCAAAAATTTCATCAACAGCCATCAGTCACCCACGTGTCATCCATGGGGCACTGGGCATGGATCCACTCCAGGGGATTTCAGGAAATGCCACTGGAAAAGGGTCCCCAGACTGGGGGACCTCAGTGAAACCTCAGAGCCTGAAGTGTGGAACTGAAAGGAAAAATGGAGATTGTGTTTGAACAAGGAGCTCCTCAGCTCTAGAATATTGACAGGACACAGGGAACAGCTCCCACTGCCAGGGGAAGGGATGGATGGGATTTTGGGAAGGAATTGTTCCCTGGGAGAGAGGGAAGGGGCTGGCACAGGGTGCCCAGAGGAGCTGTGGCTGTCCCTGGATCCCTGGCAGTGCCCAAGGCCACCTGGAGCAGTCTGGTCCATGGAAGGTGTCCCTGCCCACGGCAGGAGCTGGAATGAGATGGGATTTAAGGACTGTCCAGCCCAAACCACTTCAGGATTCTGGGATCTGTCAAAGTATTTAGGAAGCTGTGAAACCATTAATGCCCAAATGTATCAATAACCTTATTAAGGATCAGCAATTAAACCACTGGTCAGGTTTGATTAACGGCTCACCACTTCTTTTCTCTTAACAACTGAGGAGCTGCTCTTAATTTATTCCGTTAAAAATTGTCAAAATCACTTGGAGGAGTAATCCCAAATTCCACTAGTACACAAGCAACAATGAGACCCATAAATCTAGGAAAAGTCATTTAAAACAAGCTTTTAGTAGCTTTGCCCTCCCCAATTTAACAACGAGCAAGGAGCCTTATGAAAAACACATCTCAGAACAACAGAATTTGCATGTTTTGAAGCTGATCAAGACTCAAAACATCAAAATTCAACAGCACACCCAGCCAGGTCAATGAAGACACGCATGCAGGTTGTTTTAAAACAAGAGAATTTCAAAAAGCATAAATAAAAGATGAATGTAATGCTTTGATTAGTACAAAAAACAGTGGGAAAACACTGTAGTGCTGTAAAACCCCTCACTTCTGCAGACTTGGACAGCTGAAGGCTTCCTGCATGTAGATGTTCCTGGTCTAAATGTGGGATTTGGGGCTGGAGGGAACTCCCTGGAGCTCCCAGCCCACATTCCCAGCAGCTGCTGCAGGATTTCCCTCCATAATGGCTGGGCAAGTGGAACATCCCTTAAAACATTTCAGGGTGTAAGAGGAGAAGAGCTGAGCTGTTTCACAGCCTATCTCATGAACATCTGGTACTTCTCCAGCACCCCAGAAATTCAGTGCTCAACATTAGGGAATCATCAGTGAAATGGGGAATGCCAAAGGACAATGCCCAGAATACTCTTTTTAAAAATAATTTTGGTTTTCTACTTTTGAAGTTTCTCTTGAGATCTTTACTGTGACAAGATCTCCCTTGAAAGAATCTAAAGCTGCCCCAAAAAGCCCCAAGCACAGACCTTTCCCCCTCACATCTACAAACACAGCCAAGCCAAGGACAGAAAATCATCATTAGGGTTCACAGGAGCCACAAACAAATTTGCTGCTTAATTAGTGAAAAAAATGCATTTTGATTCTGTGCTTTAGAGGAGCAGTAAAGCCCCAAATACCCATCTCTCAGATAAGCTGCAGTGCTGCCAAGCTGAAATACCTCCTTTTATGCAAAGTTAAACTATAAAGTCAAGCAGCACCTGAGAATTTATGTCCCTTCTTCCCACAATCTGGCTTCAGGCTGATCTTCATTACAGCTCCAAAGCAGCTATTTTGAATAAATACATTGCAAACAGCCATGAATTTAAACTGGGAACCAGACCTGGTCCTTGAGGTGCCTTTGAGGAAGGATCTGCTCAAATACTGAGGCCACAGGATTGTTTCCACCAGAGATTCCCTGATGCTGGAGGTTCTGGAAGGGCTCTGTAGAACAATGAGACTTTCCAGACCCTGGGTCTCTAGAAATTAATCAGCTTGGAGAGTCCAAACCGGATCCAACTTAACTAAGAATTTTCCTGCTGCTGCAAGGAACAAAGGGAGAATTCCAGAAGCCAACAGAAGCCCAAATGTGGGTGGAAGATGCTGCTCCAAAAATTCCCCAGGAGCATTTTCAGTGGTAATCCACCCAAGGGAAGGTCATGAAGTGACACCTCAGCAGTTTTTTTTTGGAAAGGATCAGATAAAGAGGGAAAAGACAAACAGCCCAGGAAAGGCTGCACAAGAGCATGATGTATAAAGCAGCAAGAATTACATAAAATGCAAAAAATTACATTGCCTTTTCTGCAATCTGTCATCAACAACCCAAGTTATTCCAAGCAGAAATTGGACTGATAGCAGGTTCTCAAGGGTCACCATCGTTCACCCAGAGCAAGGCTTGTGCTGGAACTGCATTTTTGAGCCTCAACCAAAGCCCAGGAGCAACTCCTGCCACTGGGAGGAGGTGTAGGTGTGTGTGAACAGTGAAACCCATTTTCTTCTAGGAAGAAGCCCTCATGCTATCCAATATTCCTCATTTTCCCCTAAATTATGGCTACTACATATGGGAAGAATGTTTATATTAACAAATGGCAGAAAGCTCTTTAACCCACCTGAAACCAAGTGGGGAGGGAAAGGGTGGAAAATCAAACCCCACTTAGTGTGAAACGTTACCACATTGCAGAACTGTAAAACCCTACAAACCCCACCCTCCAAATAGTCTGAATAATTCCCCACCTGTCAAATATTCCGAATTTACATAAACTTAGTTGATATAAAATACAATATAAAGGAAAATATCACAAGAGTAAAAGGACGCGGCACTGCTGCCCAGTTTTGCCCCAGCTCCATAATTTGCCGTTTCACTCACCCAGCCTTGGTGCCATGGATCTCCTTCTCCTTCCCTTTGCCCTTGTCCTTGGCTTTGTCCTTGTCCTTGTCCCTGCCCTTGCGGCGCTCCCGGGACCCGCTGGGCGTTCTCCTGTGGCCGGACCTCTCGCTGCTGCGGCTGTAGGAGCGCTGCCGTGCCCGCGACCGCGACCTGCAGGGACACAGACACCACGTGGAGAAGAATTCCTGGCAGAACAAGGGCATGCTGTACTCCTGCAAGAACTGCACAACCCTGGCCTGCAGATTGCAGAGTTACTTTGAAGGAACACAGGGACCCAGCCCTGCGGCCGGACCTCTCGCTGCTGCGGTTGTAGGAGCGCTGCCGTGCCCGCCGCAACCTGCCCAGAGACGATCTGCATGCCCTACTCCTGGACAGGCCTGATTGCAGAGTTACAGAAGACATCGGACTGCAGAAGCACAGGACACCAGGTGGAGAAGGATCTTGGCAGAACAAGGGCATGCTGTACTCCTGCAAGAACTGGACAGCCCTGGCCTGCAGATTGCAGAGTTACTTTGAAGGAACACAGGGACCCGCTGGGATTCTCCTGCGGCCGGACCTCTCGCTGCTGTGGCTGCAGGAGCGCTGCCATGACTGCGACCTGCAGGGACACACAGACACCAGGAGGAGAATTCCTGGCAGAACAAGGGCATGCTGTACTCCTGCAAGAACTGGACAGCCCTGGCCTGCAGGTGACACAGTTACTTTGAAGGAACACAGGGACCCGCTGGGGGCTCTCCTACTAACATGCTACAAAATGGATAACTATCTTACTACACAAGGTATTTCAAGGCTAAACTATCCAATTAAGAAATGACACCTAAATTATTTATTTTTAACCCAATAACTGATCACTCAAAGTCTGCAATGCTGACTTTTCTGTCCAATTACAAAATACCACCCAAACCTCTAAAGAAGAAGGAGGACCAGTCTCCACCCTAAAACCTCCATCTTGCTTTCTATCTATTACTATATCCTAAAACCCCAAACTCTGAGTTTCCCACCCTGTGATATCACACACTTCTATTCAAACTCCACACCCACAATCCCAGTTCCATCATTCCATTTTGGAAGCTTCTCCATGGCCTCAGGTCAATGCAGTGTTCTCTTGGGGGTCAGTGCCTGGCAGACACAAAGTCCAAAATTCTCAGCATCCAGGACTCCAGCACTGCAAGATCGAGTCCAACCTAGCCCTAACACCCCAACTAAACCTGGCAGTGAGGGCCACATCCAGTCTGCTTTTAAACACATCCAGGGATGGTGACTGACAGCTAAAGAGGCCACCTGGAACAGAGGCTGGGCAGTGTTAAAGGAATCAAACAGGGATTTATTAAAAGGCCTTTACAGGACACACCTTGGGCAGCACAAGAGCCCGGCCAAGGCTACACCCAAGATGGACTCAGAGTCACAAGTTCTCACACTTTTATAAGTTTTGGCCCATTTCCACATTGGGGTTCATTGTCCAATTGTAGCTCCAGGTTGTGCAGTCCCACCCTCGCAGTTTCTCCCCTCCATCCCCTGCTGTTTGCACTTTTGGGGCTGAAGCTGCAGCGGTGTCCTTGGTTCTGGGGCTGGACAAGGATTGTTCTGTGTGCCTGAGCTGTGAGGAGAGCTGCTGGCACTGTGTGTGGAGTTCAGAGTTATACACTGCTAGAATGCAGCGCAGAATCTGGGAAATATAAAGCTAAACTGAAGTCATCAGGTAGACTGACAGGAAAAAATTACCCCCAAGCAACTGGGGAAGAGATTCTGATTAAAACAGGTTCAGTCTTTTACAGGATCTACTGGATTATTTAAAGAAGCAGAAGAGGAGTCACCAAAACCCTTGTGGGAAGCACCCAGATAGTGAAGGAAGGCTCTCCTTCACTAGAGAAAGAAGGGGCTGCTTCTAGGCAGACAAAAAGGATCCCCAAAGTGTAAAACACCAAGTTAGTCTAACAAAACACCACCAATTCTTCTGCCTGCCTCCACAGAGACATCTAGGTTACACTTTTCTCCAAAAACCACAGTGAGTGAAGTCAGACATCTGACATCAGTAGGCTTAGTTTGCTACCAAGGGTTTCAGTTCCAGGTTTTAGAAGCTTTTGCCTACTCAGCCCTGAATACAAACAATTTATAAATGCCTTAAAGGTCTAGAGTGAAAATCTCAGATCTTACTGCCCTACTTCACAGTTACAAAATTTCATCATCAGAACAACCCATCAGCCATTTCTCACCAGCACTGCACCTCAGCCTTGTTATAATTATGTTTTATCATTTAATTTCAATACATTTAATAAATACATCTAATAATGTACCACATGTCACAATTTAATACCTTTAAACTGACAATTTAGCCAAAGAAGTGAAAAAGAAAACATTGCTTCTGATCTGAAAAGAGATGCAAAATAACTTAAAACAAACCATGAATTCATCCATTAACAAAATGGAAAAAAAGATCCAGAAGTATTAGGGCTGGTTCTTTGTGTGTCCCAAATTATTTCATTATTTCTGAATTTCTTGTAGAGGATTTTCTAAGTTTTATTAATAATTTATCATGGATCAATGCTACCTGAGTGGGCAAGGCATATTTGAGAAAAATCAGGTCAAGTTTTCCTTGGTCCTCTTACCTGAGCACCCTCCTGGCCTCTGGAATGTGTCCCTCCCAGGGCAGGAGAGGGAATGAGATGGGCTTTAAGGTCCTTCCCAACCCAAACCATGACTCTACAATTCCATGATTCCCGTGAAAGTTCTGATGGCATCTCGTGGAAAAGTTCCACTAAGTACTGAGGGAAATGGGAGTATTTTCAAAACAGTATAAAAAGTTTCTTTAGCACCTCTTGGAGTGCAAAACTCCCAAAGCCTTTAAAAGCCAAATCACACACACAAAATCCCTCCTTTTATGAAACAACAACTGCTTAATAAAACTCAACAATAGACTAAGCAAAAGAAAATCCTCCATCCAGATGAGGCTATAAATTACATTTCTGGAATTTGTCCAGCACATGGGAGTTCAGGTCCCTGTTCCTGCCAGGAGCAGCTCCAGAGGTCAGGGCTGGGTTCCTGTTTCAGCAGCTGGTACCTTCCAACAGCAGCTCTCCCATCCTGGCCACTCTATTAACACTAATAAATAGATCAAATTACCACTGCAGTGCTGGATTCTTAACTGGAGAGCATTTGCTGGCTCAGAATGGATTTTAGTGTGTCATCACAAATGTAAAAGTGTCTATCCATCCATCTTTACTCCTCAGGCAGAGGAAGTTTTGACTTGAAAGAACATTCTGGATATTAAATCTAATTTTTGTTTGGCACAGAGACACTGTTTTTATAAACATCATGATGAGGCAGCACAGATTTACAGAGCACTGCCCTTAATCCACTATTCCCAGGTAACCCTGGTTTCTCAGAACTCTGCAGGTAAGTCCAAAACAGAAAATAAACCCCAAACAAAAAAAGCCCTGTAAGCAACACAAATCACCTTTAATCAATGCAGGGCCTCTGCTTACTTAATGGCACAGTCCTCCACCAGGAGTAACAGGAATCTAAAATATTTATTGCTAAATAATTCCAGTTTCTCAGCTCAAATCTGAACTGGAGCTCAGCTCTACCTTTTGCAGGTGCAAATAACAAATTCAGCTCAGGCAGGCTGGATACTCAGTTCCTGCATCTCTGCTCATTCCCATGTCAGTGCAGAACTGGTGGCAGGCGACATTTACACACAGGAAATGCTTTTAAAAGTTAGAAGAGTAATTGCATCAAATTTCCCCTTCCCTGGCAGTGTCCAAGGCAGGGATTGAGCTCCCTGGGACAGTGGAGGGTGTCCCTGCCATGGCACAGCCTCCCTGTGTCCCACCACCCTCACAGGGATGAATTCCTCCCCAGTATCCCATCTAAACCTCCCCTCCACCAGCTTCAGGCCATTCCCACTTGTCCCATCACTCCTTGGCCTCGGGAAGTGTCTCTCTCTACTGTTCCCTAACTCCTATTAAAGTATCTTGCAAGATCTACAGGACAGGAAATCAAGATAAAACTCCCTGAAATGGAGCTCCCCAAAGTCATCTGTGTCCCCAGCTCATCACCAAACCACAACAAAAGGCCACAGATCTGGCAGAGAAGACAGATTTTCTATTTTATCTGCTGTTGAAAAATAACAAGAATCACAATTAGTCCTATTAAAGCAAGACCCCAAATGTTCAAATTATGGAATTACCAGAGGGGAAAAAAAAAAACCAAACCAAAAATTGAAGCTGTAGAGGAGATTTCCAGCACGGATCCCCTTCCCCCCAACTACACCCAAAACACCCACCCACCATGCCAAAGGTTAAGTCATTTACTCAAGTTCAAAGATCTTCAAAGGGTTCTTAGATCCAGATAAGCCCATATGTTCCCAAAATTCTGTGAAAAGCCATTACTTTCCAATCTGCTTTTCATGTCTAAGTTGCAGAACACACAGATGCTTGGCATCACTCGGGATCCCTAAATTCTCACACCAGATAATCAAGGCTCACCAATAAGTTCCCTATCTCCAGCCCTAAGAAATGGCTTTATTCCATCAGCACTCGGGCCGCTTGTAAAAATTGAAAGTCTCCATAAAAGCCCATTCAGTTACTGCACAATAAGTGTTAATTTGCTAATTTCTTCACAGGTAATCAATTAAAATGTAAAATATTGGATAAAATTAGTTGCACTAAATTTAACAGCTGCTCCATAAGCATAATTAGTTTCACAAGGGCCATATGTATTCTGAGCAGAGACAGAGTTGAAACAAATAAGCGGATTTTAAAACAAGTTTGAGGAAATCTGCATTTAATTAGCAGGTGGGCACTACAACTGCATAATGTTTTTATACATTTATATTTATGAAGTGACAGAAGATCTAAAGGCTTTTTAAAATGGCGTTTATTGTTTGAATGGGAACTGTTTTGCTGCATGCTAAAGTGATTTAAATCCTTATAGCCCCGCTTTGAAAAAATCATAAATGGTGAAAGAAAACATGTGGAAAACTGTAAAACTAGAAAGAATTTGCGACAAAAAGCAGAGCCACATACCATAACCAAAAGGAAACTACACTTAATTAAATGTACACTACATCTGGAATATCAGCCTAATAAAACGTGCAACTATTAATTCTCATTGTTCTAAAGGAAATGAGGTCAGTGGCGTTTAGTATTTCCCCAATTATATTGCACTAAAGCACTGAACTCTATCTTAGAGGTCCAATCTAATCTCTTCAAACGGTTACAACTGCAAAAGAGAGACTTTTAAATGGAAAGAGGAATTAGAGCCCAAAACCAAGACAAGGTTTGTTTTCTTCTCTTTGAGCCCTTCCACTTCCAGGAAAGATCAATTTTTGCACAAATAATCTGTTTTCTTGGCAAACTGCACCCCCCACTCCCAAGAAGGGTGCTGAGATGTCAACTTCTCCCCTGGAATTCTTCTCAGCATCTCTCACCTGACACAAGCCTTATTAGATTACTTTTAGCTCAATGGCCACAAACAAAAGCCAACAAATTGAGGGCTCTTTAATACTTCAGCCATAAATCCAAGGGCTGGAACAATGGAACAACTGCGCTGCATCAAGCCTGGGTGCTCAGACTGCTAATAAAGCCAGAGTGCAAACACACAAGTAATTGCAGCAAAATGCCATGTTCTCTTTCAAAGCATATTAAGAGAAAGTTCCTTGTTTAACTCAACTTCACCACCAGGAAAAAAAATCATGCTACAAGTTGTTGGAAAGGTAAAATAATTTCAGGTATCAATTGCAGTCATTCAGACTGCAGAAATTATTAAAGATGTATAATACAATACAAATGTAGCTGCCTCTCTAAACATTGCAGGTCGTTATTAGCTTGCAATTTTAAAATGCATGTCTTTGAGAAAGTTAAATATAGATAATATGTAACATAATAGTATTCTAGTAATTTACTGTTCAATATAAGGCAAGTGATAACAAAAGCAGGCAGCAGCAGAGTCAGAGTTTCAACCTGAAAGGAGACTGATGCTAAGAGGGAAAAGTTGTTTCAAAGCAGCAGTTTGGACAGTTGGAAAGTGACAAAACATATTTCAGAATAAGGGAATATTTAAGATTTTAATTATCATCCACAGTGCCAGAGAAAAGCAGGATGAAATACAAACAAGAACTGGGACAACCGTGAGCTTTTTTGGAGATGATACAAAATGTCTTTCCTCCAGGACTGCAACATTTAAACTTTCATTCAGCCCATTTCTTCCTGGTTGCTTTTTTCTCAGCTTAAGCAGTGACAGCTCTGGGATTTGGCTGGGAGAGGAAGAATTTCCTTGCTGGTGTCTTTGTGTGGCCAATTATGCCAAATGCAGAGCTGAGGAAATGCATTCACCAAACACCAGCACCAACTCAGCCCAGCAGTTCTGCACTTTTAAATCATGGCAACTACGTGATCAAACATTTGAGGAGGTAAAATTCTCACAAGTGTCATTTTGAAAAAGATGGCAAGGCAGCATGGAGAGGACAGGGATGCAGCTGGAGAGAAGAACCCAGGGATGGGACACTGCTGGAATTCTAAAGCAGCTGCTTTGACACAACTTGGGCTCTCCAGACACCTGGAGAACCTCCTGCTCTGGATTCCAGGGGGGATGAAGGTGCCTCCTCTGCCACAAAGGCTTGGTTATCCTAAGGAGTCCTTGGGAAGGACATCCAGCACAGCCTGGTCACCAGTGAGGAGCTGGAAAACCCACGGGAGATCAGCTGGGAGGAGGAGAACAACCCCAAACACACAAACTCCCTACATGAGCCTTGGGGCCACAGTGCTGTGCCCAGAGCCTGCATCCCCTGGGATCCAGGCACAGCTCCCTCCATCCCCTGGGATCCAGGCACAGCTCCCTCCATCCCCTGGGATCCAGGCACAGCTCCCTCCATCCCCTGGGATCCAGGCACAGCTCCCTCCATCCCCTGGGATCCAGGCACAGCTCCCTCCATCCCCTGGGATCCAGGCACAGCTCCCTCCATCCCCTGGGATCCAGGCACAGCTCCCTGCCTGCAACCAGGATGGAAGGGAGAAACACCATTTACTTCTCTTGCCAATCTGCTTCAAGACTCCTTCCTAAAATTCAACTTCAAATTAAGATTATCAGATAAGAACCCATCCAGTTTTACCTGACATGAATTTCCCTCACTTCATCTCAGAGTGTGTCCCAAAGCAGGACTTTTTTCTAACCCTATATTCCTGTAGCCATGACTGAGCAGAAAAATCTAGAATCTAATTCTAATAATCTTTAGGGAATAAAATAATAAAGAAACCAAAGTTAATACAGAAACTGGTACATTTTCTGAACATTTACATTATGTACAAATGTACATTACATTTACATTAACCAAAGTTAATACCAGAAACTGGTCCTATTAAATAAACAGCCAAAAGTCCCTCACATTCCTTGTCCTTTGTCATTCAAAGCAGTCCTGGAATTCAATGGCAAAAACCCCATATACACCTAAAAAAAAAAGGGTGCAATACTCAGCTGCAGGTACATTAGATAAAAACTTCCATATAAAACCAAAGTTAATGTTGATAAGGGAAGTAAATATTACTCTAATAATCTGAAAAGAAAACAAAAAAAGGCTCAATTGAGTTGAGAATACCCAACTTGTCCTCTGGACATACAAAGAGTTTAAAGCACGAGGTGAGGCAAAAGCACAACAGTTGTTCATTTGCCACACAAAGACACCAACAAGGAAATTCCTTCCTCTCCCAAGCAAACCTCAGAACTCTCCCTGCTTAGGCTGAGGAAAAGCAACCAGCAAAAAAATGGGCTGAATGAAAATTTAAATGCTGCAATCCTGGAGGAAAGACATTTTTTATTTTCTCCAAAAAAGGGTGAAAATTTGAATTCTACAGGAACAAACGAGCCCCACATTCTATTAGCAAGCAGATCCATCAGCCCCTGTAATTAATTCTTACAAGCACGTGGAGTTACTCCCTTCTCCAAGCAGCTGGAATCTATTTGAAAAAACAAAGGTGCAGCTTTCCTGCAGGACTCTGGACAAACAGGCCAGATTATCCCTCTCTGCCTGTGCAGGCATTAGTGCCTCTGCATCTGCCCTGGATGGATCCCAGAGCATGGAAAAGGCTCCAATTCATTCTCCAGATGGAATCACGAGCCAGGCAATTATTTGTTGTAAATTTGACAACACCTCTGATATTATGGTAAAATGTTAAGGGACAGACAGGAGAGATTTTCAGGTTGAGATTTTCCACTTCCCCTGTGCCTCAGCTCAGATTAATTACAGGTAAACACTGCTCCTCTGTCTGCCTGGGACAAACCCAATAGTTCAGGTTTTGGGATCATAAAACCTCCAAGACTGAGGCCCCAGTGATGGGCTGAGCTTAAGGACTCTGTAATATTTGTGTGTCCTTACATCCCCAAATTGATATTAGACAGCTGAAGGGAATAACCTAAACAGATATTTGAAATCAATTACACACCAGGACACCACCTGCTCTCAGAAACTGAAAAAAAAAACCCCAAAAATCCCAATTTAGGTCATGCAGCAGCAGCACTGGCAACTGAGATCTCAAAGTGCCACCAGCACGGAGCCAAAATTGAAACAACAGGAAAAAAAGGGAATATTCCTCAACACTGCAACACCTTTTAAAAGGCAAAGAAAAAATCTGCTTAAAGACAGGATTAAGGCATTTCCTAGAAATAAATACCTAATTTGGAAGACTAGGAATATTGAGACTGACTGGATTCATAATGACCACAAGCAACACAAATAATAACACCTGGATGAAAAGCTGTGTCTCTGCCTTTTCCTGAGTAAAACAAATGAACCCATTCTCTGTGCTCACAGCTTTCAAAAAAGGCAATTTTTTTCTTTAATTCAGTGATAACCAGACAGGTTGAGGTTTCAATTCTATGAGATGTAAAAAAATTAAGATATTCCCCTGTACTTTTTACCACCACGTGTTTATGAAGAATATAGATTTTTAGAATACCTTGTTTTCCCAAAATAATAATAAAATAAACATTTTAAATGAAAATTGCTATAACTGGACTCCAAAAATTAAGTCATGAAAAAAGACTTTAGAAACACACAAGAAAAACAAAAATATTTACACAATCCACTCAAAATCTTGTGGAGGGACAACATAACATAAAGAGTTTGGATATTTTGTGTCTATTTTTCAGTGCACACTCGATAAACACAGGGATAATTTCCTGATTTCCATGCAAGTTGGATGCATCTCCCTTTAAATACTTTGCATGTAACAAGCACAGAGCAGACAGAGGAAGGCAGGGGCTGTTCTCAATATTCCCCTGGATGAAAACTGAACAGCTCCATTCCTGCAGACTGCTGAAGAGCACAGAGCTGCCACCTTTATCAGCCCCAAAATCTCCTTTTCTGGGAGTTATCACCTCTAACCCAGTCCTGTCCTCCCCAAAGCCCAATTCTTATGGCTAATTAAAAACTCCAGGGAAGAAACTCTCAACATGTCATTTACTATTATAAAAATTAGTGTTTTCCTCGTGGAATGCACAACAGTTACATAAAATATTGTCAAATAAATCACACCAGAAAGAGAGAAACAACAAAATCTGGATTGTTTTAAAAAAATACATAAAGCACAGAAGTACTTAATATTATATTTCAAAATGTGTTCTGATTGTTCTGATCAGCTGATGATGCTGAGCACAAACTGGTTGTGTCAGTGCTAATTTAAATGGAGAATAAAGGTGAATTATGATGTGATTTCTACATAGCTAGATTTAGGTAAAAAAGGGTCTCATGGAACTTTCTTCCAAGCTCTGCTTTTTGTTTAAAACACAAAAGAAGCTCACAAAGCCACAGCTAACCCAGGAAAGAGTGAGAGGTTCCTGACTGCAGCAGCTCTTATGGACCACACTCACCTGCATTTCCAGACCTCAGGGCAAGAATCAAAATGAAAACAGAATTATTTCCATCACTGAGAATATTACCCAACCAGGCAGCTGAGGAATTCCAAAGATAAATTCCAAAAATAAATTCCAGAAACAAACCAGTACCTGCTGTGTCACTCAAAACCTTCCACAATTCTGTCCCCACAACTCTGGGAAGATTCACACCACCAAGGTGTTGGTTAACACCATTAACACCATCCTGGGAGTGTTGGAGGGAAGGGAATAGGAATATAATGGGATTTTAGAACTGAAATGTGTAACTTTTATTGAGTTAACCATGTACTAACCAAGGGAAATGTGTCTGACAGCCCTCTGGGAGTCACTGGTGTCCCCAGCTGTTACTGCTGTGTATTTTGGGGTTTTTTACTGATGTATTTTTGATGTTTCTCCAGCTTTTTCTCCCTCACTTGCTGGTTCCTGCTGCTGACCAAGCTCCAAATCTTTGGCATTTCTGTTCTGGACACTCCTGGATGCTGCAGGGGGCAAAGAGCTGCATCCCACCCAGCCCCTCCCTGTCCCCATCACCAGAGGGTCACTGAGTGGCCCCAGGCCAGGGGGTGCCACCATTCCCTGGGTGAGCTGAAACCACCCCAACAATCCTTCAACCCCAGAGCTGGGACTCACCACAACCCCATGGCTTTGCTCCCCAACCTCCAGCTCCACTCACCAGGAGTGATGCTCTGAGCAAGGCCAAGGCTTCAGTGGATTATTCTGAGAATTCCACCTTTTCATGTGGCTGAAGTGAGGGAACACCCCAGAATTCAGGTATTTTAGAGCCACCAGAAGGCTCCAGCTCTGGCTTTGTCCTGCTGCCTTACCCACAACATTCACATTTCCAATGCTCCTTTCAGCCAAGGGGTGAGGAACAACCCACCCTCCCACCATCACACTCTGAGGAAGTGGGCACCATTTTCACTGAAAGTCTAATTTAATTTAATTTCCCGTTTTCCATATTATATAATATATATATAATTATATATATATAATATTATATGGATGTAATGAAAGCTGTAGTTTCACTCTAAGATGCATTTCCTAGTTCTGATAATGTACTGAGCAATTTCCATCACCACATATTTGATGGGACTCCATAAAATAAAATTCCTAATGAATAAGAAAGGCTGTTTGTATTTTACATCATTTTTCTGTATTGAATATTTGCTTACAGAGTAATCAAAATATTACCCTTAGAGAAGTCTCGCAATTAAACCAATTTTTAAAAAATTGAAACAATTCTGCAGTTTTCCTTAAGGATTTATTTTTATTTTCACTTACACTGCTACAATTCACTTGCTTTAATCCTTTATCTGTTATTTGAACCAATATCTGTTATTTGAACCAATATCTCATGAATAAATGACATTTTGGTTGTTTTCTAATTCATAACTCTTTTTAATGAACCTTACACTTTGCCCATGATAATTGTTTGGGTTCTGCATTAATATTAAATTCCCCAAAGCCCATTTTTTGTGGCCCAATGGCACTGCTGACCTTTCCTGAGCTGCACGAGTGGCTCCTGGAGCTCACAGCGCCCTGCAGATGGTTGTGGTAACAGCCAGGACCTTCCCAGGCACTCTCCTCACGGGATCTCACGTTCAGCCCCACAGAGCTGGGCAGATAAAACCCCTCCAGACCGATTCCACCGTCTCCAAACAGGAGAGGGTTCAAGCCACGACATTTCCAATGGAATTACTGCTGGCTACACTGACTCAACACAGATCTGGGATTATTCCTGCTGCTGGGAGATGTCCTTGGATATGAGAGCTGGGGAATGGATGCCCAAACTGCCAAACCCCGGGGAACAGCAGGGTTTGCCTTCTCCTGGCTCCCCCTCCCAGGGCTCAGTCCTGGTTCCTCAGAGATTCCCTGAGTTGTCCAGGGGTACAAACTTCCACTGGGAATCAGGAGCTGCTGCTGGTGAAACGCTGGGAGCTGGTTCAGGGAACAAATGACTGAAGAAAGGTGCTGCAGCTGAACATATGGCACAGCACTGAGGCTGCTGAAGGAGCTCTGGGAAGAAGGTTTGGATTCCTGGGAAGCTGATGTGCCGTGAGAAGGGCCGGCGATGAAAGCACACCCGGCCCCACAGAAATCCAAACACAGCCACAGACACAATTATTTTACTAATTGCTAATGAATACAGTCAAGTGGCTTCAAAAAGCCAAACTTTGCTTGGACTACTTCAGGTTTTGACCTCTGCAGGAGCAAATGCATTTCAAACTGGAGCCCACCAAAACTGATTAACGGCGCCAGCCAAGGCCAGCACGGAGCAGGAGCTTTTTTCCATCTATCACATGGCCCCAAGGATAGTTAAATGAACCTTAAAATGGCTACAAACAGCTCAATGACTACACAGAGTCCTGCCAATTAGAAATAATTAGGCAGTCATTTTGGTGGTAAGTCTTTTTAAGTGCATACATAATGATGCAATGATGCTTATTAGCGAGCTCATAGGAGCTCTGCTCAAACAGCCTGGAATAATTATGCAACTATCACAAAGCCTTGCACATCTCTGTACTTCACCTTAATGCATTTAAAAATCCACTTCATTACCTCCAGTAATTAATCCTCCATTAATTGCAGGAAAAGCCCAGTTTACCGTGCTTCGTTTCTAATTATCTTATAAATAGTTATGGTTCTAATTAATGTGTTCATTAAGCTGAATATCTTTCTCAAAGCCATGCTCAGAGCAAAGGTTCTGCTTTTGAGAGAAAAAGCCTAACTAGCCATAAGGTGAGGCCATTTTGGTTGTATTTGCTTTTATTTTAGTATATTCAACCTCCTAATTGGCATTTAAAATCTAATTTGGAAGAACTTCAAGAAGACCATATAGGAGAAAAATAGGAAAAGGCTTTGCTTTTTTTTTCACCCATTCTCCAATCAAGAAGCTCAGAGCTTTAACAGGAAAACTTTTAGCATCTCTTTTTGATATAGACTGGGAACAGATTTTCAGTGCTGTGCCACAGATTAATTTAAATTCTATCACAACTCAGTTTATCCCTGCATGTCTCCATGGAAGAGAAACAAAAACCATAGAGGAAAAACAGATACCTAAGAGTTTATACAGAATTACAAATAATAAACCCATACTGCTGGCCTCACCTTCATTTCTAGGATATAAATCCATGGCACAGAATTACAACCAGAATTTACAGAAGTTATTTGAGCCGAGCATGACCTGACCCTTTAAATTCATTGACAGGTTGCCTTCCTAAGAGATATGGATATGATCCAATAAAAAACCACAACTGATAATATCTTAAAATAATACCTATGGATAAGGAAATTCCCCATTGAAACACAATTCCCAGGATTTTGGGGCTTTGCATGTAAGAATTTCGCAGAAAACTTTGACTCAAAATAAAATTTTACAAGAGTACAATCAAAGTATTTTAGTTATAGCTACAGTTATGGTATACATACTAAATTCCCATATCTTTCTAGATTTCAGTTTTTTAAATATACATTATATATCTAATACACCTGTCTTCAGTTATACTATGCAAAAGCAAATCCAAGTTTTCCCATCTTTTCATTACCCTCACCACATATTTAACATTAAATATTTTGTTCAGAGAATTGTTCATACTCTAGTTTAACAGCAAAAGGACAAAAGCTCTGCACATGCCTGCAATTATCCCATTTCTTTTGGGAACCTTTTCTTCCTAGAACACCCCAGCTCAGGAAAATCTGGAATCACTGAAGTCAGGTGCAGCCTTGCCATGGCTCTGCCAGGGCTGGGGTTTGATGCCAATAAAGCTGCACTAGGAGCAGATGAATTATCAGCTCTGCAGCTTGCTCTGGAATTTTTGGGAGCCTCAGTGTTGGAAACTGGGCAAATGTAAAGCTCAGGAGTTCAGATGTGGGAGGAGAGGCAGCACAAAGGATGAAAGGACAGCCAGGGAGTGGCAGGACAGCAGAGTTTTTATCAGGTTAATCATGGACTCACTTCCAGAGCGCACTTTGGGAATGGCACAGGAAAATGGATTTTTATGGAATAAGGTTTGTCACAAAGGTCCCCAAACCCTGCCTGCAGCAGTGACTGCCCTGCCCACTCACAGCCATGTCCTGCTAAGGAGCAATGCCTGGAATCCCAGAAAAAACTGACAGCAAAGGATTCCAGGACATGGATGCTGGTTTATAGACAATCATGGGATGGTTTGGGTTGGGAGGGACCCTAAAGCTGATCCACACCCACGGCAGGGACACCTCCCACTGTCCCAGGTGCTCCCAGCCCCAGTGTCCAGCCTGGCCTTGGGCACTGCCAGGGATGCAGGGGCAGCCACAGCTGCTCTGGGAACCCAGCCCAGCCTCTCCTCACCCCCCCAGGGAACAATTCCTGCCCAGAATCCCACCCAGCCCCGCCCTCTGGCAGTGGGAATTCATCCCCCCTGCTCTATCATTCCACACCCAGCATAACCTCTCCATAGCACTTTTTTGGCAGAAATCCACATTTTTTGCCTTCGCCATTTTAACCAGATTCTGTTCCTGCTATACATTATGAGAATTAGAAAGAGTGAAAGATGGGAATAAAGAGTAAATTTTTGCTACTAAATGCAACTATTTTGCACTTCACAGTGGGAAAATCACTCCTAGAAATGAACCCTGGAAAGAGCAACAATGTACAGAGCAGAGAGGGTCTTGGATTACCCAGGCATCCTCAAGACATCTGCTTTTGCAGGGCTGCCTCGAGAAACACGAGCTCTGCAGCAAAGAAAAAACAGATTCTATTTCATGGCCAGAGCTTTGGTAGCAGATGAAAAAGAGAATTAAAAAAAAAATTAAAATACATAGTGGTTTAGAATGTAGACACACTGAAATCAAAAAGGCAGTTCCTCACTAAGGGGAGCTCCTTTTCCAAAAAAAGGAAAACTGAAGCACTAAAAACCCCAACAATCTGCAAAGACACCTTTTTCCAAAGGGAGGAATGAGAGGCTCTAGAGCACCGATGAGCTCTGCTTTAAACACACTGTGAGTACCCAACACCTGGGCTGCACAAAAACCAACTTTCCCTGCAATCAGACTTGAGCCTGAGCTCCAAATGAACAGCACTTGTGCATTCAGAGCTTTTTTAAGGTTCTTTTTTTTGGTTTTATACCAATGAAAAGCATCAAAGCAGCTGTCACTCGCAGCTCTGTGGCTTTATTGATAACTGGAGGGCCCTTGGCGTTGCCTTGTGAAGTTTAATTTCCCAAAGTGGTCAATTAAGGGTGGGCAATGAGCTCAGCAGTGCCTGCTGCTCCAGGATATCCTCACTGCTGCTGCTCCACCTCTGGGCCTTTCCTGGACAGCCACGGACACAAACTGATCAATCCTCTTGAAAAAGTCACTTATTGCAACAAAAAAAAAGGACATTTTTAGAGGCTAGTGCTGATACAACCTGGAATGCAACAAGATCCTAAATAAAAACTGCAGGGTTGGATTTATTGGGGGAAAACCAAACAAGACCTGACATTACCATCAGCAGGATCACACTCAGTAATGTCAATTCCACCCTCCTGCCCCAAGCTTTTATTTGAAGTTTCATGAAAGAAATGCTGCAATATCTTAATTAAATCTATTTGCTAATGGACCAAAGGCTTAAAACTTTCCCAGCAGTAAAAAGAGAGAGGAACATGTAATATTTACACTGATTCCTCACATAATTGCACCTGAGTGGGTTAACTTGAGGAGCAAGGACAGGGGAAAAAAATATCCTAAGCTGCAGATCAATACTTGAAAGGACTAGTAACTCCAGTGGCCACAACCAGGCAAAAAATCAAGCAATCCTAAGAATTAATCACAAGAATAAAATTACAGAAGCATGGAATGGCTTGGAATTTCAAAAGCAATGTTCTAATTAAACAGCACTGCTTGATTTCTGCCAGGGCTCCTGTCTGCTTCTCTTTGGAAAACTCCTCCTTTGGCATTTCCAAAGGGATTTGCCAGCTGCAGAGGGCACAGCTGTGTCCCTGCATGCCCAGCCCTGCTCACTCCTGGTGTCCTGCAGCAGGAGAAGGGCCCTGGCTGTCCTTGTCCCATCCCTCTGAGCCAGTCCCAGTGCCACCCTCCCAGCACACACAGCTGCTCCACAACCAGCCCAGAACCTTCCCTCTGTCCCCAACTTGTCCTTTTCCTGAACAGCCACCATCAGCTGTGCCAGCGCTCAGTGCCACGGCCAGACCTCTGCTCTCACCTGGAACATCACCAGCTTTAATCCCCCAGCTGCAGCACCCTGAAATTCACACCTCAACACTCCTAACAATCAGTCTTCTAACTCCACACCACCACAGTGGATCTTTGCCCACCACTGGAGACATTCTGTTCTTTTTTTTTAACCAATCTCTCCTCTACATCCTTCTGTTCCTCCATAAACTCTCCACCACAATTTTACTCTTTATTTATCTGCTGTCCACTCAAAACATCCATCCCTTTTCATTTCCTCTCTCCTGAAAAGCTTTATTTTCCTTTTAGGCCAATGGTGTTTGAGGAAATCCCTCCTGAAGTTTTCATAACAAAGCCCCTGCTCTGGAATCCACGAAAAGCTCTCCACCAGCATGTGCTAAGCAGGACAGACAGACACAAAATTACTACAAACTGTGTCTTCATCCACTAGCTCTTATCAGCTCTGAGGTCTGATAGGCCAGGTTTTAATGTAGAAAGACTCCAGCACTTCAATCCCACACTAAGATAATTGCATGGAAAAAAGGAGATTAACTGAGACAGGTACCAGTAACACAAATACAAAACCATTCAGTGATGCCATCTTTAGAAAGTCTTACAAACTGTGCAGTACCAACCCTTCAATAAAATATCTAACAGCAATTTTTTAAAGAAGGGATTAAAAAGGGAAACTCTCAAAGACCCCAAAAAACCACAATCAGTGGGGTTTTACTATCAGTTATTTAATGACTCTCTTCACACTGCACTTGAGGACTCTGGTTTTAAATAGCACAAATTAACTGCTAACCACAAAACTCTGCCAGGCTGAGCCCAGGTTAATTCCAGTTCACACTGCTGGGATGATGGCAGCTGCTTTTGCATCCCCAAACCCCAACTTGTGCCAAAGCCAGCCCTAAGCAGCAGCTCCCCTGCCCTGCATGCAATAACCTGCACATGAAATCATTGGACTGGAGGAATGGTAAAGAAACAAGATGTAAAACCTGACCCAACACCTCCTTCAGCCACACTGCCAAGGATCAGCTCTCCAGGCAGGATTACTTCCCATATAATCTTTTTTTCTTCTTCAAGATGTACAAATGCACTTGCTGGTTTTGCGTCAATTTTTAAGTTGAAGTGCATTAAAGATATTTTAAGGCAGCAGTTTGCAGTTTAACATAATGGGAGAAGCCAAAACCATTTGGCAGACAATAAAGCAAACTTGCATATTCACAGGCAGTTCCAGGATTGGCTGAAATCAGGGAATAAAGGTCAACATTTTTGGTTAATTCTATTTAAAGCTCCATGAATTAGAAGATTTGTGCAGCAAGTTCTGCTGCAGAGTATTTTCTATGTGATTAACTGGCAGAACAATCACAGTGGAAACTCTCCCAGTATTCCCAGGGCTCCATCCAGCCCAGAATCCTGCAGGAGCCACAGCAGCAGAATATTCTAATAAGAACTCCCCTAATCTTCACCCAGCAATAATTTCAAGATGATATTATTATTCTCATTTCCTTGAATAATATCCATACTCCAGGGCCATTTTCCTTCTCATATTCAATATGGGGCATGCTCCTATCAAGATTCCTTTCCTCATATCCTGTCACGGTATCAATCACTGCCTGCTGTCCACTCAATCCACTTTTGATTTATCAGCCCCGTCTTCCTGGACTCCATAACTCGACCCAAACCATTTTAGCAAGACAGTGACAAATAACACCCAGGATCACATCAACCTGTTCCACTTAGTAAACTAAGGAACAGGAACTGTGACATCCCTCCATAAGTATTCCCTGCTATTCCCCAGCCTGATGTATATTAATGAGGAGCTGCTATTTGAAATGCTCCTTCCACATCAGCATCTAATATGATCAAATTAGGAAATGGGATGATTTATTAAATTCTGTGGAGCTGAAATATTCCTTCCCAGCTCTGGATGCCTGGCTGCAGAGAGGGAGCTGTTGCTTCCAATTTTTCCACAGGAGGATGTGCCTGCGCTCCGCAGACGAATTATTGGCTTTAAAAAGATTGTGAGGAGGCGAAATGTTATTAAGCAAATGCTCAGTAAAACAAACTAAATCGGTTTTAAAATTCCTAATTTAATGTAAATCTTGGTTGTTTCTGCTGAAATTCAGTTTGTGATCTTATTAAGTCGTATTTGCATTGTACTCCCTCACGGTAGGACAGCTTGGAATTTATAGCATTACTGGGAAGCTCCACTTTTTTGACTTTAAAAATGCATCTAAAACAGGATAATTATAATATGCACAAGTTTTCTTATCTTCTCAAATAAAACACAACCACTGCTGGGAAGCTCCACTTTTTTCGCCCTAAAAACTGCATCTAAAATAAAACAGCCAACACACACAAATTTTCTTATTTTCTCAAATAAAACACAGCTATTATTAGGAAGCTCTAAAAATGCATCTAAAATAGGATAATTATGCAAAAGTTTTCTTATCTTCTCAAAAAAAGTACAAGCAATACTGGGAAGCCCCACTTTTTTCACCGTAAAAATGCATCTAAAATAAAATAACCACAATATGCACAAGTTTTCTTCTCCAATAAAGTACAAGAAATCAGTTTAGGTTGCAAACAACACCTATTTAAAATATCTTACACATAGCATTATAAAAATCCAACTTTTCAAAGTAAAACTTGATCTATCTCAGTGTTTTGCACTGCTGGACATCTGTAAATCACCTGCTCAAATAAAACACCTGTGTTAGAGAAGTTATTAAACAATGCATTACTTTTAACACCACCTTCACTACCTTGAAAAACAAATTAAAAGAGGATTGTGGGGAGAAAAGATGTCACAGGATACAGAATCTGTGCCACCTGCATGATTTATACCAAAAACAATTCCAGGCATTTAAAGAGACCACATACCAGACCTTAACTTCCAACAGGAAGGTCATTTTCTAGAGGCAGACTCCTAATAAATAAAATAAAATTTACAAATTTACATTTTCTGGGCTCCTAAAGAGGAAAATCCTCTGAGGGTGCAGTAGGAGGGTACAAACCCAGGCTGATCTCCCCTTTCCAGGTGGGGAGCAGCTTTTCCTCCCTCCCTCCCTGGCAATGCAGAAGCTGGAGATCCCCAGGAATATTCCCCTGGATAACCCATTCCTCACCCCAGGAACACAAGGGGCTGCTTGAGCTCCTCTGGAGCCTTTTATTAATTATTTTTTATTATTTACAAGTGGTTTCTTCAACGTTTACCTTGAAAAGCCGTAGGAAAATAAGTTGTGCCACCCTGAACAAATAAAAATTTGGAACTACAGCTGGAATTCATGAGACTTCCACGCCAGCACTATAAACACACACATTTTCCAGGACAAACATTGTCACACCTGCCCCAGGTGGGACAGAGATGGGGAACCCTCAATCCTGAACCACCTTTCCCCACCATTTTTATTATTAGGTTTATTTTTTCTACTCTTCCATCACATTCCCTCTCTCCCCCACAATCTCTTTTCCAGCCTGAGGAATCCTAAACTCCTTGGAAAGCTGGTGAGCCCCTGGGTTGAGTGATTTTTGAGGCAGAAAAGGGATTATTTGGCATCACTGAAAGAGCTCAGCACTGACAAGCAGGGCAAGCACAAGCCTGGAGTAGCAGCTTTGTGCTAAACCAAGACTTAACTCTCCAAAATCAGATTAATGCAGAGCTGCTCAGTGCCACACTACAGCAGACCCAGAAAAAATTACAATAAAGGGTGGAATGGGTCCTGTTGGGTTTAAGCTTTTGGGCTCCTGTGGGACCATCTGGGATGTTATTTAGCAATATTTTCCCTCTGTGGGTGTGAACAGAACCAGCATTTAAAGGAATGTGCAGCCCTACCCCTCCAGTGCTGCACACTCTATATGTGAAATGTTTGATACCCTAAATATTTAATACCTGAAATATCTGATACATCAAATATTTGATACACAATATTTCCTAGCAGTAGCCAGATTTTTTAAGTTTTTAGGTGGCTAATTTCCATATATTGTAACCATGATTAAAATCAAATCCCTTGGAAAGATGACTACTAAACCACAGCTAGTGAGAGCTGCAATTTATATTTATTATATATTATTGTATGACCATTAAACCATAGCTAATGATGTCTGTAATTTATTAAATATTGTTTTATTATAATAAAAACCATTTTAAATCAGTTTATCACACTTCCTAACATTAAGTATGTGAAAACTCCTCCCTTTCACTTCATTCTTCTGACATTTCTGTGGGTTCAAACTGATTTTCTTAACAAAAAAGTGGATATTCAGAAAAATAGCTGTACAGCTCTGATGGGGAGGATACTCCAAGAGAGGTCAGGCAGTTTAATTTCTAAATTTATTTCTAACTCTAAATAATCAAATTTCTACTACAAAGGCACTGCAGCAATAAAGGGTCCAAGCAACTCTTCCAGTGAACAGCTGGGAATAAGTCATGGCACAGCACAAAGAAGAGAAAGGGGAATATTCACATCTTTCAACAACAATTTTTCAACATTTAGAGGCAACAGCTCTCCTGGTTTGGACATGGAAACCAAAGGTTTAAAAAATTCTTAGTGCAAGCACACAAAATCACCTGGCTGAAGATTTTAAATAGGGACCCAAACAGCTTCGATCTGCCTGATCCACTCAATAATTAATTTAAAATCAATAGAAAATGCTAATGGGAAACCTGGTAACCAGGATAAACTTCAGTTAAACCTATTAATTGAAAAATACACACAAACACAACCGAGCATCTTTTAATTAAAGAAGAAAAGCAGATTTTTTTAATACCTTTTGTACCTTCTGGTTAAGATTCAAATATTTAAATTGTGAAATATTTGTCACAAACCAATGCATGCAAATTTTCACTGCAGACATCCTTAAATATTAATAAAAATTGCATAACTAAAGACTCATCCTTTTCTGAGAGGAACACAGGTGAGAAAATCAGTTTATCCTGAACTTCAGGGAGCCAGTGTTATGTGTGGGAATTATGGAAAGCAGGAAAAAGGAAAAAAAAACCATGAGACACTTCTAAATAATTGTATGACACCAAAAGATCCTATTTATGGGTTTTTTTGCTTGGATCAAATGCAAGATAAATATCTTATCTTCAAAAGTGTTCCACCAGGGTAACTGAAAGATTTACTGTGTGGGAGGCACTCCAGAGACCCCAAATGTGGAATTTCCAGGGATGTGTGGTGTGAACCATCACCTGCAGCCATTATTCCCATTTAACCCAAGCCCAGGAATTATGGCAGGATTTTCCAGGAATGTTTTCCCAGTAAAACACCACTGTTGTTTTTTTCCTAGGGAGACTCTTACCTCCTGGTCCTGCTCTTTGACCTGGACCTTTGGGATCTGTAGGATTTGCCTCTGCCTCGGGAGCGGCTGCGCTTCCTCCGGGAGCCGTAGGAAGAGCTGCTGCTGGATCTGTGTCTGCGCCTGCAACAGAGCAGGGGTGAGCCTGCCCTGCCAAAACACCCTAAAACAGCAAAAAAACCCCAAGGAGTCCTGAGAAAACACAGCCAGGGGTGAGCCTGCCACTGCCAAAACACCCTAAAACAGCAAAAAGCACCCAAGGGCTCCTCAGAAAACACAACACTGCTCCCCAAGCAATTCCTGAAAAACAGAGCCAGGGGTGAGGCTGGCCCTGCCAAACACCCCAAAACCAGCAGAAAAACCCCAAAGATTCCTCAAAAACACAGCCAGGGCTAAGTATAGCACTGCCCCAAAAAACCCCAAAAAGCAGGGACAAACCCCCCCCAATCAATGAAAAAACAGAACCAGGGCTGAGTATGGCACTGCCCAAAAATCCCAAAGAACAGGGACAAACCCCCAGCAATCACTGAGAAACAGAGCCAGGGGTGAGGCTGGTGCTGCCCAAAACCAGGGACAAACCCCCAACCGTTCCTGAGAACACAGAGACAGGGGAGCATGGCACAACTCCCCAAACAAGTCCTGAGAAAACACAGCCAGGGGTGCCCAAAGACCCCAAAATACAGGGACAAATCCCCAAGGACTCCTGAGAGACATGTACAGACTTGGGGGGTTCAGAGGGTGCTCCAGAAGCCTCAAATCCCACTATTCCCCTTGTAACAAATAACTCACACACACAGGGACACTGCTGCCCTAAAGAGCTATCCTCCAAAATCCACATCCCAGGCAAAAAATGAAGTTGGGGTGGGGTCCTTAATTACTATTAGTAGTAATCAGTTAATCAGTGTTGATTTACTTCATTTGAGTTCACTTAAGGGCAGTTCCCTCCTGAATCCAATCAGGAATCAAAAGGATCTCTTCCTTTTCCCCTCCCTCCCAGTTTTGTCTACTCAAAGAATAAATTCTTCTATACCAAGGAGAAAGGTGAAAGAAAAGATATTAACCCCAAAATCCAAATATTAACACTTCCTCCCCATCTCCCCAATAGCTAACTGATTAACAATTACAATCCTCCCTATTTTTGGCCTTCATGTGTGATTAATATTAAAATGCAAAAAATATTATATTATATTATATTATATTATATTATATTATATTATATTATATTATATTATATTATATTATATTATATTATATTATATTATATTATATTATATTATATTATATATATATTATACAAACTGCATATATAAAATATAAATAAGAATATAATTCAGGATGTACTCTATGATGGTGCAGCATGAGGGAGAGGGGCAGCAGGAGCTGGAATGCTGGACAGGATACAGAGGTTAATGCTGAAGAACAGGGCTGTTCCTGGAAAGGGAAGGTGATGTTCCTGCTGGATGAGGGACAGGAATTCCAGGAACTGCTGCCTTTGATTCTTGGGGGTCAGGGATAAACCCAGCATGGAGCAGGGCCTGAACTGCCAGGAGCATTTGCCCTGCCCCAGGGGCAAGGGCAGGATCCCAAAAGCAGAGCCCTGGATCATTCCTGGATGCCCTGGGGTCCCTGCAGCCCCAGCCCCTCTGGGATTCCTGAGGTTCATTCCCAGCCTGCAGCCACTCCAGAAAAGTCTGGCAGCAGCATTTCCTCCAGACACCAGGAGAGTTCTCCAGCTCCTCCCTCCAGTGAATTCACCAGCACAAGCCAGACTGAGACAGCCAGGATGGAGCACGGAGCTGCTGCAGGGCTGGAGCCCCTCTGAGCCAGGCTGGCAGAGCTGGGGGGGCTCACCTGGAGAGGAGAAGGATCCAGGGAGAGCTCAGAGCCCTGGCAGGGCCTGAAGGGGCTCCAGGAGAGCTGCAGAGGGACTGGGGACAAGGCATGGAGGGACAGGACACAGGGAATGGCTCCCACTGCCAGAGGGCAGGGATGGGTGGGACATTGGGAATTGGGAATTCCTGGCTGGGATGGGATTCCCAGAGCAGCTGTGGCCGCCCCTGGATCCCTGGCAGTGCCCAAGGATGAGCTTGGAACACCCTGGGACAGAGGGAGGTGTCCCTGCTGGAAGAAGAAAGGAAGAGTTATTTTACCTCCTGGGGTTTCCCTGGGTTAAAGCAGAATTTCCCTTTGGATCTGCACATTCCCTGCTCTATTCTCCTGGGGAGAAGGAGGTGTGGGTGTTTCTGGTCATGCTAGTGGGTTTGGGGTTTTATTTTGACAAAGTGAAAACAGTTTCACATCTCTTAAGGTTCAGAACAATCGGTGCCATAAAATCCCAACCCGTGGGATCCAAACCCTTCCAGCTTCCCGCTGTAACACGAAAGAGTTTCTAAAATCTCCTACAAATGCACCTTTTCTCATAGGAATGGGACCAGGACGGGAGATCCCGGGAGCGCGACCTGGACCTGGATTTCCGGCCCGACTTTTTGCGGCTGTAGGCGCGGCTGTCCGAGGAGCTGCTGGAGGAGGAGCGCCGCCGGTGCTTCTTCTTCCTCCTGCTCCTGCCCTCCTCCTCCGTGTCCGAGGAGCGCCGGCCCATCTCCGACCTGCACAGAGCGCAGACATCCCCAGCTGGGACAGGGCTGCTGCCTGCCCTCGGCTGGTTTGTATTTATAATATTAAAAGAACAAAAACAAACAAACAAACAAAACAAGAAACAACAACAAAAAAAACCACACACACAAAAAAACCCCACCAAACACGCAGCTCCCTCTCCTCCTGTCCTGTTCCCTGGAGCACAGCCCGACCCCCCTGGCTGTCCCCTCCTGTCAGGAGCTATGCAGAGCCACAAGGTCTCCCTTGATCCTCCTTTTCTCCAGGCTGAGCCCTTCCCAGCTCCCTCAGCCCCTCCTGGGGCTCCAAACCCTTCCCAGCTCCGCTCCCTTCCTTCTCTGCTCCTCCTCTTCCCAGCACAGACGGCTCCAACTCGCTCAATTCCTCCATCCAAACTCTGGCCCATCCTCACACCTCCGGTCACCGGGACAGCACCTCCTGATCCACCGGGGAGCGCCTGGAGCGGGGAAAGGCGAATTCACCGTAGGGACACGGCCACTCCTCCGAGCACTGCCGGGAGCCGCGGGGCTCCAGGGAACAACACCCTCCGGGAGAGCGGCCCGTTCCCGCCCGTTCCGGAGAGCGGCCCGTTGCCGAGAGCGGCCCGTTCCCGAGAGCGGCCCGTTCTGGGCACGGCACCCGCACCGGGGCAGTTGCGGAGCGGTCCCGGCAGCTCCTGGAGCACAGCGCGGCCAGGCCCGGGAGCCCCGGGATCCCCCCGGAGCCGCTCCCCGCCAGCACCAGCAGCTTCAGGGACTCCTTCGCAGGAGCCAAGCCCTGCACACCCCGGCCATCCCCAGCACAGCCGGGCTCCCCGTGAGGGCTCCGCCGGGGCCGTGCCCCGCACCGCACCGGAGGCCGCTGCGCACACCCGGCCCTGCAGCGGCCGCCGGCCGCCCCGCCGTGCCCTCGGGGGCCAGTGCGGCTGTGTCCCGTGTCCCTGTGTCCCCCTGTGTCCCGTGTCCCCCCAGTGCCCCCCGTGTCCCCCGTACCTGGCGGAGCCGCCGCGGCCCCGGTTCGAGCCCAGCGCCTTCCGGGGCGGTGGGCAGGCAGCGCCAATCAACCGCCGAGCGCGGCCAGGCGGCCACAGCGAGCGCCGAGCCATCGATGGGGCGCGCCGGCGAGAGCCCACGCGGGACGGGCCGGGGTCGGGACCGGGTCCCGCTGCCCACGGGGGTGCAGAGCCCACGGAGCGCTGTCTGCACCGTGCCCGACGCTGCGGCCAACGCGGCGACCCTCGGGCGCACCGCGTGACACGCCGCGGGTGACGCGCAGGAAGGGAGCGTGGGTGGTCTCGGGGTCGGGGTCCCGCTGCCCACGGGGGGCGCAGAGCCCACAGAGCTTGTCCGCACTGTGCCCAACACGGCGACTAACGCGGCGACCCACGGCGTGTCCCGCCCGCCCCGTGTCCCGCAGCGGGTGACAGCGGCACGGAGCGGTTTTCGTTCCGTCCCGGAGAGTTAAAGGAGGCTCGGGGGTTTAAGGCACCGAGAGCCGCCCCGCGGGCCGAGGGCAGCGCTCCACGCGCGGCGTCGGCCTGGCGGGACGGAGCGCGCCGGGCGCGGGTGGGCACGGACCGAGCCTGACCCACCGGGCCGGGCGGAGCCTCCGCCGGGCACCGACCAGAAATGCAACAGAACGATCGGATCGCTTCGCTTAATTCGATTTTCCTACCGAATTCGGTTCGTTTAACGCGAGCTCCCGAGCGCGCTCTCCCCCCGCCGCGGGAACGGCGGAACGCGCGTGGGGATAAACGAAATGTCGGGGCGGAGGAGCCGGCCAGGGTCACCCGGCCGGTCGGCAGCCGCGGCGGGTCCGTCGCACCGAATCCGCCCGTGCCCTGTGCCCCGGGGATCGAAAACGCCCCGCGGGAGCGGCTCCCGGGCGGGCACCGGGACTCGCTGCCTGTCGCGACAGGGTCGCTTGTGAACGGCTTGGAATAAACCCCGCTGCCAGCCCCGGTCCCGAACCTGCCCCGGTAAATGAACGCTCCGTTATGTGCAGTCATCGCCACAAAGGTCAATGAAAAATCGATACGCAGGCAAGAGTTAAACAATTCTGAATAATTTATTAGAATTTAGCGAAGGTGGGGAAGAGGAGAGCTCCGTCGACAAAAGTGCTCCGCGGTGGGATTTAAAAAAACAAAGGGAAACCAATATCAGGGAAATCGGCGCGTTTGGCTCTATCTGGTGCTCGCTGCGCGCCCGCTCCTCCCGCGGCCGCGTCCCTCGCTGTCATTTGTCCCCTCGCTTTCTCGGGGCGCTCGGGCGCCCGCGGAGGAACTTTTGCGGCTCCCGCGGGGCCGGGGCCGCTCCGGTTGGCCGTGCCCGGGGCTGACCCGAGCCGTGCGGGGCGGTGCGCGGAGCCTGCGCGTCCCCGCCGCCCCCCCGCGCGTCCCGGTGGCCACTCCCCCGCCGCCCCGGCCCCGCTCCGCGCCGCGCTCGCCCGGGACCTCGCGCACGGTCCCGCGCCTAATTAAATTAATTAGGGCGCAGCGCGCGGCGGGCGGGCGGTGCCGTGGCCGCAGTGCCCCGCGGCGGGCGGGCGACCGGCGAGGACGGGAGGAAGGAAGGGAGGAAGGAAGGGGTCCATTCAGAGCTCCGAGGGGAGGTAATTCGCCGGGAACAAGGGGCCGGCTTTGCAAAGTATAAATAGTGCCACTTCAATCGCGGCGTCGCTATCAGACCCCGGGAGCCCTGCACGTCGGGCGGCACGGCCCGGCCCGGCTCGGCACGGCCCGGGGCGCCGCCGCCGCCTCCCCGCCCCGTGGATGCCCGCCCGGGGAGCCGGGGCAGCGCGCCCCTGAGCCATGGAGGAGCTCACGGCGTTCGTCTCCAAGTCGTTTGATCCCAAAGCCAAGGAGAAGAAGGAGCTCATCACCTACCGCGAGGTGCTGGAGAGCGGGCCCCTGCGCGGCGGCGGCGGCCCGCGGGAGCCCGGCGGGGCGGCGGCGGAGCCGGGCCGGGAGGACACGGGCAGCCCCGCGGCGCGGCCGGCCGGGCGCTCCCCGCCGCGGGAGCCCGACGCCGCCGCCGAGAGAGCGGCCGAGGCGGCCACCCCCAAGCTCAGCGACGGTAACGGCGGCACCGCGGGCTCCCCCTTCTCCCGTTCCCGTTCCCCTTCTTCCCTTTCCTCCGTCGGGGTCGGTAGGCGCGGGGCGGCCGCGGTCGCGGGTGGCCGGCGGGGAGGCTGCGCCCGGCGGTGATGGGCGGCTGCCCGGGCGCTCCCAGCCGCGGGAGATCGGCGGCCGGCCTCGAAGTTTTTAGATTAAAATATTTAAACCCGGATTTAACTTGCTCCGAACGCGATCTCGTTCCCCTTCGGCATCCCACGGGAAGCCGCGCCGCTAACGAAAGCCCGGCCCCGCGGGCCCGTTCGTTCCCCCGCGGCTCCGCGGACTCGCGTGGGGCCGGGCCGCGCTGCCCACGCTCAGCCCCGCGCCTTCTGGCCGATCCGCCCGCGGGTGTTCCGCGCGGCACCGCGGGGCCGGCACCGGGGCCGCCCGCCGCTCCCG
The DNA here is from genome assembly GCA_019023105.1 of Diglossa brunneiventris. NCBI lineage: Eukaryota > Metazoa > Chordata > Aves > Passeriformes > Thraupidae > Diglossa > Diglossa brunneiventris. The sequence continues at coordinate 1,368,712 of CM032362.1, read as the reverse complement.
GGCGCTGCGGGAAGCGGCCGGGCCCGTGCCCGTGGCCGCGGGGACCCGCGGGTCGCTGCCGCCCTTTTGTTCGGGCCGGCGGAGCGCCCGGAGCATCCCCGGTCGGATGCCCGCAATGAGGCGATCGGTGCCCCGGGGAGCCGCGGCGGGACCGGGCCGTGCCGGCCGGGCGGCCCCTGGGGGTCGGGGCGCGGGCCCCGCTCTCCGGCCCGGGGCGCGTCTCCGGCCGAGAACTGACCGGGAGAAGCGGATCCTGGGGGCGCGGAGGGGCCGCGGCGGCCGGCGGAGGCTCCGGGGACCTGTTGCTGCGCATCCCCCGGGGCCGCGGCGGGGCCGGAGGGGAGGGCTCGGTGCGGACCCCGCTCCCCCCGGCAGCGGTTACCGGAGCCAGCGGCGGAGCCCGGCACGGCAGCGGCCTAGCGCGGCCCGGGCGCACAGGCCCCGCTCCCGGCTGCCCCGGCCCCGGGGCGCTCCCGTCCGCATCCCCCGGCCGCCGGCAGCGGCGGGAGCGGGGCGAGCCCCGGTGCCCCCGGGCCCGCCGCGCCGGCCCCGCCGCTCTGACTGCTGTGTCGTGCCCAGTGTCCCCAGAGCTGAAGGAGCGCAAGGAGGATGCGAAAGCGATGGAAGACGAAGGGCAGACGAAAATCAAGCAGAGGAGGAGCCGGACGAATTTCACCCTGGAGCAGCTGAACGAGCTGGAAAGGCTTTTCGACGAGACCCACTACCCGGACGCGTTCATGCGGGAGGAGCTGAGCCAGCGGCTGGGGCTCTCCGAGGCCAGGGTGCAGGTAGCCGGGGCCGCGTGGGTGCGTGTGCTCGGGGAAGGGGCAGCTTGGGAAGAGCCGGGGAGAGGATGGGGACGAGCCCCATCCTCGGTCAGGGCGAGGAGGCAGCTCCGCAGCTCCCCGGCTCCCAACTTCCTCCGGCAAATCTGCCAGCGGCCTCGCAGGGTTTTGCCTGCCCGGGATTTGTGTCCCCGTCCCTTGGTTCTGCCGCGGTTTATCCCAGCTCCGCCGTTGTTCCACCCCTGCCTCGGCAGCCGCTCCCGGGGCCGCTGCCCGGCTCATCCATGGACAGCGATTCCCGTCATGGATGTCGCGACCATAAACTGAATCAGACACCGCCGAGTGAAACAATGATAGATGCATTTTCAGCCCGTTTCGCCTCGTAGCTCCTAAATGTTGAAACGGCACGACAATTGAGCGAGGTGCTTTGTTCGGGTTTATGAAATACAGAAAGTCTGGGATTAACCCGAGATATTTTGAGCTTTCTGTCCTCCCGGGAAGCCGCGGCTTCTCTGGGTTTAACCTGCGCTTTGCACCCTCCCAAAGTTTTTGCCAAACGGGTCCCGGGGCTGCTTCCTGCGAGTTCTGTCGGGATGAGCTGAGGAGCGGGGAGGAAGGGGATCCCTCAAATGAGAACAAATGTAGCTGCTCCGGTGTATTTCCGTTCTGAAAATAAAAGAAGAGAAAATGATGGTCATTATTTGCTGGAACACATGGAGAAGTTTTAGGCCCCGAACATCTGCAGCTGGTGGAAAGTATCGCTGTAACAGATACTCCCCCTCAATCTTTGTGCTCGCAGGCACCATCTGCACCCAAGTATGCGCTCGGTCCTTGGGGGGTTTCCCTGCATCGTGTAAGGTTGTGAGGACAGAGGCAGAGCCGGCACGGGGAACCGAAAAACTCAAAACGAGCAGCTTTTGTCAGAGCCTGAACCACAAAAAAAAAAAAAAAAAAAAAAAAAAAAGAAAAAAAAAAAAAATGAAAGTCTTCATTTTCCCTCTCTTCACCCCCTCCTATATTTTTTTGTTGCTTTTTTTTTTTTTTTCCTGGCTGCTCGGTTGGTTTTTGGTTGGTTGGTTTTTAATTGTGTTTGTTCGTGGTTTTTAAATTTATTTTTTATTTCTGTTCACCAAACCCTAACAAAACCAGGGCAAAAAGTTGTTGGCTGTGGAAAATGGAGCAGGGAGGTGCTCGACAAAGGAGGCGGCGGCGGCGCATAATCCGCGCTCCCATGATGCCAAATCGCAGGGTGCATAATAACTTTTGGAGATTTACATAGATTAAACCCATTCCCTAGAAATCCTCCCGGAAAAAAAAACCGCTTTTCACTAATATTTTGCCTCGTATCTGCTCTAATTTGTAAATGACGGAAGGCGCGTTTGTTTCCACGGGAGGCTGAGGGCGAACGTGGCTCTTGGGCAGATTTTCCCTGGCCGGAGAAAATGACAGGGTGGGAGGAATTCCCGTTTATATTTGTCTCTTAAAGTAAGACCTCAAAAAAGGCATTTTTCCTTTTTTTTTTTCCTTTTTTCTGGCCGCGGGGAAAGGATTCGTTGGCCGATGTGGCTGCTGGGATGCGCTGCAGAGCCCTGGGTTAAAACGGGGATGTTTTAAGACCGGCTCTCCCCCTTTCCCTCCCTCCTTTCCCAAAGCCAGCAGAACTTCAGGCTGGGAATTTATTTTAACGATTCCATTTCCAATATTAAAAGTACGTTCTTGTCTAACGGGGCAGCCTCTTCGGTGAGAGCAAATTAGATTATTATGATAATGAGATAATTATTCCGCTTCTGCGCTACACTCCAGTGAACAGAGAAATTCGAAACTTATCTGTAGCGAAGCTTTTAGGACCGTGATTCTCCTCCACCCCCCATAAAAAAGAGGAAAAAAAGTCATAAACCCCTGTTGTCGTTGAGTTTTTCTGTAAGATAGAGCTAATTAATTTATTTATTAATGAGCGCGAGCTTCTCAGGCCATTACCGCCCGTCAGCAGCGGGTATCAAGGGCGATTCCAGCCTTTTGGGAGTCTGGTGCGGAAAGAGGAGCCCGGGGCTCGGGAAGTCATTTCCCTGGGGCTGCACGCTGCGCTTGGCCATTTTCGGGGGCTTTGGGCTCTTTCCCTTCTGCCTCTCGGAGCTGGGGAGCGGGGGCTGCCCGGGCGGGGGGACCCGCGCTCTTTGTCTGCGGGATTTGGGGCGTTTTAAATCATTTTTTATCACTATTACGGTTATTATCGTTGTTGCTGTTGTTGTTCCGGGCGGTTTTCTGGGGCGGGCCCGGCCGTGACGCCGTGTCCCGCTCCGCTCCCGCAGGTTTGGTTCCAGAACCGCCGGGCCAAGTGCCGCAAGCAGGAGAACCAGCTGCACAAAGGTAGCGGGCCGGGGGCGCGCCGCGGGCACGCGCGGGGGGCTCGGGCCGCGCTGCCCGGCCCTGACCGCCCCGTCCCCCCTGCCAGGGGTGCTGATCGGCGCCGCCACGCAGTTCGAGGCCTGCCGGGTGGCTCCCTACGTGAACGTGGGCGCGCTGAGGATGCCCTTCCAGCAGGCAAGTGCGCTCGGGAGGGTGGCGCGGCGGCCGCGCGGCCCCGGGGGTGACACGGGCCGCCCTCTCCGCTTGTCCCCGCAGGTGCAGGCGCAGCTGCAGCTGGACAGCGCCGTGGCCCACGCTCACCATCACCTGCACCCGCACCTGGCCCACGCCCCCTACATGATGTTCCCCGCGCCCCCCTTCGGGCTCCCGCTGGCCACCCTGGCCGAGTCCGCCTCCGCCGCCTCCGTGGTGGCCGCCGCCGCCGCCGCCAAGACCACCAGCAAGAACTCCAGCATCGCCGACCTCCGCCTCAAGGCCAAGAAACACGCCGCCGCCCTCGGGCTGTGACCGCGCCGCCGCCGCTGCTGCTGCTTTATTATTATTTCTTTTTCCAAAAAAAAAGGGAAAAAAAAAAGGGAAAAAAGAGTTTAAAAAAAAAGGAAAGAAACGAGGGAGAGGAGAAACGGACGGGAGATATATACTTATTTAAGGAATTAGAGGACGCGCAGCTGGGAAGTTCACAGGTTTTGAAACTGACCTTTTTCTGCGAAGTTCACTTTAATACAAGAAATTTGATAAGAGAGGCGGGCCTCCTTTCACGTTGCATCAGGTACTTGAGTTTAACAACCACGTCTGGAATAGCGACAAAAAAAAAAAAAAAAGAAAGAAAAAAAAAGGAAAATAAAAAAAGAAAGAAAGACTACGACGAACAGAAAAAAAAAAAAAAGGGGAAAAAAAAAGACAATGATTTCTCTGCGAATTTCTAATGGGAAACTGTCCGGGATACTTCCTCCAGCAGCATTCCGGGTTGCATGTATTTGTATTTCATTGATGGAGTCCTTTGATTCACTTGCACTTCACCCTCATCTTTAGTAGAAAAAAAACCGAGACAACCACAAAAGCAAACAAACAAACGTGGCTGGGTTCTTTCTCCTTTAATCTTGGAGGGAAGCAGGCAGAGAGAGGCAGATCAAGCGCTACCTTTTCCACTCTCAAATCTTTGTTGGTCGTTTGCTGTCCCACCTCTGAAATAAAAGGGAGCGGAAAGCGCCAGGAGAGCGGAGTTTGCCTCCCTTTGCCGGGTCTCTCCTGTCCTGAGGGCAAAAGTAAATGGAAAAAGAAAAAAGAAAAGGGAAAAAAAAAAAAAGAGAGTATTTAATTCCCAACCACCACTTCACACCACGGCAATTTCCAATAAGAGGTACTGGGTACATGTAAAATATGTTGATACACACGAACAAAGTTTATTTTGGCTATAACTTGTGAATTGATAGTTGACTGTCAAACATTTACATTTTATCTCATAAAGGTGTATCTATTCACGTAACCTTGTGATTTTTTTGGTTATTATTATTATTATTTGAGAGACGTATAGCTATTTAACCTGGGGTACCCTGCAGTCAGTGATTGTTATCCCAGATTTTGCCATCTGACCCTCATGCTTATTGCCAAGACAGAGGGAAAGCTCTTCTACGCGAACTTTGGTATGGACGGGCTTTGTATCTATTTGTTCTCCATGAAAACAAAATTATTTATATTGACCATATTTTTTCTAGTGTATTTTAAGTTATTTAAAAAAGAAAAAAGAGAAAAAAAAAAAGAAAGCAAGATGCTGTTATCTCATTGCATTTGTTGTCAGTACAATATATTTTGTTTCACTCAGGTTTGCTTCACCTTTTTTAATCCATTCTCGACGTCACGAATTTCAATAAGTGCCAAGTAATGAATTTGAGACACTTTGCCTATTGACTGACGGGGGGCCGGTTCGGGGGCCGGTGCCAGCTCCCTGCCGGGACTGTCGGTGTCCAGCCAGCGGTGATGTTCTTTCTTTTCCGTGTTCTCACCTCCTGTAGATCTCGCACGTTTCTTTCCGCTCCGTAGATGTCGCGACACGCCGATAGCGCTCAGCACGACGAGGAAGCGCCGCTCGCCTCCGCGCAGCTTTTTTAAAACATTTTTTCCCTTCCACTTTCTGTGAGTTTTCCCCGAGTTTCGGCTGCACAAACCGGGACGTTCGCGTTGGGCTTTTCTGCGGCAGCCGAGCCGGGCGGACGCTCTATAGCAATTGTGTCTTTGCGAGTTCTGTCAGGCTCCCTCAGGTAATAAAAGCGAGCAAAGCGGAACGGCTCGGAATCTTTTCCAGGGCGGGATCCGGGGCCACCGGGACCCCCCGCGCCAGGGCAGAGCCCGCACCGAGCCCGGCAGCCCGCACCGAGCCCGGGCATTGCCCGCATCGTGCCCTGGCATTGCCCGCACCGAGCCCTGGCATTGCCCGCATCGTGCCCTGGCATTGCCCGCACCGAGCCCGGACATGCCCGTGCCGAGCCCTGGCATTGCCCGCACCAGGGCATTGCCCGCACCGTGCCCGCTCCGGGCCGGGCGCTCCCCCCACGCCGGGATTCTCCTCCCGCTCCTCCCGGGGCGCCGGGAAGCTCCGGGAAATCCCGGCGGGAGGAGCCGCTCCGGGGCCAGCGCTGGACGGGGCTGGCGGGGGATGCGCGGCCCCCGAGCCCCCGCCGGGGGAGGGCTGGGAAAGGTTGGGAAGGGCTGGGAAAGGCTGGGAAGGGCTGGGAAAGGTTGGGAAGGGCTGGGAAGGGTCCCCAGGGCCGGCTGCGGCACCGCGGGCAGCGACCGGAGAGCCCGAGGTGTCCCCGCGGGATGGGCAGGGACAAGGACCGGGACAAGGACCGGGACAAGGACAGGGACAAGGACAGGGACAGTCAGGACACTCCCGGCGAGGCCCCAAGCAGTGAGAGCCAAAGCAGCTCGGCCGTTCCTGCGCTAATAACGGGCTGGAAATGATAGATTTTACATTAGGTAAAACGGCTTTATTCCAGCAAAAGTAAGATACTGCTAATTATAAAGTCAATAAAAGTACCGGTGCTGTCGATTGATCCCGAATAGAGCAGTTCATTAATATGTGCATGAGAGCACGGCAGGCTCAGCCCCGGCCTCAGCCATCCTCTCCCTCCTCCAAATAAACCTGCCAGGTCCTACCTGCTCTGCTTAAAGCACAACTGGTTGAGGTGGAGCTGCCCAACGCCTTGTGCAGGTTTTTGGGGGTGTAACACAAACGTGGTGGGAACCTCAAACCTTCCCCCAGCTCTTGGCACGTCTGTCTTCAAGATGGTTGTAACAAAAAGTCAGGGAAAATGGGCTTTCATCCTATCAGGGAAGGTGATTGGATGGTGTGAGAGAGCCGTGTGGTTTTTAGCACAGCTGTGATTAAAACAAAATAGCCTTAACGGGATGTTTTTGGACAGGAATACTCACATTCCTGGTTTCCTTGGACTGGAATCCCTAATAAGTCTACAGGCCAACAGAAGTTGGCCAGGACTCTTCTGTTTCTATTTTATTTCTTAGAGTGTCTGAACCTCTATAAAACCCCGTTGATTTCCCCAAATTTAATTATGGATATTTCAGGAACCAGCCAGCTCCACACAATCCGTGCTTCCTGCAGATAAAACTCTGGCGTGGGATTGACAGGGAGACGTGCTGGCCTGAGCAGAGGCATGGAGGAGGGATCCAGAAATGCTGCAGGAAGGAGCAGACACCTGTTCTGTCCTGGCAGAGCCCGTGGGGGGCTCCAGCAGGCCCTGACGTGGGTTCTGTGGGGCTGAAGGGGCAGTTCCCACATTTTGTTGTCTGCCTGCAGCAGCAGAGTGAGGAGAGCAGGGCAGGGAGCCCCCAGAGCTCTGCCAGGGAGCTCCAGCCCCACAGATCCTGCCTGGATCTCAGCTCTGCGCACAACGAGGCTGGCAAGGAGCAGGGAAGGAAACAGCGTGCCTGAGGAGGTGCAGAGCCCTGGGCACAAACCTGCTGGGGCCCCTGGGGCTCTCTCACAGCTCAGCTCCTCCAGGCTGAGCTCCCAGAGCTGCCTTTTGGAGGAGCAGCCTGGGAACAGCACCCGAGCCTCTGTGGGAGCCTTGGAGGGAGCTGCGGCTGGGCAGCCACGGAATGGATAAATGATGTGTTGTGCCAGCAGTACAGCCTGTGCTCCTTCCTGCCCACCAAATATTGATACTTGCTCCATTTCGTGGCTGTTCCTGTTTTGTCTGCCCTTGAGTGCTCAGTCCCTGGCTATTCTGAGCCTGATTTCCTCACTGTGAGGTGCCAGCAGGTGAAAGGGCACCTTGAAAAGGTCACCTCCTGTGTAGGTTTGAGGAATAAAACCAGGAGATCTGGATCCCTTTGGGGGTTCTGAGGTGGGCAGCAAAGCTCTGCAGGGACCTGGAAAAGTTGTGCTCATTTCTCAATTTCACTTCCCTGCATTCAAACAGGGACTGCCCCTGGTTTTCCTGGAGGATCCAGTGAGTGTTCCCAGCCACGGGAGCTGTCACTACTCACACTTTACACCAGCACTCAGCCTTCCCTCCAGGTGTTCTTTAGGCAATTAAGTTGGTGTGAGTGAAGGAAATCCTCAGAATTTTCGACACCCCAAGTCTCCCTGCTCTGCTGGCAGGCTCTGGGCTTTGGGATGTGTTTGTGCTGCTCTGCCAGCTCCTCCTGCCCCCAGTTCCCAAGGGCAGAACCAGCAGAGCCACCAATGCCCATCACCTCCCTCAGCCCTGTGCTGACACCGGGGCTGCTTTGCCAGGGGGAAGAGCCACACAAAGCCCTCCCTTCCCCTGTGAGGGTGATTGCTGGGGCTGGGAGTGCCAGGGCAGTGAGTGCCAGTTTGGTGCAGTGAGTGCCAGTTTGGTGCAGTGAGTGCCAGTTTGGTGCTGTGAGTGCCAGTTTTGGTGCAGTGACAGTTTTGGTGCTGGTGCCAGTTTTGGTGCAGTGAGTGCCAGTTTTGGTGCTGCTTGGTGCTGTGAGTGCCAGCACTGCTGCCCAGCTTCCCAGGGAACAATTCCTTCCCAAATCCCATCCATCCTGCCCTCCATCACTTTGAAGCCACCCCATCCCTTGCCCTGTCTCTACACACTCTTAGGAAAAACATTTGAATTTTGGAAACAGCCAGAAGAAGACCCAAGGATTCTCCTGAAGGTGATTTTAGTTCAGTGACTGAATTCTGCTGAGGGCTGGCCCAGGTGGCGTCTCCTCCTGGTGTGCCAGAGCATCCAGGAGGGGCTTTGGCACCCCAGCACAGACAGCAGTGTGCAAACTGTTATTATTAACAACAACACACTTCCCACCCTCTCATTGTCCTTTGAGTAAATATTTAAGCAGTGGAAACTTGGCTTGCACTTCCCCAGACTGGCAATCTGCTGGAAACTGAGATCCTGCCTGGGTCCCCTTACAAAATCCCTGTGAACACTCAGAACATCTTTTTCACCACTCCTCCCCTTTATGTACACACTTTAATTATTATGCAGATTCTCCTTTAGGAAATATTTGGATTTGGAAGTGTTTGGCCATGTGGTAATCTTTAGGAAGAAGGTAAACATAATCTTTGTTAAAGAAAATGTAAATAAAGAATTGCCCCAAAATATCTCAGAGAGGTTAAATGCAGGACAATGGGAACCACATGGAAATGTTCCTGCTGTCCCTGGCAGGGAACTCAGGGATGTTCCCAGTGACTTTGGTGACTGCAGCAGGAATTCTGCTGGGGTCCTGACCCTGTAAGAGAAGGGAAACAATGGGGTAAGGAATTAACTGGGTTTGGTGGATTTGAAACCACAGAATCCCAGACTGGTTTGGAAAGGATTTTAGTGTTCATCCCACCCCACCCCTGCCATGGCAGGGACACCTCCCACCGTCCCAGGCTGCTCCAACCCCAGTGTCCAGCCTGGCCTTGGGCACTGCCAGGGATCCAGGGGCAGCCCCAGCTGCTCTGGGCACCTGTGCCAGGGATTTCCCACCCTCCCAGCCAGGAATTCTCTCCCGATATCCCATCTTTCCCTTTGTCACCCCATAGCTGGTTTAGATTATCCCAATTACTGAAGAGCCATTCGCTTACAGAGACAGCACAGCTCCAACATCCATCCTCCCTCTGCACAGGGATGGGAGCTCATCCCAGGGCTCCTGCTCGTGTTTTAGCTGCTTTTCCTCCTTGTGCAATCCCTGCCGTGGGATTTGGTTATTTCCACATGGCTGGAGCTGCAGGAGAGCATTTCCTGATGGATCTGATGGTTTCAGGCCAGTTCCTGACCTGGTGGAAGCAGTGGCAGCTCTGTCCTCCTCCCCCTGCAGCAGCACAAGAGGTGACAGACCCTGGTGGGTTCTGTGCCTGTTCTGTGCTGCTGACAAAGAGCTGTGCAACCTTAAGTAGATGACAATTTTTACATGTGTAATCAGTTTAATTACACAAGCTGTTTACAATACTTTCCTACCCAGGTAAAGGATTTTGTATGAATTTCAAAACTAATTTGGCCACATCAACACTGCTAAAGGAAACGGGAACATTTGCAATTCATGCATTATTTTACCTTCAGATGTAATTAATTTGGATTAATTTCTAATGAACTCGATTTGCTGGAAATCGAGAACTTCTCTTCCTGGGCTGGGGAAGTGCCTGTGGATTTTCCCTCTGAGCTCTCTGGCAGAAATGTGCCCTGAGCTGTGTCTGTGGAACAATGGAGAGGCAGATTTACAGGGTGCCAGCTCTGCTCTGGGCCTGCAGGAAAATGAATTTAGATGAATTAAGCCTTCTCTCAGAAATGGAACATATACACTTCAATTGTTATTAGCCAAGATATGGCCTGGGCCAGGCTGAGCTCTGGGTGAAGTACTCCTGTGGGTAATTTATCTCCAGGGCTCTCAAATGTAAGAATTTATTTAAATTTTGTTTCAAGTTGTGCATAAGTTCTTTAAGTGTCCTGCTTAGTTTTCAGGAAAATAAAAGCAAGCACTGAGCAGGATTTGGGTTTGTTTTTAACTATTTCCTGTGTGCTTGCACAATCATGGCTCATTCCTGTGGGGGAATCTCTGGGGGTTCAGGGGATTCAGATGTTGTCAAGGAGGAAAAGGGGAGTTTGGTCTTGTCTAAGTGCAGAGAACTCGGAGCAGAGGTGTGGATTCATGCTGGAGGCTCAAGTAGCCAAGAGAATAACTGGAGCAGAAAGAGGAATTTTTGTTCTGCCATTTGCAATTAAAATTCAGAGAATCACGGAGTGGTTTGGGTTGGAAGGACCTTAAAGCCCATCCCACTCCACTCCCTGCTGGGGACAGGGACACCTTCCACCATCCCTGGCTGCTCCAAGCCCTGTCCAACCTGGCCCTGAAAAATGCTCAGACCTCTGTATTTTAACGCCTATAGAATGGGGGTGGTCACAATTTCAGCATGGAATTGAAATTGCAAAAATTTAAAGAAAACCATAAGAATTCTCCAAGTGGTTCTTGAGGCTGCACTGGATCCCTCTGTGGGCAGCACCCCCTGTCCCTGTGGTCTGAGGAGGAGGATGGAAGGATGGCCTCCAGCCAGCCTTTCCAGAGATGGAGCTGCAGAATGTAAATGAAAACAAAACAAAACAAAACAAAAATCAGGTTTGGGCATAGAAGAGATGCACTGGCCACAAATTGCATTTTTCCTGATTTCTGTACAGCTCTCCAATTGGCACAACCTTGTTTAGCTTCAAAGATCTAAGAAAATTACAGCCCAAGGCTCTTGGATGGTGCCTGAGCGTGGCTCTTATCGCTGAGGTCCTGGGGAATAATTTAAGGCCAAATGTCCATCCCAGCTCTCCTGCTCTGACACTCCCAATGTTTGCCCTGGGACACCCAGGAAGGCAGAAAATGTGGGCAGTCCTTGGAGCAGTCTCACATGAAAAAGGTGTGAAATTGTTAAAAGCAGCTGCAGCTCTTGCAGAGAAGCATCCTGGAGCATCCCAGGCAGTGGGAGGTGTCCCTGCCATGGCAGGGGTGGGATGAGATGATTTTTAAGGCCTCTCCCGACCCAAACTGCTCTGGGATTCTGAGTTCCCTGGAAATAAATAACCTGAGAACACCTCTTGGGAGCAATCTGCTGTTGGTCCTTGAATGACAAGGACGAGAAAAGAGCCAAAGGAGTGAATTCCAGCAAAGCCCTGAAACCTGGGGGGCTGTGGGTGCTGGGCATGGCTCCAACCCAACCCAGGCAGGGGTGCTGGGAGCCACATCCCAGCTCTGCTGCACGTGGGGAGGGAACAGGGGAGGTTCTGTGTGTGACAGAGGGGCCAAAGCAGCAGGAACCCATCCCTGCAGGCAGGGAAAAACCAGGATGGGCCATGGATGGGGACAGGGACAGGGACAGGGACAGGAGGAGCTGTGACAGAGAATGTGGGGATGGGGAGGGGTGGGAGCCATGGACAAAACCAGGGGCATTTCCAGGTCCCCTGGATGCCCTCCCAGCTGGGCACAGTGCTCTGGTTATAATAAATGGTCTCAGGCAGTGTCGAGGGAAATACAGGTTGGAGATGAGGAAAATGTTTTTACAGAAAGGTGAGAAAGTTCTGGAATGGCTGCCCAGGGAGGTGCTGGGGTCCCCATCCCTGGGTGTGTTAAACAAAGCCTGGATGTGGCACTGGGTGCCAGGGTTCAGTTCAGGTGTTGGGGCTGGGTTGGACTCGATGATCTTGAAGGGCTCTTCCAACCTGGGAGCTCTGTGATTCTGTGAATTCTGTAAACTCTGATGGATCCATGGAATGCTTTGTTCACTCATCAATTTTTTTCCTGGATGAAGCAGCCCAAGGGAGCCTGGGCAGTCTGTGCCACACAGGCTGGCAGTGCTGGCCCTCCCAGAGCCTGGGAATTCAGCAGGTAAAGGTGGGAAGGGAAATCCCCAGCTTGGCCCTTGGAATGTCATTGTCTCGTGCACTTTTGTGTCCCACAGAAGGACCAGAATCATGGAGTGCAAGCAGGAAATTCAATTTTCCTGCTATCCATTAATCCATCATCCATGAATGGCCACTGTCTCCATCATTCCCAGGGACGGGGAAAACAAAACTCCTTCAAGGGAGCTGAGGGGTTCCTGAAGGGATCACAGCCGGGTGAAGGGCATGGAGATCATCTTCCTCCTCACCAAATGTCCCCCTGGCCTTGCATCTGCTGCCAGCAAGGCAATTCCAGAGTGAGGGTGATGGAAACCTTGCTGGAAAGGGGATGTGCAGTGATGGAAAGGAAGACAGAAGATTTTAAGCTGTAAATAATATTTTTCTCTCTTCTAGGACTTGTTCAGAGAGGCACAGGAACTGCCAACCTCACTGTGGCTACCAGCAAACTGTGAGCATTTAAACACAATTAATGCAAAATAGCATTTACTTCTTACAGAATTCCCTCATTTGCAGCACATGGATAATATTCCAGTGCACATGGATAATATTCCAGTGGGGTGTGACTCCATGGAAAGTCTCGTGAGCAGCACTCATTGAGCTGGAGCTCTGTCTGTGTAAGTGCATCTTCACAAAGGATAATTTTTATTTTTGACATCCATTTTAAAGGAAATTCAAACCTAAGTAACAACTTATGTTCCAAGCTCTCGGCAGAGCCATGGGGTCCCCAAAATAAACTGTTGGTTTAACATTTATTTGTGCCCAAACCCACCCACATTTGTTTGCAGAGATCAAAGTGGGTTTCCAGTTTACAGCTGAAGCTGCGGCCGTGGCAGAGCTGTGGAAACCCTCCCCGGGTGTTTGAGCAGAGCGTGTTTAAACACAGCTCTGCAGCCAAGAAATCACACAGAGCCCTGGGCTCCGGGGGCACCCTCGAGCCCTTTGTAGGCTCCGTTTGGGATTTCAGGGGGGAAAACATCCCCGGATCAGTCATTTCCCAGCGCCTTTATTTCCCTCTCAAAGCGCAGGGCAGCAAACAGCTCTGCCAAAGTGATGTGAAAAGGTTTCCAGCTGGGAGGACGTGTTGGGATCTTAAGCCTCATGCTGGAGCAGCTCCTTGCTGCTGGAGATGAATCCCAGCATCTTCCCCTCCTTCTCCTGGAGGGAGCAGAGCTCCAGCTGTCCAGAGGGACCTTCCACAGCGTTTTCCCAGCCCATCCCCTGGGAACCACGGGGAGCTAAAAGTCAATGATGATTGTGCTTCTAAAGCCACCAGGGCTGGAATTCAGGGATCAAGGACTGCAAGAGCCTCTGAACAGAATCAGAGTTACCTCGTGTTCAGGCACTCCCCACTGGGCAGATACTTGGAATAGCAGATGTAAAGTTAATGGCATTTAATAAAATATCTGCAAAGGGAAAAATACCAGTTCAGTGTCAGAGAGAACAAGATGAGTGTCCTGGCTACATTTCCATGGCCAATCTGGTTCCATTTCTACCACCCCTTTATCAATATTTCAGGCTTGATTATTTGAATTTAAAAAAAAAAAAGAAAAAATTGGGCTCCAGGAACAGCCCAACCTTCTCAAGGACGTGGTGGATTTTAGCTGATGTTGGTTTCTGCTCAGTGAAACTATTGGCAGTTGCTGTGTGTGAGGGGGTTGATCTTTAAAGCATCAATTCACGGGGTGTTTGTCTTTCCCCGTGCCTGCTGTCTGCAAATCCTTTAGCAGGCAGAGATCTGGGGCAGTCCTGACCACAGCAGCATATTTTATTTGTTGAAAATCAGTTTTGTATTGTAATAAAGAATATTTGCTGTGGCAGCCTGGGTTTTTTTCTGGAGACTGATTTATACCTGTCCAGACAGCTAAAGAAAAATGCCTTAAGACTTAACTGCACAATTCTATTACCCTAAGTATCAACTCTCAAATTCCTGTAGTGAACTGACTGTGAATTTCTGATTCAAAATGAATTCTAATTAATTTAAGGATCAGAAAGAAACAAAAGGAAAGCCATGAGCTGCTACCTGACATCATGGATGGGAATGGTCTGGAGTGGATGGAGGGCTGAAAATGTGAGAACAGATCCTGGAATCCCAGAGTGGGTTGGAGGGACCTTAAAGCTCATCTGCCATGGGATGCCTTCCACCATCCCAGGCTGCTCCAATCCCCTTCCAGCCTGGCCTTGGACACTTCCAGGGATGGGGTGGAAGCAGCTCTGGTCCGTGGTGGGGCTGAGCTGGATCCTCCAGCAAGGCCTGACAAGGCAGGAAGGGAAACCTGCAGTGGGAGCATCATGGAGAGCTCCTTCCTGGAGTGTCCTCCTGAAGGTATTTCTGCTGTCAGAGGGTCCACAAGTCTGGAACTGGGGGTTCAGCAGCTCAGCTCTGTGATGGGGGGCAGAAATGCCAAATTTAACATCACCAGGAGGAGATGGAGGGAGGGATGGGCACTCCTGGATGGACTCAGGGCTGGGACAGGGAAGAGGGAGCTGAAGGGGCAGTGAAGAGGCAGGAATGAGTCAGTTTGGAAACATTCTGTGCTTATGATCTTTGGCAGGGGGTGACTTTCTGCTGCTGCTCTCTCCTCTCTCCCGACCAGGACCCCGTTCCTGGCTGGTCCCTTTTGTCCCACTGGGATATTTCTATTTACAGCACTTTGGGGTGGGTGTGCAGGGGCAGCTCAGCAGCCTGGGCTGGGCCAGCTTAGCCCCTGAGACACAGCTCAGCTGGGACAAGCTCAACCTCCCTCAGATCAGCTGCCCGAGGAGGGGCCTCCTGCTCCGGGAATCTCCTTTCCAGTGGGGAAAAGAGCCCAGGGATTGGTTGTCTGTCCCTCTCCTCCCCTCAGCCTGACTTCCACGGGCTCCTTCCACCATCCCAGTTTACTCCAAGCCCTGTCCAAGCTGGCCTGGAGCACTGCCAGGATGGGAATGCAGGTGACATGGGAAAAACAAGCGTGGAGATGGAAAATGGTCACTCACACAGGCAGCATTCATCAAAAAAACAGCCCCCAACCCCTGCTTATTTAACTTTTTGTTTGCTTGTTTTTAATTCTTTAATATAAACTAGTCAGTTTTCATTATTTTAGATGCAACCAGAGCTCCTTTTTTTCTGATTTAAACCAGTTATAAATATAATTTTCTCATTGCAAACCCAAGGAGTCCCTAAAGCAGTTCCAGATGCCAGACATGGACATTTGTAACATTCCTACTGGGGGGAGAACTTTGGATATTGAATCCAAAGCAACAAGTTTAGCAAACGAGACACTGACACATGAAGAGATAACATGGTGAGAAGAAAAAAGTTCAGTCTATAAAATTTCAATGAAACTTCTCCAATTCATACAAAGAGTTTTACAATCATTAGTTTAAGCAAAGGCATGGCTCAAAAATTAAACCTGAAAAAGAGTGAAAGAACTGGACTGGGGAGAAGTGGAATAAAATGGAAAGAAGAGGCAAAGGAAGAGAATAAACAGTAAACAAACAGGAACTTGAAAAAGAAGTGCAAAATGTCAAAGGAGAAAAGCAGAAAATCAAAAGAAATGCCAAGGAAGAATAATTTCAACAAGGCAGGGATAAAAAATTGAGCTGGATGAGGAAAAATGCAAGAAATACCAGGAGTTACAATGTTCTAAAGACAACAAAACTGTGAAAACACTCAGGAGGAAAGAGAAAATATGAAAAACCTCATTTTGTATTAATTGTGTTCTCTTTCAGCCACCACATTCCAATGCTGGAAAAAACTGCTGTAATGAGATTATTGTTTACAGCAGGTTATTTATTCCTCAGCTGCTTCCTGTTCAGCCTGCCTGTGTTTGATCTCATTCTGTCAAACCTTGCAGTGCAGCCCCTGAGTTGCTACCTGAAAATAAAGACTTAATCACGCCAATGGATTTGGAACAAAAATCCTCATTATGGCCCCATTTTTCCTAAAGGCTTTGTGTGATTACCCAAAGCTCAGGCTGCAGCTCTGCAGCTTCTGGCAATCTCCAGCCATTGATGGTTGGGGGCTTGGCTTGCTCCTTGACCTTGAGCAGCTCAGGTTTGGGGTGGCAGTCACCCAGGATCTCCCCTTCAGTGCAATGCCAAGAAACACGAATTCAATTAAATATTAGAGCCCAAATATTTAGACAGAATAATTACATCTAATCTCTTAGTGGTTGTTGAAATTGCTGCCCTCACAGCATGGCAAATCTTTGTATTTTTGGAGAAAAGAACGTTGGGAAACAGGCATGAAATCCCCCAAAGAAGCAATTAGCTAAATAATCCCAGGAATACACTGAGGAAGCAAGTGGGAAACGTATGGAGATGTGGTTAGTGAGGGAAAATGATTTTATTATCATGTGTTTTAAACAAGCAGGTGCCCACATTTTTCATGCAACGGCACAATTGCGTTAGGCACTAAAATCAGATTTTAATGTACTTTTAAATGTTCTCCCTTCCCCTCCACTCCAGGGTTTGAAACTGTGGCTTTTGTCACCATTCCCGTGCCTTCCAAAGGTTCCTTTAAGCACCCCACAATTACCAGAGCAGGCTAATAGACCATCTCCTTGATAAACTTCCTCGTTAAGGGGAGCCCAGGACAAAAAACGAGCCTGGTTCTTTAAAAGTTTATCCCTGTGGCACCATCGTGTAAGCATCCATATGGGACAGTAAAAATGGAAGACGACACATTAAATGACATTATTATAAAATGCAATACTCTTGGAATGATCCCTTATTAAATTAGGCTCTATGATCTGAGATGAATTTCCTCGATCCCTAATCCATCACCAGAGAAATATTAAAAGATAGGTCTCAACTGGCATTAGAATCGCACTCAGTCTCTACTTTCATTATTTTGAATTAGGGTGCTACTGGGGGGAAGCCTCTTAATGAGAATTAGAGTGATTCACTGGCCTCCTTTTGGATTTTGACAAGTAAAATATTAACTCTTCAGTCACAGCTGTCGGAATTAAAATACTTGGCAGCCACAGATGCACAAATTAAATTGGCCTTTATGTTTCCATATTGCTGACCTCCTTAGAGGCAAAAACATCAAACCCAACAATAACAGCAAACCCACAGCATGTCATTCCTTGGAAGAAAATATATTTATTGAAGTTTTTATATTTGTTTCAGTTTTGAACACATAATTGAACAAATACGGGACGTTTCTACAAAAGGCTCTTATTTTAATTTTGCGCTCTGTAAAACTTCAGCTACAAATCAGTTCCTCTGAACCATTAATCAGGCAATAAAATAATAAATGAAGTTATTTCGGGGATTTCTTAACTGTTTAAACCAACATAAATCAGATTTACATGCAGTGCATCAGTGAAAACATCTTAATGGCTTTGACTGGCATTTCTTTGGGATTGTTTCTCTGGTTTTAATAGATTCTTTTTCTTAGAAACAATATTTGAAAATGCACAATTACTGCAAAAGAACAAGGCTTTTTATTAGCAATGCTCCAGTTTGGAACAGCAAAACAAGCTGGAGTTAGCAATGTCAAGAAAAGATCCTTTCTGATCTTTCCCCCTCTTTTTTGATTTACTGCTGTGGCAGTGGAATTTCAATTAATCTCAGTTAAACGTGCCTCAATTAAGTGTATTTCAATAATAATAAGAGTTTCCAAAGTGGAATTGCAGCATGGAAAAGAAAGGAAGGGCGCAGAAGTAATGCAGAGGTGGCTTTATTTTTATTTTTATTTTTATTTTTTTAATCTCTCCTTAAATTCTCTGATCCATCACACGCAGGGCAGCCCGGGGTTTGCTATCCTTGCCTGTGTCTCTGGTCACCTCCAGCACTGTCCGTCCTCCCTGACGATCCCGCATTGATCCAGCTGGGAGCGCTGGCAGCGGCCCCAGGGGATGGGGATGGATGCCCTGGAGCCCTCATCCTCCCCACAATCCCGGGCTGAGCTCCCTGGACCCGCCCCGTGCAGGGAAAATCGGGGGCTGAGGCCGAGGCGGGCACAGGGGGGTGAATTTGGCTCCTTGGGAGAGGTCACAGATGGAATTCCTCCACAGAATTCCTTGGAGCACGGGTTGGGATTTGCTGCGGAGTGGAGAGGCTGTGACAGGATGGAGCACCTCGCGTTTGATGGAGGAAATGGAGTTTGGTACCCTCGCACTGCTTCCCCAGTTTTCACCCATCCAGAGCCAGCCTGGGGAAGGTGGTGCCTCCTCTGCTCCTGACAGGGGAGTCCCAGAACTGAGAACACAGCATCGTTGGTATCTAAAATGATCCAGCTCTGAAACATTAATATTAGGAAGTGTCTTGTTATTCCCTGGCAGGGATCTCTGGATGCATTTGCACTGTGCACGTTTCTTGTTCCCCCTCTCCACTGGCACCTCCCCAGGGACATGGGGCACACTTGCTGTGCTCAGGATAAAGGAACCGGCCTCATGTTGTGCCAGGGGAGCTTCAGGTTGGATATTTGGGAAATTTCTTCACCAGAGGGGTTGTGCTGTGCCAGGGCAGTGGTGGAGCCCTGTCTCTGGAGGTTTGACAGCCCTGGGGATGTGGCACTTGGGGACGTGGGTCAGCAGCGGCCTTGGCAGCGCTGAGGATGGTTGGACTCGATGGTCTGAAAGGGCTTTTCCAACCTTAATTATTCTTGAGGGTGCTGAGGTGCCCTGGTGGCTGTGACATCCAGCCCTGCCTGCTCAGAGGTCCAACCACACTGAGTTGTCCCCTAGCGGGGTCCTCATGCTGCTCTCAGTCACACATGCAGACAACATTCCATTAGCAATCCTAAGGCTCTCCTGGAACCACTTCTCCATTGTTTTCATCCCTTTTATTGCATTATCTCAGCCATGCAAACAGCTCCTTCACGGGATTCGGGCTTTCCTAGGAGCACTTACCCCATCTTTCCTCCTGGCCACATCCCCACTTGGTGCTGAAGCCCTCCTCCCTCGGAGAACCATTCCAGCCCTGTCTCAATCCGGAATTCCCAGTCTGGATCGGGGCTGAGAACCCACACAGAGCTTTCCAGGCTCTGTGGTTCCTTGCCAGGCTCCTTGTCCGGAGCCAGGAGCACCACAGAGCCACCTCTGTGTGAATTAGTCCTGGGAACTACTTAATCCATCTTCCCTGGAATTAAATGTGCACGGAGAGCTGCCGGGGGCCGCGCCGCGGGCGGCTTTAATTTCTTTTTTAGAAGGCATTAGCAGAACTCGATAAAGGGTCAAGTAATTTCATCCAACTTGCCACCAGTTAGTTAAGGGGAAGCGACAGGGCTGGAGCCTGACGTTGTTACAAGCCCGCAGAATCATTTTATACAACAGCAGGTTTAAAATCCCATTTTTTTTGGCCGGCGGAGCGCTGGCGGGAGGGAGGGTGCCGGGCTGTAAGGGATTGCCCCAAACGGGGCACCACCACGGATACCTGCAGTCCGGGGGAGGGCTGAGGGCTGAAATGAGATGGTTACTTGTGGCACGGGAGCGGCTGCGGAGCGGGGCCGGGGAGCCTGGCCGGGCAGTAATTCCCGGGAATTGTGAGCGGACAGTGGGTCCGCGGGGAGCGCTGGCAATCATGGCGGAAACAATGTTTGCATCGATCAGCTGTCACGGTGATTTATGGCTTCATTTTGCTGTAATGGAGAATTAGTGGAAAGATTATCAGGGACTCAACACTTTGGCTTGTTACCCATGTCCAGACGAGCAATTTGTCTCCCTGAAGCAGTGAAATACTTGTGACAGCTCCAACACTTGCCCTAATTCAATCAAGAGAAAATGTTGGAATTAATTTGTTACAAGAAAATTTAAATATGTTCAGCAAACAGAAACCGCAGAGCAGCAGCTGATTTATTGTGCTCGGCAAGATATCGATCCGCTTCGATCTGCTCCATGTTGAGGTTTTAATGTGTAATAATTTCCAATTTAAAGCTCCTTTTCAAGATCACGGGTTTAAAGAGAGGGCAGGCTGGGTCTCAAGACCTGATTAGGAGCCTGTTGCAATGGCTTTGTCAAAAGCCTGTTTGAATGTAAATTCATAGTTATCTTTTGCACTATCTTTAATATTCTTGACATGGATTTTATTGTGTGTCAAACCTCAGGCCAGCTGCCTGCCACAACCATTAATGAAACATCTTAGGAAATAAATCTCAGTCTTTATACAATATTTTTAAAAACCTGAAACATTAGATGTCAGCGAAAAAGGTGGAACAGCATCCTTTTTTTTTCCCCTGCACCGTAAAGCATCAGAGATGGAGCAGTTTTACAGCTCCCCTACACAATTAGATTGAATTATTGTGCAAATGCTATTATGCCATAAGCCTAAATTCCAAAGTCTGCAGGAATATTTTAGGTGCTTGTACAGATCTGTTATCTTCATTGAAGGTGTGACAGCTTATTCGACCCTTACAGATCTATAATTTTTAAGCTTTTCATTATTAAAATGCTCTCCCCTAACGCCTGTAGGGTGACACCACTCAGGGAGGTGGCTGGAGTGTTGGAAATTTAGCTCCTTATAATTCATGGAGCAGCCGTGGTGGTCTGCAGGCTGTGCCAGCTCCTCTGCCACCCAACTCCTGCAAAATGGGGGGAAACCAAATGTGCTCAATGAATCCTTTCAACCACATTGTTATGATTGATTAAAGGGAAACCCAGGGCTAAAACCTTGTTTAATAACTGGCTCCAACTTTGAGTTTTCGCCAACATTTTTAGGACATCAGTGGGTCATATAATTAGAGAGCAATCCTGTTCAACCTAATCAATAAGGAGTTGTCAGCACCATTGGACACATCCATAGCCAAGGATTTTTTTGCTCATTAGGAGAGTTTATTTTAGTTATTCTTAGTTTTGCTGCCTCAGACTGAGCACTGAAAAATCAGCTCTCTTCATTTTAAGCGGTTTTGAAAGTATTTCTAACAATGTCTGGGCTGTCAAATGCAGGGTTTGGGCATCACCACTGGGTCAGCAATGCTGGGAGATGCAGCCCCCCAGGTTCTCCCAGGAAAACCAACACTAGGCAGCAGGATTTTTCCCAAATGGGTGATGGGAGAGGTGTGTGAACACCTCAAGCCCATCTGGGTGATCCCAGGAGAGCATTTGCACCTTCCCAGTGCTGGGGAAGGGACCAAACTGCTGAAGAAGCAGAGCTCCTGAGCTCCCTTGGTCACCAGAGCACCTGCACTAAATATCTCCATCCCTAAGTGTGTGCAAAATGCTGTTTGAAGGATGAATGTTATCCCTTCAAGCAGGAGCTTCCTGCCTGCCCCCTTCCTGGGCTCTGGACTTTGCTGGCTTTGGAGAAGCCTTTGCAGAAGAAACATTTGGCTCTGTTGGAGCTTTTGGAGGCAAAATGTGAAAAATTCCTGGTCCTACATCCAGTTCTGAGTGAAGGTAATCCACAGGATGTTCAACGGGGATCACATTTGGTCAGTAACTGAAAATGAGGTGAATTTGGACAAAACAGCCACGCATTGCTCCCTGGAGACACTCTGGCTCGGGGGTGGTGACCTCTAGGAGGTGTTTTGGTGGCCTGGCAGCACAGCGTCCCCTGGCACACCCCTGGGGAGGGGACACAGCAGGATCATTGTCACTGTGCAGGGACACATCCCTTGGATGCACCTCAGTCCCCTCCAGACCAGCTTGGGCAGAGTTCTCGTGTCCTCGGCCTCCCTCCCAAAAAACCCTTCCCTGACTCCTCAGCAGGACAAGATTTCGTCTGTCAAGGGCTCCAAAGACTCCCTTGACCTCAGATGGTGTCTCCAGTGCAAGGATTTAATGCTGCAGCCTTTGCTGGGCAGCCACATTCCCACCTCACTCCTCTCCATGATGGTGCTGAACATCTTCCCCCTTCCTGAGACATTCTCTCTTTATCCTTCCACATGTGTGCACTCAGTGCCTTTGGTAAAGCAAATACAATTTTATTAAATTCTGTGCATGAGTTGGATCATAAAAGAAAAGGGATTATGGACATGCTGTAGCAGCTTTATGAAGGGAGGTGTCCCTGTATTTCCGAGATTCACTCTGACTGGGGGCTTCAGGATTGGGAATGAATATTTCTTTTATAAATGCCGTGCTGATATTGTGCTCCCACCTCTGCAAATCCATAATTACAACTCAGTTTTTCATTACAAACTAGAAACGTAAATATTTCTGTGGTCTTTGATGGAATTTAACTTCTGCAGCAAATAATATCTGCACATGTGTTTCCTATCTTGTTCTTTCCCATGTAATACCAGGCATGCTACAGCCAGTAAAATATTATTATAAAAGTCCCTTTGCTGCATGTCTTGACCAAATCCACAGCTTTCTATTAAAAGTATTCCTGAGGGTTCCTGGGAGCCAGCAGAGCTCTCGTGGCCGGGAAGGCCACGGCAGGAGCAGCTTTGTCCTTTGTGGTCACAACTTCAGGGGGTGTCCCATGCACGAGATCCTTTACTCTGCTCAGAGACCCTCACATCTCCTTTTGCTCCCAGTTTTTGGGAAGCCAGGCTGCTGCTGGGTGATTTGGGAGGCTCTGAGCCCCCAGCCCCCTTGGAGAGCCATCCTTGGGCTCTGCAGCCCAGCAGGGAGGGAGGGCCCACACCCGTCCTGTGTGACCTGGAGGAGAATCAGGCCTTGACATTTAAAATTGAGTTAGACTGATATTTAAAACAGAGAAAAACTGATATTTAGAACAGTCCAATGTTCTGTTTCAATTTGCTTCCCTTCCTTCCTTCCTTCCTTCCTTCCTTCCTTCCTTCCTTCCTTCCTTCCTTCCTTCCTTCCTTCCTTCCTTCCTTCCTTCCTTCCTTCCTTCCTTCCTTCCTTCCTTCCTTCCTTCCTTCCTTCCTTCCTTCCTTCCTTCCTTCCTTCCTTCCTTCCTTCCTTCCTTCCTTCCTTCCTTCCTTCCTTCCTTCCTTCCTTCCTTCCTTCCTTTCCTGGCTCCACCACATTGGAAGTGGCCCGCTGGGGGTCTGCTGCTGGATCATGACCTCCAGGGACCCCAGGGCTGAGGTCTCACTCTTGTTCCTCCAGCCCTACAAGCAAGAAGAAACCTCCTGGCTGATTCCAGTGGGATGCACTGTTGTCCTCACCCGTTAATGTGTCAAAATGCAACACCAAAATCAGCTCTTGATCGTTCCCGAGCTGTCAGAAGCAGCGCCAGCTTAAATTGTATGAAAATGTTGGTCAACAGTGCTAAAAGGCAGCATTGTAGATTAATAATATCGAGAGAAATCTAAAAACCTCATCTCATTTTCAGAGCCTGCATTTGGTTTTCTTCTCTCACTCTCTGCTGGAACAGCCAAGAACTGGTTTGGTTCCGTCTGTGCCTCAGTGAGCCCCAGAAATGAGCTTTTCCAGCTCCCACTCATCAGCATGGCCCTGCAGCCACAGGCTGCAAATCCCACTGGGGGATGTTTATTTGTTTTTAAGAAGTCGTATCAGAATCTGGATCTGCTTCTGCAATTGTCTTCAGTGCTGACATACAAGTTTAGGGGATGCTCATGGCTGCAAACACCAGTGTTGGGAGAGGGCTGAGAGAATGGCATTCCTTTCAAGTCAGATTTGCACAAAGCACAAAAAATCCAGGGAAAAATAATCTTTAAATAAGTTACCAATTGTGAACTTTATAACAGTGCCAGCCATTAACAATAGACCCTCTTGGGGTGGGTTTTTCTCCCTTGCCATAACAATTTTTTCTTTCTGCAAGGTCATTTTAGGTCCTCAGCCTCAATAATTATTTGCTTCACGAGCCGTTGTAGACAGGGCTGTCTTCAGCCTCTCAGCTCGGAGGGAGAAACCCGATCACGCCTTGGGATCCTTCCCAAATCTCTGCCAACAGAAATGGCTTTATTTTGTTCAGAACAAGGATGACAAGGGGTTCTCCACGAGGCCCTGGCACCTCTTGGGCTCTGCCTCCTGCCCGTGGCCCTGGAGCTGGGGGGAAGGACGGGGCTCTTCCGTGGGGGTGAAGCCCTGGCTGGGCTTTTCCAGCGTTCCCATTGTTGCACAGCTGAATCCAATCACTGCTATTTGTTTTTCAAAACAGGGCCCAGCTCCCTGTTGCTGGATGATGTTTTCATCCGCTGACATTTAAAAAAGCTATTTCAAAACAAGCTGAGAAGGTTTCTAGAATGCCTCTATTTTTAAGGTTTTTATCGAAATCAGCCTTTAATTATCTGTTTGGAAATAATTGTTAGTGAACAGCTCCGTGCCTGCTCTGAAGGAGCTCACCAGACCTGTAAAAACCAGCTAAAAACGGCACATTTTGGGAGAGCAGACGATTTTTCCAAGCCCACAGAGTGACCAGATAATGCTCAAGCCCACGTGCTGCATCCCAGATAACGTGGCTGTGATTAACCATTTCCTTCAGCTCCTGAATCGTTGTTCCACTCAAGAATAAAGGTAGAGCAAAGTTATTTAAAAAAGAAACAACCTCTTCCTTGGAAAACCCACAGCTGGGCTCTCCTGCCTGGGGGGAGCTCCCAGCAGGAGCAGATTTCAGGAATTTCTGAGCATCCTGTTGTGATGGAGGGTCATTCTGGGGGATGCATTTTATGAAGGTTGGGAAATTGGTTTTGCTTGATTATGGTTAGGACTTCCTTCAAATGATCTGCCAGGACTTCAGGATGTCGAGGAAGAAAAGGGAGAAGAAATTAAGGCCTTCAGAAGACAATTTTGACCTGCTGAGCTGTTGTGTCTCCTGATCTCGCCACAAAGAGCTACCAGATGTCCCTGTCTCCTTTCGAGGAGGGTTTCAATAATTTACATTCCCAGGAAAATGAGAAGCCCCAAAAACCAAGGCTGAGTCACGTTTGCTGTGGCCACGGGCTTTGCCCACTTGGCCATCACCACATGCGGCCCCACAACAACCAATTACTCATAATTAATTATCAGCAAATTGTCAGAGCAGAGTTTAGGCCTCATGTCCCCAGCTCACAATTAATTTAATTCACCCCCAGCCTAACCCAGGTTGGACTCTGGAGCTTCACTCGCTCAAAGACAACAATCCCTGTGCCTGGATCAGGAGGAAAGGCTGCCAAAACCTTCTGAGGAGGGAGGGAACCTGCAGGAATGCCTTCCAGTGAAGCATCCACGTGGGGACATTTGGACACCTGTTCTCCCATGAATAAGGAGGTTTTGGAACGGCTGTGACCTCTCTGGAGGCGAGGTGTCACAGAATCATAAACCCATGGAATGGTTTGGGTTGGAAGGGACCATCTCACTCCAGGGACACCATGGAGCCTCCCTTGCTGCAGCACATCCAGCCTGCAAAGCTTTTGGCATTTTTTAATGATCTGCCAGAATCTGGCTCTCTTGGTATGAAGGACACATTCCAAACTGAGATGCCTGTTTAAATCCCACCTGGCAGAGCCAAGCTAATCAATTTACCTTATCAAGCTGCACCGTCTAATTAGAGCTCTCCTGACACCACTCCCAAGCTGGGTTCAGCTCGTCCTGGAGGCAGTGTAGCCCTTTTATTACTTTCTACAACTTAATCACTGTGCTTTAAAGATGTTTTCTCTGAATTGCTCAAAGGTTAGCCCCTCTGTCAATTTAGGTCAATATCCTCTTCTTTTCAAAATTAATTGCTATTAATTAATCACCATCTGAAGGAGTTTATTGGTATTGATTGGGTCCCTTTTGTGTGTTTCTGTGAGATCTCTCATTGGTCCTCCTGGCTGGGTTTGTTTTTCCCCCACAGAGGCCACAGAGCCCTTTGGGTGAGCTTGGGCTGGCAGTGGCTCCAGATGAACATCCCAATGTCCAGGATAATCTTCCTGCTGAAGGACATCCATGGTGTAGGTGCCTCTGGATTTTATGGGATTCTCTGTCTTCCTGAGTCGCTTAAAATATCAGAGCCCTTCTTTCAAACCTATTTTGAAAATGTTTTGAAGATGTGTCTTGGTTTTGGGTTCCTGGCACCCTTTTTCCTGTGTCCATGGGATTAAGGAGCTTTTCCAGCACCCACACCTCAGTGGTGTGACTTTTGGGCACAGATTGAGGCCATTTAATCAGGACCAGACCACACATCTCTCCCTGCTTCACCTGCAGTGGGAAGGAGAAGTCCTCACCATAAAATCTCTGTGCAAGGCTCTGCTCCCGCTGCTCTATGGTGCTGGTGGGAGGCAGAAGGGTGAGATAGAAAAGCATTAATTTGCTTTCAAGTTTTGCACCGTTATTGGCATTTTCTCTCCGACCTTTTTCCCAGTGTAATCAAATAGCAGCGATCAATACATTAAAAGTCAGTTTTCCTTGGAAGCCTCTCCTGGCGATGTGGAGTGACCAGAGCAGCACCATCTTCCCAGTCAATCATTAAACTGGAGTTGGGGGGGGTTAAAAAGACCCCAGGTCGTGTTGGGACCTTACAGGGCTAAGCAGAGCAGGGAAATGCAGCAGGAGTGAGGATGGTGGTGGGAAGAGGTTTAAAACCGAAGGAGAACCTGCACAATAAAGTGTTTTTCATGGAATGAAGAGCCATCTAAAAGCAGCTTAATCTTGGGATCAGTTTTATTCCAACAAACCTGTTCAGCAGCAGGGACTGGGACCCTTCAGACCTCCCCTCCTGGCCTTGGGACACCCTGAGAATGATTCACAGCTGAGAGGAGAAGCAGCCACACTTCCCAGGCTGCCAGCAGGACCCACCTCAGCTCCTTCCCCGAGGATGAGCAGGGAGTGACTCCTAAAGCAGAGCTTCCCAGCAGCTTCCCTGGAAAACCCGATGCCTTTTCCAGCTGCTGGCCAGGGTTCTCATGGTCCCTCTGGTCACCACGGGCCCAGGGCACTGTCAGTGTCACTCTGAGTCTGATCCAGGATTCCAGGAGACAAGTTCCAGGCTGCTGAGCCTGTCATTTGTCAGCCTCTGAAAAGACAGAATTCCTCCTCTCCAAAGCTTCCCCAGCTCCCCAGGGATGTCGTCAGCGGCTTTCACCGCCTTGAAAAAAATGTCATTTTTCTTTTTAAAGAGCACTACAATTATTATCACCAGGCCTCGGGGCACTTCACCCCAAATCACACAATGCTATTTCGGGTCTCTCTTTTACCACAAATGTTCAAAACCAGCTGCTTAAATCCAGTTTTCAAAAGTGAATTGGGCATTTAGCAGCCCGAGAGTCTCTTGGCACCTCTGAGATGCTGTGGCAGCTTCCAGTCAGCCAGGAGCACCCAGAGGCTCTGTCCTGAGGCCAGGGACCACATCAGGAGTGCCTTTCTGGGATCCTTCAGGGTCAGATGGGACTTTTCTCCTTGCCTCACTCTTCAGGATGCCCAGATGTGAGGATCCAGCTGTGCAGTGCTGACTCAGGCAGGTCACTCATCCCACAGAAAATACGGATTATATTTTGTATACATGGTGTTTTGGATTAATCCTTGCTCAATTTTAGGGGCTAATTACTCCTGGGATAGGGCCCACGGGAGTCTTTTTGCCTGTGCAGCCTCTCCTGACCGTGTTTATGGGTGAGTTTCCCTGAGCACCTCCAAGACTGAAAGCTTTTTTTTTTTACGAGACAGATGGAGCTGTTCTTTCCAAGAGTGAGCAATATTTAACCTTAAGCACTTTCAAATCCGGCCTCAGGAATATTGAGATGAAAGGCTCGTGGCACTAAGCTCCTTTCAAATGGATATTGCAGCAGAGCTGCCTGGACATTTGTCTGGCTGAAGCTGAGCAGTGTTTAACATGCTGCCGGTGTGCCCGCGCTCCTCGAGGAGCCCCGACAAGAATAAATACTCGTCTTTCAGATTTAATTTCCAGCGGCGGCTCCGCTCTCGCTATTGTGCTTCTTCTGAGCATCCTTTATTGGACTTGAAGTTGCTGAGAGTGGCAGGGAGGGTGTGGTGAGATGGCTTCACCCTCTCCCTGCCAGGGATGAGTACAGCTGCTGTGGCTGGGGGTGGGACAGGGGACAGCAGCCCTGGTGGCTCAGCATCACTGTGACACTGCCCACCAGCACTGTGGTGCAGCGCCCATGGTTTGGGTGGGAAGGGACCTTAAAAATCATCTCGTTCCACCCCTGCCATGGGCAGGGACACCTCCCACTGTCCCAGGCTGCTCCCAGCCCCAATGTCCAGCCTGGCCTCGGGCACTGCCAGGGATTCAGGGGCAGCCACAGCTGCTCTGGGCACCCTGGGCCAGGGGCTGCCCACCCTCCCAGCCAGGAATTCCTTCCCAATATCCAATTTAAATCTACACTCTTTCAGTTTAAATCCATGAGTTGTAATTATTGAAATGACGATATTCAATCAATGGAATTATAGAGTGATTTGAGCTGGAGAATAACAGCTGGAGAGAATGAAATGGGAAGTAAAAATACATTTGCAAGAGCTTTTAGGCTCTCTTGGCCTGATGATCGGATTCTTTACACACAAATCCTCATCTCAAAGTTGTGCTCTGTGGGGGGAAGGGAGCGAGTTTCTCCTCACTGCACAAAACACGGGCACTTCTCAGGTTTTCTTAGGCTCTTGTGTATCCTCTGAGTTTTCCAGGGAGCCTTTTGGCTTTGTCCTCTGCAGTGGCCCCATGGCCCGGCCACGATCTGTATTTGTCTTGATCAGGATATTAAACCCCAGTCGTGCACAAAGCACCGAGGTCCCAGTGCACCACTGTTGAACTAAGTAATCATTATCATCAGCCAGAGGAGAAGGATGGATGATGGATAATGGGTCTCTCCCTGCCCAGCGATCATTACGCTCCTGCCGATGAGGCAGCAACTGTCTTAAGTCCCATTAGTGGATGATGGGCTGTCTGGAAGAGGATCCTCATTGCCGGGCAGGCAGCTCCCTGCCTTAACCCCGCCGTGGAGGGACTGTCCCCTCCCAGCCCAGCCCCCAGCATGTGGGAAAGGCGAAACAGCGTCTCCCCACCAGGCAGGAAAATGCAGAAACTCGAGCTGGAAGGCAAAATGCACCTTCCTGAAGGGTCTGCTGGGCAAAAAATTACACCTAGGGATGGGTTAATGCAAGTCTGAGGGAGTTTGAGAGTTTACAACTGAGAGGTGTCTTTCGTGTCTGCGCAGCTCTGTGAGGGTTAAACTCTCTGGGCTGGGGGTCACCCCAAGGGATGCTCAGAGCTGTGCATACCTGTGTCACAGCCAGTCTGGGGTGGGCAGCGAAATGGGAACAAGCTGGACAGCAAAACTGCTTCAGCTGTGAAGGGGAGATGGAGTGGGAGCCACTCCCCCAAAGTGATGTGGGAGCCACCCCCGAGGTGATGTGAGAACCAGCCCCAAAGTGATGTGGGAGCCAGTCCCAAAGTGATGCGGGAGCCAGTCCCAAAGTGATGTGGGAGCCAGTCCCAAAGTGATGTGGGAGCCAGTCCCAAAGTGATGTGGCAGCCAGTCCCTCAATGGAGCAGGGGGAGGAGAGGATGCTGCCAGGGGTGGGGAACAGCTCTGGGGTGTCTGAGCAGCCCTGTGGGCTCCTGGCGTCCATTGCCAAGGCTGGCTGGGAAATGGTGTGGGAAGGGCCAGGTCTCTCCTGACCCTGCAGACTCAGAGAGGGCCTCCTGTCACAGCCAGTTTCATTTCATTCTCCTTTTGCTGTGTGATCCCTGAGTCCTGCAGATCTGCAAGGAGTGGGGGGGATCTGTTAATCCCAGAATGGTTTGGGTTGGAAGAGGCCTTGAAAATCATCCCATTCCAACTCCTTCCACGGGCAGGGACATCTCCCAATATCCCAGGTTGCTCCAGTCTGGCCTTGGACACTTCCTGGGATCCAGGGGCAGCCACAGCTTCTCTGGGCACCCTGTGCCAGGGCCTGCCTACCCTCCCAGCCAGGAATTCCCTCCTCTTCACAGAATCAGAGAATCACAGAGAAACCTGAGTTTGAAGGTACCCACAAAGATCATTGGGTCCATCTCCGCTGCCCGAGCTCCAGCTGGGACCTCCCACCACAAAGGGTATCTAACCCAACATCTGATCTAAACCTCTCTCAGTTTAATGCCCTACACCTCTAGAAAAGCGTTTGCAGAACTCAGTAATTTTAAGTAAACTTGGAGAAATTGAATTTTAAGTCATATCTAAATCAGATCTGTCCCTGGCCTGTGACCTGGGCACAAGGTAATGAACAGAGGTATCTGCTGCGTGTCCCCGGGGAGCAGCTCTTCCCTTGGCAGCTTTGCTCTCAATTACACGGCCCTGACTGCTGTGATTCATCCTGACGTGATCCCCTGGTGATGAGAGCCCAGGACAGGATCCTGTGTTTAGCTGGAAATACATTTTAAAATGCATTCTGGAGGGTTTTCTTTAAATTATTAAAGAACAGTAATTCACCTTTCAAACTCACCAAGATGTAAAGCACTTTATGGACTATCTTTCAAATCGTTTTAAAAATCTTCAGATCCCCCTCTTGGTGCTCTCATAACTATTTAGTAAAACAATAATAAAACCAAAACCGATACAAATGTTGCCTGTTGTTTAGAGAAGTAAATATCCTTGGTAAGTCTTAGCAAAGCACTTACAACAGAGTGGTTTGGATGCAGTCCAGACTGTTCAATAGTTAATATATTATTCATATTAATAAAATAATGTTTGGAAAGGCACCAAGAGTCATAATCTGCGCAGCCAGACCTGGGGTTTAGCAGTTAGTTGACAATTAGTTACCAGCTGAGGGTTTCCCATGTTTCTCTGAGTTTTACTGGGGTGTGAAGAGGATTTCAAGCCATGTCACAGTCACAGCTGTGATTTATTCAGCATTCCCAGAGTCCCAACCAAGCTTCTCCTGGACCCCGGGGCTGGGCTTTCACCCAGGGGGCTCCATTCATTGTAAAATCAAATCCCAGCGGGACAGAAGTTTGCAAAGTTCCTGGGTGCCTGGCTGGGGACCCCTCTGTGCCCCCGGCCCTGGCCAGAGCCCTCCCAGCAGCTTGCAGGGGCTGAACCCTCTTGCCGGAGCAGGGGAAAACAAACGAGCCATTTGTAACCCTTAATTTAAACAGCTCCCGAAGTAATAGTATAAATAGTATAATGCAATTGTAATGGCTGATGAATCATGCATGCAGCCTCTTCCCTCTTTGAATATGCATGAGGCAGGAAATCGCCAAGTGGCACAATATTGCTGCTTTAGTGCTTACTTAGAGCCCTGCCCGGGGCTCTGGGGACAGCCAGCCCAGGGCTGCAGCTCCCCCGGCTCCTGCTCAGCGCAGGGATGCTCCAAACCTGCTGAGAAAGAGCTTCTGCTTGGGACCAGCCCAGCAGCAGACCCTGCACTTCCAGCCTTGGGTCAGGAGGGTGTAAACATCAGAGCCAGCCCCAGCTTTGTACAGCCCAGCTTAAAAATCAGGGTAATAT
This sequence comes from Diglossa brunneiventris, assembly GCA_019023105.1. NCBI lineage: Eukaryota > Metazoa > Chordata > Aves > Passeriformes > Thraupidae > Diglossa > Diglossa brunneiventris. The sequence goes on along the minus strand of CM032362.1, from coordinate 1,337,513 downwards.
CAAACTAGTTCTAGGAGCTGAAGCAAATAAATTAATTTCAGTGACAGGAATAAAGTGGATCTAATTAGAAGTCCCTCTGCAGTGCCTCATTAGTGTAGTTGGTAAGTAAATGAAATTTCAGCAGTAGTGAGTTAGACTATTTGTCTTGGGGTATTTTTAGGATTCACAAAATGCCAACAAACCGGGTTTTCCTCACAGAAAATTTTCTTCATCAGATGTCTGGGGGCCTTTTTCACAGAGCATGGCCCAGGCACTTCATTTACATTCCTTGGGCACTTGCCTTGCTCTCTGCAGCTCATTCATAAATTGAAACAAATCAAAGGGATTTTTGGAGACAAATGGATTTTAGCTGTCTCACTGCCTGCCTGTAACTCCACAGAGCAACGTGCTGAGCACTTCAGAAACTTCCTCCTTTTCCCCCCTGTGAATAAATGACCCTTTCTTCCTTCTATGGGTGCCACTACCCTCCTGCACAGACACCCACACGTTGCAGGGTGATTTTATTACAGGCCTGTGCAAGGAGCACTCATTTGTCAGTCTTATTCAACTTGAGGCAGCTGTTGGTAACCTGCAATCCCGGATTGTCAGTCAGCAACGATCTCCCTTGCCTTCCAGTGCCTAGAAAGTCATAGCCCGTGGTAATTTAATGAGCGGGACATAAAAATTCTGCTCATACCCACCCAGCAGTGGTCCTGACAGATCATTTAGTGAGAAGCCCTCCTTTCAGGACAGAGCCCTGCGATGGATAGCGCAAAGTTATGCCATTAATTATGTCCTCAACACACCAGAAACCCCAAAACCCCAGCAATTCATAAGGCTGATATTTTTGGGATGTTCTACCACCTCCGATCCCGTTGTTATTACAACACCACAAGGTCTGGACATTGGGAATTTAATCAAATTAATGGAGTTGCTGTTCTGGAGAGGTGGGTGAGGGACAGGTGCCCTGAGCAGGGAGTGACCTGGAGCCTGGCTGAAGAGCTCTGCTCCTTGAAGAGGAGAAGCTGAGAGATCCCAGGAACTCTGCACGCTGTTTGCAGCTTTCCAGGATTTGTTTCTTACACAAAAAGAGGTTTTTTGCATAAAAGTTGAGATTGCTGCTAGGGAAAGGCACAGGTTGCACCTGTGTGAAGGCATTTGGGTGCTTTCTGCCCAGCCCTTCCATCAATAGATGCTCACAGCCTCCCCTGACACCTGGAATGACAAGAACTGGGAATAGCAGGGGAAAAGCTTCCCCAAAACCTCCTTTTGTAGGACTGGGATAAAAACCTGCATGAACTTTTGCCCCATTTGCAACCTGAATTTCTCTATTTAACAACAACCCCTGTGATGTTGGCAAAACGTTTGGATTGGGATTTTGGTGTTCAGCTTCCACCTCCAGAAATGCTGGAACTAGACCAATTTTTTATGGCACATTGAAGTGCTCAAGGCCAGGTTGGACAGGGCTTGGAACAACCTGGGATAGTGGAAGGTGTCCCTGCTCACGTCACGGGGGATGGAAAAGAGCTTTAAGTCCCCCCCAAACCAAACCATTCTGTGATTTTAAGCCTGATTTTAACACAAGAGCAGGCTTAGAGAGGTGGCCCAAAATTGGGGCCTACCCATTGCAATCAATTCTAACAAGAACATTAATTTGAACTGGACTTTTAAAGCTTTATTAAACTGCAGAGGTTTGGACACCTAAATTAGTATAAAGTCCTTAACAGATTTCCAGCCAATGGCCGTGATTAACATCTTTATTAAAAATTTTTACATCAGTTAAATTCAGACACTTCCATTCTGTTCCACAGTGTAACTGCTTAGAAATTGGGCCACACAGGATGATTCATAAAGTTTAGATACCAGAATAACATCCTCAGGCAAGAATAATTTGATTTCCCCCCTCCCCTCAAACATGTTGCCATAGATTTTCCTAAATGTTTTACAAACAGTTATTAAAAGCACATTGAGAATCTGAATTCCCTGCGGGCAAAATGTTTTTGTACTTAACTTTCGTTTAATTCAAGAAAAAAAATCCCATCTGGTTGGAGTTGCAGCAAAACATGGGAAAATCCTTACCCAGCGATCACAACAACATCGACATGAACCCAAAGATTGCTGGTGGTCACCTTCCCTCAGCCCATTCCCTCTGGGGCTGGGCAGAGCCTGGTCTGGGATCCGGACAAGGCAAAGCTTTGGGGGTCAGACATTTCCCCCTTCCCAAGGTGAGTTTTGCTGGATTCCTGGAGCCTGCTGAGCCTGTCACCCCGTGGGTCATTGGGTGTTTGCACAGTGGTGGCCCTGACTGGACAGCTTGTATCATGGAATTGTCATGGAATGGTTTGGAAAGCTCAGCCTGGCACTCCTGCCATGGGCAGGGACACCTTCCCCACACCAGGCTGCTCAGGGTGGTGTGAAACTGTAAGTAGGTGCTGTGGGGCTAAATATTCAAAATGTTCTTCCTTACAGTCACTATCAGAGACATCAAAACCACTCCAGCATTCAGTGAGATTCAAAATACACATTTGTCAGCTCGTGCTTTTAAATAGCTCTTAACTGAGGGAAGAGATGGGAATTTAAAAAAATTAAAAAAAAACAAAAACAAACACCCAACACCCGCCACCCCCTTTCAAATCTCCTTTGCCTTAACAGTCCTGTAAATTTTCAATGTCATATTCCTGCGCATGGCTGCCCTTAATCTGACAGTGTCACAGGGATCTATCTTCATTTTCTCACTCTTTTCATAATCTAATCCTCAGCTCTAACATGCAATTAGTGCCCTCCTCGCCCCTCGCATACCAAGCAGGCTGATTGCTACAGCTTTCCCTGTGCAATCCATTTAGCCCCGCGCCTCATAATGAATATGTACATTTGGAGGACCTCGCCGAGGAGGGTCACAGGCAATCAACCTTGAATTCAATTATGCGAGTCAAGGTTAATGACTCGGCGCAGTGGTCGGAGGCAGCGAGGCTCCCGCAGATTAAATCAGGCTGTCACAGCTGCCAGTGCCGCGTGCCGGCAGCGCGACAGCGCCGGGACACGGGGCTGGCACTGCCACACCCCACTGCCCGCCTGTCCCTGATGGCACCGGGCAGGGCTGGCACTGCCACACCCCACTGCCCGCCTGTGCCTCATGGCACCGGGCAGGGCTGGCACTGCCACACCCCACTGCCCGCCTGTCCCTGATGGCACCGGGCAGGGCTGGCACTGCCACACCCCACTGCCCGCCTGTCCCTGATGGCACCGGGCAGGGCTGGGGGGGCACGGGGGTGAGTGCCCTGCTGATGCTCCGTGGGGACAGCGCTGCCACCCGGGCAAGCCAAGGGCTTCTCACAGAACAAGGCTTGTACTGTGCAGGGGAAAGCCCAAACTGCAGCTCTGTCCCATGCCGTGCTCCCAGTCACACACCGGGTTCGGCTGGACACCCCACAGGGGCTCATCGGCTGCCACTTCCCTGCTCATCCCAGAGCCAGCGCGGCCTGGGTCCCCACGGTGGCTCTGTGCCTTCTGCAGCCCTGGCAGGGCCAGCACCAGCCGGAGGGTGCCACCAGCCCATGTGGGACCTGCCAGGAAGGACTGCTCCCAGCCTGTTCCTCACCCTCAACACCCCAAGGACAGATAATGCTGTTTCAGGACAACTTCCCAGCTGATTTTTAAATGGCACCCACTTTGATTTTGTCTCTCAGGGACACAATTTTTTGCTCCAGGACTAACGAGGGTGTAAAAGAGCTTAGAACAGGCTGGAGCTGGGGCTTTGGTGGGGAACTGCAAAGACTTTATGACAAATTTCCATACCCACGAGGGGCCAGCTGCACCCTTGGCTCTGGGGTGTCCCAGCTCAGGGCAAAGGTGTTCTGTGCAACGTGCTCACCCCAAAGAGAACCAGAACCCACAGCCGGCCCTGCCTCCCCCTGCCCTGCCCATCCAAGGCTCCCCACAGGGCTGCACACCAAGCAGGGAGTTATTTAGTAGTGCAGACAAATTAAAAACATAAATAACCTTCGACTGTCGGAATCTTTTCAATAAAAACAAATTATGGGGTTTATGTATGTAAAGCAGTTTCGCTTGGTGTGAAGAATCTTTTACAGGTGATTTATGCTGTTATTAAATATGGGGCAATTTTTAGAACCAAATCACTGCTGTCATTTGGGGACCATTACATTGTATTTAACACAAATTCCTAATGAATGTCTTTCTCAAAATGCTCTTCCAATGCTTAGATTTTAAAGAGAAACCCCTTTCTTTAAAAAGATAGTTTTGTTTATTTCTGTTTCTTCCAAGTGCCTAAAAAGTCTTGCAGGGGCTGTCAGGGAAAAGGGAGGTTGTTTTCCCCCATCTAATTACAATATAAATGATTGGCAGGGAAAGGGCTTAGAGGGGAAGTTTGGAAAACAATTTGGTGTACAGGTGATACAGTGGTGTGACTGGTGTGACCAGTATCCTTAAATTTCCAAAATAAATTGTTGTAGCAAAAAGTTGTAGCAAAATATATTCTGTTATAGCTGTGAGATCAGACATTTCAAACCAGTGTCATTATTATACACATTTATATCAAATTAAACTTTTCCATTAAGAAAAGGCACCTCAAACCCAGACATTGAGACACTTTCCTGGGAGCCTCCAAAGCTTTCTCAATGAGAACTGAGAGTTAAATAAAGCTTTCCAAAGGATTTATCAGGTAAATGTTATGGATTGCTGTGATTTAATTTATGGAATTAGTTTGACTTTCAATTACCAGGCTTCACACTGAATCACTTTATATTTCGAGCTCTGTAAGTAGCACTCCTTACACTCGATCTTTCATTTGGGGAAGGATTATCAATAATTAGACATCATGGCCTTATTGATCAACTAATCAATAACCACATTAATCATCAGCAGTCTGAAAACAATTCACTCTTTGCATGAAAAGGAGTCGGTGCAATCAGATTAACATCCTGTGCCTCACCCCCTGCAGGTGGTACCTTTCTGAGAGAGGGGATCTCTGAACCTGCTGCTGCACACCCAGAGAGGCTTTGCCCTTTTTTTGAACTTCTTAATTAAGTTTGGGTCATTGTTTTTCAATTTTCTGCTGTTGATTTGTCACTAACAATAACTTTTGGCCCAAAAATTTGTTGGATAGAGAGAGAGAGTCTTCAAAGGTGCAAGTTTATCCCCACAGGGACAGTACAGAAGGATTGCAGGGTGAACCCCGAGGCTGAGCTCTCATTCGCATCCTCATCACCCCAAAGCTCAGCAGAGGTGAGCTGGGGCTGCCCCCCCAACCAGCTGCTTCACATAAATGTCTCTCTCTGAGTTTTTTCACCTTTAATCACTCAAAATTTTCACAGGCATTCCAAAGAATTATACCTGCACCTTATCCAAGTTACACAGGCTTTCCTCAGTGCAGAGTGGAACACCTGATTAAGTTTGTGTTTGCCGTTCTCGGTCATAAAAAATCATTTATAGCCAAGCCTCTCCATCAATCAGGTGAGACTATTAGGAAAACAACAAACTGCCCAATAAATTATCCTAATCTGCTGTAAAACTGATCTTAGTAATTAATTTAGTCAATTATATTTAACCAGTTGGCAAGTGGCCTAAATAATGTAATCACATTGGGTTTTTCACAGAATAAAACCTGAGAGAGCTGTAAAAATCATTCAGGGTAACATGGAACTGTAATTTTGATTTGGGACGTGACACAGAGCTGTGGCTCAGGTGAGCACACGGCCTCAGGCACAGCCATAAATGGTTTTTGTGGTGGTAACTGCTGAGGGGAGATGGGTGTGAGGCCTACTGGCTCTGCTGAACCACATCCCCTTCCAGCTGTGGGATGGAGGTGGCTTTAGAGGGTCCCTGTCCATAGGGGAGGGGACTCTGTTTGCTCTGACACCCCTGGCAGGGTCCTGACAAAGCTTTGTCCCCTGGGGTCACTGCTCAGCCCCCTCAGCTGAGGGAGAGCAGATGCAGATCCACCATTTTCATGGGAGCTGGGCCTGCAGGCCTCAGCAGGTTTTGTTTGTCCAGAGTCAAACAGCAATTCCTGACCTGGTTCAGAGCAGGATTTGTGTGTTTTGTGTGTTTTGTGTGTTTTTGTGTTTTGTGGGCTCAGTAATCCTCTGGATTTCCAGAGAAATCAGCACATCCTGGTGGGAAGGGCCTGTTTGTTTCCTTCCTCCGAGCAGGCCCTTGCTCCGGTATCAGGGCCTGCTCCTACACCTGGAGATACCATCAGCCATTCCAAAGGGATTGTAATGGACACTTGATGGCTAATTGAGGTGAAATACCTGTGCTGCAATTTATGGAGTTAAGCAAAGGCCATGATTATGGTCAGGGAGGGCGAGTTTGCTACAGCACACCCTAAAAAGGACCTGTTGGTGGGGCGGCCATTGGGCAGGGCCCTGTGCAGGGCTCCACCGCTGGAACCACATTCCCAGTGAATGCCACCTGTGCTGATGGTGTGTTCCTGCTCCTTGTCAGGCACACCATCCTTGCTTTCCAACAATAAAAACATTTCTCAATCTCATCTTATCATTCTCTGCATTAACGAGGGGGTCATTCCATGCTCACCTCTCCACAGAAAGCAATCCAAGACCTGGCAAAACAGCAGCGTTTGTTCCCCCATGGTCACCCGAGCCTTCGACTGGGAGCGACTGGGAGTGACTGGGAGTGACTGGAGCCTTTTGTGTTTAACCTGTGTGGATCCAGCCTCAGGCATAGGTGGGACGTGGGGACAATGGGGGCTGCGCTGTGCGATGTCACAGGACATGCCACCATTGTGAGGGGCTCAAACTGCTGGCACTGGAGTATTTTAACTCGCGGAGGAAGAAGTTTTGTGCTGTGAACTGGCAACCGGGCTGCTCCTCACCCAGTGTGGTCCTGGGAATGCTGCCAGGGACACAGATCCTGTCCCCACATGGGTACAGCAGGGATCAGCCAGTCCCCTCCCAATGCAATTAGTATTAGTTACCTCAGCTGTTCATTAGTGGTAGTTGCAGTAGTATAATACCGTCCAATGTGTACATTGATACCCATATCCATACTCAGATCCATACACCCCTGGTTTTTTTGCTGGTGACTGTGAACCAATCTGCTGTACCCCGGCAATTTCTCCTGCACAGTGTGTGACATGGAATCATGGAATCATAGAATCATGGAGTTTTCAATTTGGAAACACCCTCTAAGATCAGGGAGTCAGACCATCCCCCAGCACTCCAAGGCCATCAAGTGCCACATGTCCCCAAGTGCCACATCCACATGGCTTTTGAATCCTTCCAGGGATGGAAATTCCACCACTGCTCTGGGAAGCTGTGCCAGGGGCTGGACAACCTTTTCCATGAAGTAATTTTCCCAATATCCAACCTGAACCTTCTCTGGTGTAACTTGAGGCTGTTTTCACTTGTTCTTTGGGAACAGAGGCCAACCCTCACCTGGCTGCTCCCTCCTGTAAGGAGTTGTGCAGAGCCAGAAGGTCCCTCCTGAGCCTCCTTTTCTCCAGGCTGAGCCCCCCCAGCTCCAGACCCTTCCCCAGCTCCATTCCCTTCTCTGGACAGTCCTGCAACCTCCCACATCTCCAGCAGGCTCCAAGCCTCCATCCCACCCTTGGCAGGTCGGACTCTCAGCACGTGCCGGGGCTCACGGAGGAGCAAGAGCCCCTCGACTCCGTGCCCAGGGCAACTCCAGCCTGCCAACAGCGCTGTGCAATAAAGCCTGGCTTAAAAGCCCCATAAGCCCAGCAATTATAAGACACGGAATGATCTGAGGCAGGGCTGGAGCAGAGGCCTCCTGCCTTTGATGTTTATTGCCACAGCGGAGCAAATCGGAACAATGCCGGGCTTCGTGAGCCCTTCTTAGCGCTCGGAATTTCACATTTGTTTCCAATTTTACCAGTTGCCATTGTGGGCTTTCCTTCTGCCATTGTCTAAGGGGTGGCGGTTGTAATTTCTCTTTTGTGCTCCGTAATTCGGAGCAGTCCAGGCCAGGCAGGAACATCTGCATGGAGGGCCCTGCCCTTCTGCACCAGGCCGTGTTGGAAGGTCACTCTCCTCATAAACTTCGTTATCGCTGTTGGTTTTATTCATTATATTTGACATATTAAGCTTCTGTATCTTGGCATAAAGGACACAATATTGCAGCATATTGGCAAGCTCATTTGCTTTTCACAGCCAGTGTTGTGTCCAAATAGCAGTCCCTGGGGAGCAACACGTGGATATAGACTGCAGGAAAATGAGCCTCAGCAGCAGGTGGCCTTTTGCAGCCTAATGAACACGGCAATCTGTTACCAGCACGGCGAGGCTTTTCACCAGACAATTAGGCAACTAAGCATGTAATTATTCAGGCCAACAAGAAGAGCCTCTTCTCTAATTTCATCTTTTCATTGCTGTTTACTCACCCACACTCCCCTCATTAATGAGAGATTTTCCAGTCTATGCTAATTGGTTTCAATAACATTCATTTCAGTTGAAAGGGAGCGATTCTGTTAATTGGGAATCGAAGGCGTCTTTTCATTTTGAGTGCGTCCTGCCATGGAAATCTGAACACTCTCAACAGGTTTGAGCTAATGAAATTAAGTTACACAGCCACTGGTGGTGTAATAGAAATAAAGTAATTTATTTTCACTGAAGCATGTGCTATAGGTCCTGAACAATTAATCCAGCTTGTTGGGGAGAGCCATCGGAGGAGGTGATTTGGAACAAACAAGGCTGCAGCTCCAGAGCTGCTGCTGCAATTCTCAGGGTGGTTTCACTGCTGAGCTCTCCAGCACCACCCAAAATGTTTAATAGGAATGAGAAGCTTTTATGGAAACACTAATTCTTTAAGAGCTGTTTGGGAAATAAAGAAACAGAGCGCAGAGCTTGCCAGCCTGTTAAGTGTGAGGGTGGGTTAAAGCACTATAAAATAAATAAATGGGTGGTTCCCAGCTCTGAAATCAGAGCCCTCCACAGGGCACATGGTGCTGAGAGGACTTGGGAGCTGTAATCTGATTTCTCCAGTGTTCAGGACCTGGAAAGCAAGAGGGAACTGGAGCCCAAGAGTCAAATATGTTTGAGCTTTTTTCATTGACCACAAGTATGAGGAATTATTTTGAAGGAAATGTGAGATTCTCAATTATCAACATAACTTCTTGTGCTCAGGCTGTAAGAAAAAATTCAGCTACCTCGTTCCAGCTTTAGGCTTGGAACTGGTTGATTTTTAAGGTCCCTTCCAACCCAACCCACTGTAGGATTCTGTGATTCTGCCACAGATAAACCTTAGAACATCTGCAGGGAACACCAAGGTGGAAGAGGCAGTTTGGAGGTGTCTGAGCACCCTGGCCATGCCCTGTCTTCTCCTTGTGATGGAATCCCAGAACAGTTTGGGTTGGAAGGGACCCTCAGGATCATCCAACCTTCCACTGGACCAGGTTGCTCAGAGGTTGTTTGTCCCGGAGTGAGTGATCCCAGCTGCTGCAAGTCACTGCAGTGGCCATTAATAAATAAAAATAAATTGGCAGGATGAGAACTACAGTCTTCAAGCAATGCCAGGGATAAAGGATGGCTTTCCATGTGGGAAAAATCAGGGAACTTTGAAAACTTCAGTGCTTCAGTTGGAGGAGACCACAGCTGGCACATGCCTGAATGCTCTCTGGAGCTGAACATGAGCCAAGGGCAGGGGGATATGGAATTCTCTGCAAATTCAGATGTAATTATGGATTTTTAAATGAAGATACAATATGTACTTAAACTATTTCTTGGACATCCAAAATAAATATTCAAAACAGCATAACAAGTACCCCAAACCATACATTTTCTTGACTTAATCAACTTTTAAGGGAGACTTTCAGCTTTTCCCACCTTTTTTTTTCCTGGCATTAAAGTAGCCTGATGAATTTAACACAAGTGAAGGACAGTGTACAACTTTTGTTTTTATCCAACCTGATCATGAGAGGTGCTGTTCCAAACCTTTGTGGATAACCCATCCTCTGTGCTGTTCCTCCAGCTGGAATATTAGCTTGGTGGGAGATGCCCTTTCCACCAGCAGGAAGAGGAGCCCTGGTTTGCTGCAGTTGCTGGTTGTGTTTCATCTTGGGTTTATTTATAAGCATTTATGCCAGCGTGGGGGATGTAAATGCTACTAATGTTGGTTCTTTTAAAACCTGGCTTCCAAAATGCATAATAGGCAAAGCCTGATAAAATAATACTCTGCAGCCTGTTATGAATATTTCAAAGAATTATTTCTTTATTTTGCACAGAGCTCATCGGGCTGACGTTTGATTCATAGCTGCACAAGTGTACCTGGGGTTGCTAAGGTTACCCAATTTCATTCACCCATGGATAGTTTTGATCTACATAATCCCATCAGATCTTCCACTGCATTTCCAAGTGCTGTTGATGAATGGGGCCTTGCTCAGATGATGTGTCCATTTACATGTGATATATCTCACAAGTCCTGTCTTCAGGAATATTGCAGCTGATGAAATTTCCCATTATGTGCACACACAGAAAGCAGAGGTGCGTGGGTTTATTCTCAGCTTGAACAGACCCCAGAATTAGGGGCCAAGGAGGGTATTTTGTACTTGAATCTCGTTTTTTCTGCCCAAATTAAGAGTATTGTGACTGTAACACCAGACTGTGCTTTGGTCACAGTTCTCTGCAGCGGTACCATCTCCTGATTGCCACCAGAAAGGCTCAGCCCCTCACTTCACTGAGCTTACCAGTAACACCCTCAGCACCTCTGAACAGGAAATATCACATGAAAAGTGAGCAGCTTTTCCAGCAGAAGTTACAGACCCTGGGGGATGGCCCAGGTTGGGCATTGTGGCTCTCAGTGGTGATGGGAACCAGGGGACAGCTGGGGCAGGGGGGAAGATGCACCACAGAGACCACAAGTCCTGAGCAGTGGCCTCCCCACCACCTGAGGACATGGATTGCATACAACAGATTAATTTCTGTGCTAGAAACCACAGCCAGGCCACAGGTGCCCTTTAATTTGAATTTACAAGGCCGAACAGCAACCGTCGCCCGGAGTGTTGGGAGACAAGGAAGACTTTAACTCCACCAACCAGCCAGACCCAAATCCCTCTCCCTGTGCCCCTTCTCCTCAGAAACCCAGCCCCAACCACAACATACAGGCTGGGAAGCATTGGAACTGTGGTCTTGGTGGGACTGGGGTGGGCTGGGAGGCGCTGGGGGCCCACAGGACCCTCAGGAGCCAAACTGAAGTGTGGGTGCAGTCAGGGTGGTTGTCCCAGGGGAGCATCCCTCACTGCCCCAGAGCCCTGCTGGGACACAGTGGGACAGATCCTGTTTGCATAAAAGGATGAAAATCAAACAAATTGCATGTGAGTGGGGCGAGGACGTCAGTCCCAAGTCATTGATTCCCAGAGCAGACCTAGTCAGCAGCTGATCTCCAAAGCCAGAGATGTTCGTCCCAAATCTCAGAGATGTGTTTGTAAGTGGAAGGAGGAAACTGTTACTGAGGCAATCTGAGGTTGGAGCCTGTGCAGCCCTGCAAAGCTACGCTGTTTTTCATCCTTTAAAAGCTATCACTTTACTTAGCAAGCTGCTTACTACAATTATACAATGTTTTTCTTGGCCCCCAGCTACATTAAACATCCATTTTACAGCGTTTGCTGTGCTCCCCTGAAAGCCTGGCTCCGGAGGAGGGGGTTGTAAAGGGTGATACTGTAAAAAAGGACACGGGTTCCTCATTAACTTTATAGTTTTACTGCCTTGTTTTGGGGCACCTTCCCTTCCTCCCCTCCAGTGGCTGGTGCACAGCTACTTTACCCAAGGGGATTTGGCTGGGAACGTTTTCCAACAGCATCCTCTGCTCCTGGCTGCAAAGCCCCTCCAATCAAAGCCCCCAGGCTGAGCACACAATCACAGAATTTCAGAATCACAGAGTCATTGAGCGGTGCGGGTGGGAAGGGACCCTAAAGCCCATCCAGTCCCACCCCCTGCCATGGGCAGGGGCACCTTCCACAGTCCGGGTTGCTCCAAGCCCCGTCCGAATCCTCTCCCAGGGTTTCTCCCACGGCCGCTCCCCCGCTATCAGGAATAAGGCACCTCAGCAGCGGCGAGGGCAGAGCTCCCTCCAGAGCCGCCCGCCGCGGGATTTATGTTTCCCACACGTTCCCAGGCCAGCTGGACTTTTTTACACCCCTGCACATTATCGAGACAGGCAGAGCAGCCGATTAAATCATGTTTGAACGTGCATAAAACCTGTCCTCGTTCCTGCGCAGCCTGGCCAGGCACAGGCTCTGCCTGCTGCTAATTATAGCCGATAAAAACTGCCCGGCGCGGCGGAGCCCTCCCGGAGCAGACAGCGTCTCGAGCTGTTGATTATTTAGCCCTATTATATATTGATAGCTTAGGATTTATTCCTGAGAGCACAGCCCAATAGCTGGGGCTCGGCTGGCGCTGGGGAGCGGGCTCTGGGGCCGTTAGCCCGGGGTAATCTATCAGCGAGAGGAGGAGGAGGAGGAGGAGAAGGAGGAGGAGGAGGAGGAGGGTGCTCCAGCAATTAGGGAGCAGCAATCCCGGCGATGGGCTATCGGCAGCATAATAGAGATAATGGCTTTTACTGGCCAGGCCGGGCACGGGGCTGCTGGGGAAGCAGTGACATGAGATAAATAGAGAAATGCTCATTAAAAGCTGCTGCGAGCGCGGGCGCGAGGCACCACGGTGTCTGGATGGAGCAGATCCTCCCGATACGGGCGGATGTTGCAGGGAAACCTAGATGGCTGCAAATTTAAGGGCATACATTAAGCTGGAGTTTGTGACAGAATTAAGTTATTTCCAGCCCAACGTGTTTCTTATTACAGCCCCCTCCCCTCCCCACGGTACTATTTTTACAGCCAGCGCTGTGAGATGCCCTTTTTTTCCCTCAAGTTTTCTGCCCCAAAACGCCAGATCCCCCCCAAAACTCCCCTCAGCACCAGCCCTGGCTGCCAAGGTGGCCAAGGGCAGCTCAGACTGTGGAAAGCTTCGCCTGCAAGGCAACATCTTCTCACTGGGGTCAAATGTCCAGCACCCACCAACAGCACTGGTCAGCCAGCATCAGGCAGCGACCTCTGCTCTCTATGGCAGGAACAGGACCCAGGGAACGGCTGGAGCTGGGCCAGGGGCGGGTCAGGCTGGATAGCAGGGAACCCCCCAGAGGGTGCTGGGCACTGCCCAGATTCCCAGGGAATGGGCACAGCCCCGGGGCTGCCAGAGCTCCAGGAGCATCTGGACCCTGCTCCCAGGGATGCCCAGGCTGGGATTGTTGGGGGCGTCTGTGCAGGGCCAGGAGTTGGACTGGACGATCCTTGGGGGTCCTTTCCCGCTCAGGAGATTTTGTGATTCTGTTTTATGAACAGCCTACAGGAATGGTGACCACCCTCTATACCCACTTTTCCATTACAATCTGCTTAAACAGTTCTGACCCATTAAGGATTGGGAATAGGCTACAAATGCTGGACTCCATATAAATGCATGACCTGTTCACACGAGGAGGGCTGAGCCTGCAATGGGGAAGCAGATTTTGAGGGAAGCAGCTCTCCAGAATGAGAATGTGCTTTACCATCATTAGTGTTTCACCCTCAAACAAAGGGTTTAAGGGGTACAAAATTAACAGGTGAATTATGAAGGTACCAGCTCACACTCAGGAATAAATGAATACGTTTACTACAAACCCCTGAAGATGAGCAGGCAGCAGAGTGTATAGGTTAATCAAATGTTCAATAATAAATAAATTAATATACTGGTAATAAATCACCTCGTTTTGTCATCACCCAATCTGGGAACCACAAGGTATCAGAGAAAAAATTCATCTTGGAGTTGTGCTGCCTGAATTAATGGGAGCTGGGCACTGGAAGAGGCACAGGGCAAGCATCATTCCCTGGCAAACACATCCCTCCCTTCTGAAAGGAGGCAGCGAAAAGGTCCGGCTTGAAGATTTTCTCCTTCTGAATATTTCAGTTTAGCTGAATATAAATAAATCAGGCACTTCCAGACTCAGCAGGATCCTACCTCCTGCGATATTGCTCTGTCATCCTATTCCTGCCCAGCCTTCCTTCGGCATCAGCCCGGCTGCATCCTTTATTAGTTCTGTGCTCGCAACTGGCCCGGGTAGATCCGGTTACCGGAACTCCCAACGGCAACTGGGAGCTTCCCACTCACCAGTTTGGCCTCCCAGTGCCCAGGGAAGGCTGGGAGAGGGCCCATCCCAGCAGTGACATCCCTGCTCCCAGCATCAGCCCTGCTCCCGCTCCCCCGCCTGCAATGGGATCAGATCCAAGGGGAGCCCTGGCACAGGGGGATGCAGAGATGGCGTCCCTGGGGAAGGGATTCCACCCCCTGGCATGTGTAAAATTCCTCTCCATCCAAGCAGGTGAGGGTGTTTTGGATTTTATCTCCTCTCCTCTGACTTGGAGTCAGTGAGCTCAGGCCTTTCCTGAACATCCCTAAGGAGGCAATGAGCTGGGATCAGCTGGGAACACTGGGGGCTACTGGGATGTGCTGGGATCAGCTGCGACATCCTGGCACTTGCTGGGATCAGCTGGGATGTGCTGGGATGAACTAGGATTTACTGGGATGATCTGTGACATCCTGGCACATGCTGGGATCAGCTGGGATGTACTGGGATCTGCTGGGACATCCTGGCACATGCTGGGATGACTTGGGGTGTTCACCACCATGCTCATCTCCCTGATCCACACCAAAGCTGACTGCAAAGGGCACGGGCATGGCTCTGTCCAGGCATCCCCTTTTCCCAGCATCTCTTCATTCCCAGTCACTCTTCCCACAGGCACACGCAGGCACCAGGGTGTGAGTGCTGCTCACACATTCCAGGCAAAGGGAGGGAAGCAGGAATCTGGCAGAGCACCTTCATTTTGGCAACTCCTACAACACCGTCAATCACAGCACACGAAACATCGCAATTTTACAGCAGCAACAATTTTGGAATTGTTTCCAAAAACACGCCTGAAGGTTTTCCCTGTATTTCTCTGAAGATTCATGAGATCAGGCTGTATTTCCCAAGCAGGCTGAGTTTTACTGGCGTGTTCTGCTCTGCAAAGGAGCGAATCCGATAGCGCTGGGCTGGAGGATGTATTGATCTCAGCGCTGAGAGTGCCTTGGCTCCGGGTGGATGAGGCCATGCAAAACACAGATTGATTTTAGAAAGAGCTGCCAGGAAGAGCTGGGATAGCTCAGGGATGGCAGAGGCACCTGGTTATTCCTCAAGTATTTGTCCACAGCCATGGACACGGCCGGAGGACACTGCTCCAGGGGAGGGATGAAGTTGGGAGATGCTGAGATGCGTGGCCTGAGCACCCCTGGTGGTGATGGGACCAGGAAGGGGGTGAATCCACGTGTCCTGTGGATCTTGGTGGGGTTGGAGCATGCCCCTGTCCCTCCTTGGGGTCTCCCACACCCCCCACTGCTCCAGGCCCAGAAGCTGGACTTGACCCTTGTGGGTCCAGATTGGGATATTCTGTGATTCTGGGATTCAGGGATTCTGGGATTCTGTGATTCTGTGTCTGACCCTCTCAGGTTCCATTCAAGACCCTCACAATTCCCAATTCCTGCCCTTCTCCAGGCCCTGATTTGCTTTCTCTTCCTTGCATGGATACTGAAGATATCCCAGGGAGATGACGTGGAGCAGGGGCAATAAAAACCCCAGACTTCGGGAACTGAAGCAGCACCAACCATATTCCTTCAGCCACACACTCATTACACCTAATTTGCATGTGCTGATTTCCAGTGCCCATAGAGAACATGGTGAGTAGGGCACCCTCAAAGCTCAGGTCTCCATCCAGTCCTTCCAGACTGCTGGGAATTCTCCTCTGGCTGAGGGGACTGAAGAACCACGATGGGCATCAAAACCCAAGGGAAACAACAACAAAAAAAGCCATAGCAGCTGTTAAAATGTCTTGTGTTTCTTTCCTGCATGAGAGAAACTATTTAAACTGGCACAAAATAAATTTAGGGAGCATATTCTTGGAATTACATAGAAAAATACCCCATACATTTTGGCAGCAGCTAAACATATCCTTAATGGAATTCATATGGGGCCTGGAGTGATCACAATGTTTGGAGAGGAGCCAGATAGTAAGTAATTTAAACATCACAGGAAATTAAATTTTAGAATTCAATTTTGCATAAAGTTTTCTGTAATGAAAATGTCACACATAAATTATGAAGTCTGATTATATTCTTTTTTGACTTTTTAATAAAATAATAGAGGCACTTGACAGTCAAGAACAAATGCATATTTTATGTGAGGAGCATTACGTTAAAGCAACGTCCTGTGGAAATAATGGAACAGATGTTAACACTGCTCTATCAGTTATCAGGTGCTCTGTTCAACAGCTTCAAACACAAGTATTTATTAAAAATGCTAACGGGATTGTCTCCCAGGGTTATCTAATTGTGGGCTTAAAATGGAGGTCTTTAATGTAATTAATTATAGCTGGGGAATTATAGAGTTAGGCCATAATTTATTGAATATGTGGATGTGTCCACATATAAATTATATGCTGCTGTTAATATAGAATTAATTCCAGGCAGGGGGAGAAGGACTTTGGTGAAAACACCAACTTGGTCATAACAGAGCCATAAATCACAACTAATCCAAACTGTCCCTTCGTTTCCATGGAGGGACTCAACGCTGGTATGTCTCAAACTTCACCCACCCTGGGGGCTATCAAGCCCCTGAGCTGGGCTGGGGGGACACAGGGACAGCCCTGAGACCCTGCTCCACTGCTGGTCCTGCAGGGTGCTGGACATCCTGTGGGAATGATGGTGGGCATTGTGGTGGGCATGGCAGGGGGAATCATGGAGGACTTTGTGGTGGGCATTGCTGTGGTCATCGCATGGGAGTGATGGTGGGAATTGTGGTGGGTGTTCAGTGGGAATCATGGTGGGAATCATGGAGGACGTCATGGTGGGCATTGCTTTGGTCGTTGTGGTGGACACGGTGGTGGACACTGCAGTGGGCATCGCAGCAGGCCGCATGTCCAGCTGTCAAACCCAGCCCTGCAAGGGCCACCAGAGGCAGCTTTAGATCAGCAAAACTGTATTGATTACCAACAACACCGGTTCTTGGCCAAGGACATTGCTCTGCAGCCGTTCTATAATAACACCAGCTTGGCTTTGTGGGTTTCTCCATATCCTGACAAAGTCCTTGGTGCCTCTTTCTGCCCAGCAGCACCGGATGGGCATTTTGGCTGGGACTGGCACCCGGGGCTGGATGGGATCCTTGTCCTCCTCCTCACCTTGGGGTCAAAGGGATGCAGCATTCTCCCAGCTGACTACATTGGGAAGCGTCAGGATGCGACCCCACTGCTGGCTGGATCCCAAAAATTACCTTTGCACGGAGCAGACAGAGGGATATCCTCAGTGCTAGCACGGAGATGTCAAAAAGCTGCACCCCTCTGACAGGGGACGTTAAAAACAGCCGGGCACATCAGCCATGGAGCTGACCCAGCCTCAAGGATGGCTGCAGATTCCAGAGGGAGCATGCCAGAGGTTTTCCTTGGGCTCTCCACACTGCCCCACATGCACCCCTGCCCCTGAGAGATTAAATGTGCCAAGGGCAGGCTGAAGAAGGAGAAAGATCAATGGGTTTGCAGTTTGTGCTCATGCCCAGTTGCCAGTCCCTCACTCCATACTGGTTGGGAATGGGATGTGGGATGGGCAGGAGGGTTGGGGACACCTGCAGCAGCAGCAGTTGGATGATATAGGGTTGTGCAGGTGGCTGTCCTGGGAGCTCAGGCATGGGCTGGAGTTTGGGGGGCTGGTGGGGGACAGGAATACCCTGGGGAGAGACCTCTGCTCCTCTTGGAGATGTCCTGGAGATGCCTTGTCCCCTCTTTGGGTGTCCCAAGGGTTTCCAGCATGAACCAGCACTAAAGGCTGACAAACCCCTGCCTCCTGGGGTTTATGGCAGAGACATTTTGTCCCTGCAAGAGGAGCACAACCCCCTTCCTGCTCCCACAGCACAACCACAGCGGGTGATCCCAGTTTTGGGACTGGGGACTGCTGTGTGGGACCACCCCCACATTGAATCCTCCTGCCAATTTGAGGAGAACCTGGTGGCACGTGTGGCATGTCTCTGGGGCATGTCCCCACTGCCATCCCCACCAGGGCACCTGGATTCCTGCAGGGAGGATCCCCAGCTCCTGCACACCCACAGCCGCAACAGGCTGCAGCGTCTTCCAAACAGCTCAGAAAAACACAGTGGGATTTGTTTGCTTGGATTTAAATGGGGAAATTATTTGAATTTCTCCACCCCCAGGTGAATGATTTAGATGGCCTTGACCCCAGGCTGACTGCAGGGATTAATGTGGGATAATGATTGCTGAGGCTATCATTGCAGCAGGCATCATTAATTATCCTTATTGATTGGAGCTTTCAAAGATAAAGCATTATGCTGACTGGAAAATACCCTCTTCCTGCAAGGTCAAGGCTAAAATAGGGCAGCTAAATAATTGCATTAACAAACAAAGAAATAAAAATAACCTCTTGCAGAGTTGTGTAATTAAGATCCAATTACAGCGTTTGGCCCCGCCGGCAGAGCGGCCTTGCCTTGTGTGGGATGTGGGATAGAGGATGGGGGATCTCAGGGGATCCTGCCAGCTTCACCTGCAGCCTCCAGGGGCTGGGGATCCCTTGGAAATACTCCTGGGATGGGAAATTAAAAGGGTCAGATGGAGAAAATGATAAATGGCCTCAAGTCCTTTTAGATCACTTTGGGGTCAGAGAGGGGGGTTCAGAGCTGTCCCGGGGATGCTGCTGCTGATGACCCTCACTCCCCCCTTCCCCTCCTGCAGCATTCCTGACCACACTGAGCACCTGGCTGCAGTTTGCTTCCATGTCTGTCCTGCATCACTGGGCACCCATTGCCCCAAAGAGCTGTGTCTGCCCCACCCTGGCAGTGTCCAAGGCCAGGCTGGACGGGACTTTGAGCACCCTGGGGTGGTGGAAGGTGTCCTTGCCCGTGGCAGGGGGGGGAATAAGATGGGCCTTTAGGTCCCTCCCAACCTAACCCATTTGATGATTCTATTATCGCATGCCACCATTCCAAAGGAGAAATCATCCAAATCCAATCCTTGCAAAAACACCCTGGGTAGGAGGAGAGCAAACCTTGTCTCTGGTTCTGTGTGTGCTGGGTGAGAGTGATGATTCCCACATCCTCCAGGAGAGCTGAAGCCCTACAAAGTCACATGATATCAGAGCAATTAAAGCCCCCCAAGTGGCTTTGGTTTGGTGCAGGTGACTCCTGGCCCTGCCACCCTCTGGCTGCCAGCACACGGCACAGCCAGCTGGGAATCACTGCTGCTCTTTGAGGAATGTCTGCCTAAAGGTCTCAGTTTGTTTTGTGTTTTGTCATGTGCTCTGCTGCCTGATAGGATGTGATGTGAGGTTGTGAAGTGTGTTTCGAACTGAAACATTTTTTTGACATCCATTTAATTAGAATTATTTTAATTCAAACGTTTGTCATTAGGAAAGCAGACGATCTGGCACGCGCTCCAGCAGCCCTCCTGCTCCTCGTCATTAGGAATTCTTAAACCAATAAAATAATTTATTTAACATGAATATCAATTTCCATTTAAGGAATTTTACAACTTGAGTTTGAGCTGAGGGAGCCCAATCTGTATCAGCAGGAAAGATCAGTCCCATAATGGAAAGCTGCTCCAAATGTGGGTTATTCATCCCTTACAATGGGTTTCGTGAAAGACAGATTCCTGAGGATGGGAGCATGGGCTTGAGCACGCCAGGGGGAGGTTCCCAGGAGCAGGACCAGCTCCTCGGGATGTTTCCCCACTGCTGGAACAGGGATGGGAACCTGACTATAGGAAATGAGTGGTGTGTTGGTGCAGGGACCTGCCCATCCTCTGCCCTCTGGCACCCAGGCAAGGGATGCTGCTCCTGTCCCTGGCACAATATCGAATTCATTCCATTTGTCTTCTCCAGGGCCCTGCAGGAGCACACAGAGGATCTGCAGGGGCCGGAGGTCACACCCTGAAAGGATCAAAGCTCTGGTTCCTCCTGCTGCAGGTTCAACCTCAAGGATTAATAGATGAGACTGAACAGTTTTGATTTCCAGCTGTTTTTTTTGCTGAGGTGATCCAGAAGTGCTGGAGGATGGACCTGTTGTGGTGATGATGGGAGCAGCCAGGGCTGGACGCTGCTCCTGTGCTGCTGGGATTGGAGACTGGGCTGGGAACAGCAGGAGCTGTGCTGGCCATGGGCCAGCACCCATGGCAGGGTGGCATCGGCGTGGAGCCTGCCCTGACAGCTTCATTAGCCAGAGACCATCTTTGCAGAGTTAGAGATGTCATGTTGGGTAATTAATACATCCCCAAATATGCAGATTTTCCTGGGCTTCTCGGGCAGAATAACCCAGTGAGCAGCACGGTGTGAGCTGGGCAGGGGGGATTCTCTTGGAGAATTGTGCTGTTCTTTAGAGTTATCACTCATTATAGGTTGCAAAAGGAGGGGGGACTGTGAAAAGGCAACTCCAGGAGCAAAAAGAGTTTGCATTATTGTTCACCCTGTGAAAAGCAAGGTGCAGGATGTAAAGCACCGGGGGAAAGCTGCCAACAATAGACCCCATAGCAACAACAACTTCTAAGGGGGAGCGGGTGGCTGCACATCCCACTGCCCATGCCTTGATCTTGGTGTTCCAGCCCCGGGAGCCAGGCGGCCCCGTGGGGACAAAGGCCCCCTGCTGCCCGCCAGACAAAGGCAGCTCCTTCCCCGGCACAATGCATCAGCCCGGCGGGGCTGGCACACGGCGGGGCTGGCACACGGCACGGCTGCACCCGCACAGGGGCACAGGGGTGCCTGGGAGGAACGGGGGCTGCCGGGTGTTGGGATGCAAGGGAGCCCATGGGGTCCTGTCCCAGTTAGAATGGCCTATGGTGCTAATCAGGGTCCCATCCCAGCTGGCACAGCCCATGGTGCCCTTTGGAATCCCATGGTGCCCACTGGGATCCCATCCCAGCTGGCACAGCCCATGATCAGCATCCTGGGGCCATCACCCACAGCATCCTGAGCAAAGGCACAGCCAATTCCTCACTCACTGCCCCCCTCCTCCCCTGACCCCCCCGCTGTGGGAGCTATTTTTAGCTTTTGGGGGCCTGCTGGTGCCTCTACCCCTCTTTGTCACTGAGCACAAACCACGGGTTCAAACCACATTTCCCTCATTGCATTAGCGAGAAGCAGAGTAATTTTGACTCAATTTTTACATGCAAAGGTCACCATTAAAAAGTCATCATTCAGCTGCTCCCAGGGCTGGGTCTTGCCTGTGCTGTCATTAGAGCAGAACTTCAGGAGGTTCTGCCTGAAATGAGTGGGTATTTTTAGCTGACTTTATCAGAGAGGGAGCTGGGGGTGCATGGGGGAGATAAGGGCATGGTTTAGATTTCTGTCTTTACGCTCACTGTCACATTCAAAAAAATAAATCATAATTTTGATTTTCCACGTCCCTGAGGGAGAGATTGACAAGAGCATCCAGTGCTCATAATTGGATCATTCCTCTGGGAAAGTTGGCTCCTCCACTGAAATCCTTACATGCTCTAAGGAAAATTGCTCTCAACGTTATTGAAAATATTTTAGGAGACTGAAGACTCTGGGGCCTTTCCAATTCGAGTGCTCTGGTCGGTCATGCCAAAGGAAGACAATAATGGGAACCAAATCTGGAGATCATTGCACTTAATTGGAGCCCGATCCTGCGGGCTCGGAAGGCCCAGGACCCCCGGGGGGCTCTGAACCCTCCTCTGGTGGGGACTTGCAGGAAGGAGCCGTTCGGACGCCTTCCAGAATGGATGCCTGAAATAAATTATTGAAAATCTTTGGTTGGTTGGTTTTTCTTTTTTTTTTTTTTTTTTGATAATGAAAAATTCAAGTGTTTTGACATGGATAAGTGCTGGAGAGTGGGGCTGCAAGAGGCTGGTGCAAAACCTCTCCTGCACAATGCTTTCCCTTGCCACTGCAGGATTTTGGAGAGAAACCTTTGGGATGTGTGTGAGCAGTGGTTTGCAGCCCCTGTTTGCCTGCTCAGGATGATGAGGTTCCTTGTAGAGATGCTCTGTGATCCTCAGCCTCCATCTGAAGGGATTGGGATCTACTCTGAGGGAACAAGTGAAAAACCTCAAGTTGCACTAGGGGAGGTTTAGGTTGGATATTAAGGAAAATTTCTTCCTGGGGAGGGTTGTCAAAGCCTGGAACAGGGCAGTGATGGAATCCCCATCCCTGGAGAGATTTAACAGCCCTGTGAATGTGGCACTTGGGGACAGGGGTTATTGGTCCTGGCACTAGGGGGATGATTGGACTTGATCTTGAAAAGCTTTTCCAGCCTAAGGGATTCTGGGATTCTCTTGGCTCCCAGCCATGACGGGCACCATGGGGGGACATGCTGGGGATCCTCCATCATTCTCTGTGAAGTGACGGTGCCATGCACAGTTTTACCCAGCTCACTTTCGGAGGAAGATGCTAAAAGGGAAGGTTTTGAGGAGATATAGCCTTCCCTGCCTTCCACATAAATTAATTGCACAGTTTAATAAACTAACAGGTGGTTCCACTTCAGAGTGAGCAGATGTTACCCTGAAATGAGCAGAGTCCCCCCTTGCCATCCCCTCCTCCCCCAGCTATTCCTTCCTTTCTATCTTCCCCTTTCTCCTCACCTCTTCCCTTTTCCCCTTCTTCTCTCTCTGATTTATGAGCAGCTCCAATATGAAATATTTTGTCTGGGCTCTATGAATATTGATGATGGGGTCGTGCTGATTTGAGCTGTGTTCATAACTTTCCGTGCTTCCTGGGAGCATCCCTTCTGCTCTTCCATCCCGATTTATTCCACGGAGTTTTTGGGAGGCAGCCCCATTTGTTAAAGCTGCCTCTCGCCTGCACATTTGTCTTGGATTATCTCCCGAGGAGAAGACGATAAGTACTTACACAAACCTACGCCGAAATTAAACACACAAAACAAATGAGCCTGGCGTGTTCACATTCTTTCATTTCCAGGGATAATGCCCGGGAGGAAACACTTGTGTGACCGCAGATGGAGGATGGGTTGGGAGCCCCAGGAGGATTTGGGCTGCCCTCTTTAGAGGAAAGCTCTCCTCTGCTTCCCATATGGAGAGAAAAAATGATAGCACTGCTAATGGCTGGGGCATGGCTGGGCACCGAAGGGAAGGAGGAGGTAGCTGGGGATGGAGGGAAGACTGGAAAATAATAATGGGAAATGTTTTGATAAGAAGCGTTGTGGTCTTATACAAATATTCCAAAACTTCTGGAGCCCATTTATCCCCAGATTGAAGCCAGATGACAGCAAGCTGTTCGCATGGGCTGGAATGTGCCTCCAACAGACACCCAGTTCTCCGGGCTGGGGACCCAGGGGGGAACATGGGGGCAGCTCTGGGTGGCTCCTTCCCCCCTCACCTCCTCCAGAGCCCCAAACATCCCTGTCCAACCATGGCCGGGCACTCCTGTTCCCCTGGGGCCTGCTCACAGTCACTCACATCCCTCCTGTGGTAAAAGGAGAGGCCTCAAGTCAGGGCACAATCCTGGAAACCGTGAATGGTGCATGGAAGGCACCTCAAGCTTTTCAAAGGTTGGAGAAGGCCCAGCCCACACCAAGAGGCCACAGCAGCCTGGCACATCCCTGTGCCTGGAGAGCATCTAAACCAGAGCAAAGGAGCATTTCCACCTCTCCCTTGACCACCCTCCCTTGTTGCCTTCTCCTCACCTAGCGGGCACCATCACTGAAATTTCCTTTCTATACCTCTTAAGCTGCTTGAGATTTTGAGGAACAAGTGGCAATAAAAAGTGCTAAACACTAATCACTAATTTCCTCCTGGAAGCTCTAAGTGTGATCCTGGTGCTCATTTTCCCTGGAGCAGCTGCAGGGCTGGGAGCATCCAGCAAGGACCACAGCACCATCACCTGCTGGGGTTTGGCTCTTTACCTTTGCATGGGCAATGTCTGGAACTTGTAGTTTTAGTACAGAAGCCACCAAGAAAATCCAGTGGCACTGGATAAGATCCATTACTTTGTCAGCAGTCAGCACTGACTTCTGCCATCAGACCCTGCAGAGCATTTGGGAAGGATGAACTCTAAACACTGCAGAACTCTGGCCATTCCTTTGCTCCATCCAGGGAAAATTTCCAAGGAAAGGATTGTCCAGCCTGGCAAAGCTGCCCAGGGCAGTGGCGGAGTCCCCACTCCTGGAGGGATTTAACAGCCCTGTGGATGTGGCACCTGGGGACATGGGTTAGTGGTGGCCTTGGCAGCTCTGGGGCAATGGTTGAACTTGGTCTTAGGTTTTTCCAACCTATACAATTCCATGATTTTATGATTTTGTGGGCTGCTGTTGGCCCCAGAGTCTGGGCCTTGTTGCACAAACAGAGCAGCTCCTGGAGAGCATCAATAGTGATCGGCAACAGCAGGAATGAGCTGGGGATGTGTAATTCCCATCCAGCAGGAATAATCTTCAAAGTCCTGCTGGGGTGCTTTTGGACAACAGTGGAGTTTCCCCTGCTGGGGAAAATGGGATGCGAAAGAATTAACTGAAGTTGGAATGTTATTGTTTGTGTCAGACTCTGTTAACCACGTTAAAACTATATATAATACTTCAATTTCCTATGTCAAAACTCTCTAATGGGCAATATTCTGAAATCAAAGTCTTATGGAGCGGTTAATCTTCCGCACGGACAACGCCAAGTTTAAATCCAGTCCAAATGCCACTTCTCAGTCACAGCTTTAAAGGATTATAAACGATTATAATGGTATTTGTCTACTTGCCTGATACATAAGTTCACGTCAATGTTATCTCCAAAATTGACATTCGGTTTCATCTCGGAGGTGAGAGAATAAACTGTTGACTACCAGCTTCAGAGAGGAAAATGGATTAGCTCTAATGTAATTAGGGCTCCATTCACAGATGATTATTTTCGGTGGGTGCACAAACGGCGCTGATAAGGAGCGCGCTCGGCAGGGGCGACCGGGGGACGCTGGGCTGGATTTGCTCTTTATCCTGCATGGGGTGAGGGGTTCCTGTGAGCAGCTCCTGCTTCAGACCTGCACCATCTTTGTGCAGTGCCCAAAGGCAGCCGCAGCCCAGCATTTGAATTTCCATGATTTTCATGGAGGTGTTGCTGGGGATGAGGGTTTGCTGCCAGTCTTCCTCCGACAGGCCAGCTCTAGTAGGATAGAGTCTCTGTTTTGGTGCCTCCCTATTTCCTGGGTCCTGTCCTAATGTGCCAACACCAACATCAATGCCAATGTCAACCCCAACATCAGCGTCAATTCCAATGCCAACATCAACACCAGAAAGCCAGAATCAACACTAAAAAGCCAGAATCAACACCAAAGAGCCAGCACCAACACCAATGCCAAAATCAAAACCAACACCAATACCATTGCCAGCATCTATGCCAAATCAATACCAATGTCAAGACCAATGCCATGGTCAGTGCCACCACCATAATGGCCTCCTCCAGTTCATGCTTTTTAACTCCTTCCAGCACTCCAAACCCAAGAGACAACCAAAGCCACTGTGTCTTTTTAGTCTGTTATTTGTCTGTGTGACTCTTTAGTGCTTAAAAATACATTAAAGAATAAGGATTGTCCCTGAGGATAATGGAACAATGGGAAGCAGTGACGAATTAATGAAAATAAATAAATTAATCTGTATACACTGGTGCTAATACAAATGATTTGTGAACGGCATGAAAGATTTTGTATTATTTTCAAAAAAAGCACAAAACCCTTTTCTTTTGCTCTAAAAACTCAATTTAATTTTAAGTCACATGATAAATGGTGGCAAATTGAACTTTATTATGAATTCATGAATGCAGTTTAATACAATTGTTCTTTCTGGCCTTTGTGCTTTGAAGACAGTCCCTTCTGCCAGGATGTTATTCTTTAATGTGCTGATTCAGCTATGATGACCTGTGGTCTCCATGGCCCGTGGGTGCCAGCGGGGTTTGGTGCCAGCGGAGCCGTGCTCCATGCCCGGCACGATGCACTTGGGGATCACCGACTGTGGAAGAGCTTCTGCTGCCTTCCCATCCCCTGCCTGGGCAGGGAAGACCCTCGTGTGGAGACTTACAGGGGAATTATGGAGTGGGGATTATTTTCTGAAGACAATGCAGACTCTGAGGCACGAAAGTGACTGCGGTGCGGAGCCTTCGCCTCGGCAGCGCTGGCAGCGGGATAATGGCTCAGCCAGCCCAGCCTCCAAGGCGGGCTCCAGGGAGCCAGCCCAGAAAATGCCAAGACATCTCATTTTGGGCCCTGAATTCTTCTCTTCCTGGCCAAGTGCTCCTCATCCCCTGCCTGCCACCCCCCAGCAAGGGGAGCTCAAGGACAGCACAGAGGAGTTTGTCCCTCCCGTCCCCTCACTGCTGCCCTGTGCTGTCACAATGTCCCCATCACCACCAAAGGAGGTGACATCTGCACATCCAATATTCACCTGCTACGAAGAATATTAAAACTCCCACTCCTTTGGATGATTAACGGGAGCCATCATACTGGCTTTTTAACAGAATAAAAAATGGACAGATAAAAATTATTAAAATCATGATGGGGATTAAATAGATCTGTGCAAAGAACAGAAATGCAATTGGTGGCTGAAAAATCTGTGTGTACACTCTGGGCGTTTCTGTGGGCAGAGCAGAGCAGAGTCTGGGGTGCAGGAAAGGGACGGTCAGTCCTGAACACAGCCTTAGCTGCAGCACTGGGCTGAGATTTCTTGCAGAGACTTTGGCAGTAAAATAACCACAGTTACTTAGAAAAACTTTTCCTCTTCTTGCTGCATACCCCCTAAATTTAGAAGAATTTCAGAAGGACAAATTAAAAAGTACATTTGAGATAAAATACACAGTCAGACACAGATTTGAACTCCAGATCTAACTCCAAAACCACTTGCAGCTTGACATGGCACAATGATTTACTGTGCTCGTGATTATATCCTGTAGGTAGCAGCTCTGCAAGTGGGAAATAATTCAGGCAGGGATGTAGAAAGGGAATAACTTTTCTTCTGAGTGCAGGACTTCAAGAGCAGCAGCACAAAGCCGAAGCCCCACAGTTTCCAGTACTTGAAGGGGGCTTATAAAAAAGAAGAGAAGCAACTTTTTACACAGGCAGATAGTGATAAAGGGAAATGGCCTTAAAATAAAGGAAGAAATATTTGTATTAGATGTAGAAATCCCATCCTGTGAGGGTGGGCAGGCCCTGGCACAGGGTGCCCAGAGCAGCTGTGGCTGCCCCTGGATCCCTGGCAGTGCCCAAGGCCAGGTTGGACATTGGGACACGCTGGGACAGTGGGAGGTGTCCCTGCCGTGGCAGGGGTGGCGCTGGATGGGCTTTAAGGTCCTTTCCAACTCCAGCCATTCTGGGATTCAGTGATTCTGAGCAATTCCAGAAGCAATTCCATTGGGATGGAGGTGCAGGTTGCTATTGCACCCCTCTAGCTCCTGGGATGAAACCTCGGCTCAGTGACTGAGGGGTATTAAACAATTAACCAGCAGCAGTGCAGGGTGGTGGTGGTGGTGATGATGATGATGGTGTGCATTTGGGATCCTGACCCCTCAGAGAGATTTCTCCCCATTGTTCACTGAAAATGATATAACCATAAGTAAAATAAACTCTCCTACCCCCTTCCCCCATGCACTAGGAAACGTTCTGTGAAGGCCCTTCATAAATAGCCTGTCCCACCTTCTCAGATTTAATTATAAAAATACTTGGAACACAATAGTCCTTCACATGCAGGGCTCATTTTCTAATTGAGTTTTGATATGGATACACACCCAGGAGACCCTCGGCTGATGCACACAACAGATGGAGGGACCAAGCCCTCTCTCCCCTCTCCCTGAAGCAAAGTCACAGCAGGAGGATGTGTCAGATGCCCGGGCTCATCTCTCCAGCCCCTCCTGCCCAGCAGAGATGGAGCTTGTTCAGGACTGGCCCTGAAACGTGCCTGCGGTGGCCGAGGAGGAAGTGGGGCAGACTGGGGGCTCCTGGGCACGGCAGCACCCGTCCCTCCCTGGGAGCCATGTCCTCGAGCCTCCGTGAGCGACCTGTCACCGACACTTCCCCAGCTGGTTAGGCCACACTGGCAAAATGAATTCTGCGAGAAGGATCAAACACTAAATTGGGAGCTGAGCCAAGCGAGGCAGGAGTCCCCGGCTCGCGCCGGCGCGGGGCTGGTGGGCAGCACATCAAGGGGGGATGACACCCTGGTGATGAATTGCTCACTCCTCTAACATTGCCCAGCTGGAGTGGCTGGAGCAAGCCTTAATTTACTATTTATAAACCTCTCCAGCTGTATTTTCCTAGCAGAGCAGCTGGCTCGTTGCGGGAGTGTGAAGGAGAGGATGTTAACAGGTTGGCTGGCCGGACTGCAGAGTGTTTGCAGCGGTGCAGGGAAGGGGTTCATGTGCAGGACAGCACTGAAAACCCTCCTCCAGCCAGGCCAGGGCTGCAAACACCCTGGGGCCAGCCTGGCCAGGGGATCTGGACAGTTCCTGGATAATGATGATATTCCTGTGATGATTATGGTGAGAAAGCAGCTCAGGAAGGCCGAGCCCAGGGCTGGTGGTGCCAGCCTGGCGCTATCCATGTGAATGGGGGAAAACCCCTCATTTTTTCACTCTCACTGTCCTGGGCAGCCTCTCCCCATCCTGCTCCTGCTCTCCCAGCTCACCCCCATAGCACCCAGCCCCAGCAGGGACTCAGGGAACTGGGAGCTTCCCAACACCTCACCTGCCCCACTGGGAAAAACCCCACAGGGAACAGCAAAACCCAGTAGAAATAGAGGCAAACCCCATCCCCAGCCCTCCCCGAGTCAGGGTGTGCAGTTGTTGAGCTTTGTGCTGGGTGACACATCCCCACACTCTGCATAGTCTTCTCCCACTGCTGCTAATGCAAACATTTAATTTTGATGATTTATAGCACAGCTATAAAAAAACTCTGGATTACGCTTTGGAGTCAAGGTCGCAGCTCCAGAGCACATTTTTATAGAGTCAGCATCTCTGTTTTTAAAAGTTATACTTCAATATTAAATATGACTTTTTTTTTCAGCAAGTCAATAAAATGCCTTTAGAGCAGATAATAAACTCATTTCTTCTGGGCTGGCTATTGTTTCAGGCCTGGGTCATATCCTGCAACCTTTAAGGCTGTTCTTTGGCCCTTCTGATGAGGAATTTTGAGTTCAAACCCTCCCAGGCACTGCCCGAGCAGAACAGACCCCCAAACCAAGCCTTCCCTCAGACAGGCTCTGTTCCTCAGTGCAATGTGATTTGCAGAAGAAATCACCAAGCTCTGGCACAAGAAGTTCTCTGAGCTCTGATCCCTCTCCCTGGCTGCTCCTGGCTGCTCCGTGTCCCTGGGCTGCAGGGAGATGCCACAGTGGGGGTTTGGTGGTACCAGTCCCTGCAGGAGACAATCCCACGTCTGGCAGTGGATGGAATCACTGTGGAAGTGCTGCATAATAAAACACAACTTCTGCCTTTAAGGGCAGATGAGTGTTTTATGTTTTTACAGCTCACAGAATTACCCTGTAATCTTATTTATTTTCTAATACAAGTTTCTGCGGAAAAGGGTATCACAAGATAAATAGAAATTAACTGATTATGAGGATTGTCATTCTTTAAGTACATATTTATCAGGCCATTTGCTCATTCTCTTCTAATATCTTGACATAAGAGTGTCAAATTAAACACTCCCCAGATTAGGATAATACCCAGCACTTTTGTAGCTTTCCTATCTGATTTCCAAAGCTTTCTTCTCCACAAATGCACTTGAAGTTGGTGCTTTACAGGGCTTGATAGAATTAATTTCAGGATTAATAAGCCTTCTCTGAACCATTTAACAAAATCTCTGCAGCATCCTCCTCTTGAATGGGGAGTAGATTCCAAAGAGCGCTTTAATTAATTTGTCTAATTAATGGTGGGAAATGGAGGTTGGTTCTTTGCTGCAAATTGGTTCATGTTCATGGCAGCCAATGTCAGCTGGGTTCCAGGGGTGGCCCAGCCCCAACTCCCAGCACACGGGGTTATCTGGGGGGGTTCAGCTCTACATGAAATTCGGCGTCTGGGCCCACGTGAGGCTCTAATTACTTCTGCCACTTTGCCTTTGTGCAGTCATTCATCCGCAGCCCGTCCTTATCTTGTCATCCCCCGGTGTCATTAGCGGTGTTTGAATGCATTAGTGACCCAAGGCAGGTTGGGCCGGCAGCGATTAGAGCGGCGGGGCCTGAGTGATGTTTGAAATACTGGAATTGTTCTGCTCCTTTCTATCCAAACAGGAGAGGTGCCACTCCGAGGGGGACACGCTTCCCGCTTTCCCAATTAACCCCCCCGTTAACGAGGCTGCCGTGCCGCGGTGTGCGGTGACACGGGACACGCGGTGCTGGGCTGTGGGGCTTCCCTGGAACAGGGGATGTGCGGGGACACGCGGTGCTGGGCTGTGGGGCTTCTCTGGAACAAGGGATGTGCAGGGACACGCGGTGCTGGGCTGTGGGGCTTCTCTGGAACAAGGGATGTGCAGGGACATGCGGTGCTGGGCTGTGGGGCTTCCCGGGAACAAGGGATGTGCGGGGACACGCGGTGCTGGGCTGTGGGGCTTCTCTGGAACAAGGGATGTGCAGAGACACGCGGTGGTGGGCTGTGGGGCTTCCCTGGAACAGGGGATGTGCAGGGACACGCGGTGCTGGGCTGTGGGGCTTCCCTGAAACAGGGGATGTGCAGGGACACGCGGTGGTGGGCTGTGGGGCTTCTCTGGAACAGGGGATGTGCAGAGACACGCGGTGCTGGGCTGTGGGGCTTCCCGGGAACAAGGGATGTGCGGGGACACACGGTGCTGGGCTGTGGGGCTTCTCTGGAACAGGGGATGTGCGGGGACACGCGGTGCTGGGCTGTGGGGCTTCCCTGGAACAGGGGATGTGCAGGGACACACGGTGCTGGGCTGTGGGGCTTCCCTGGAACAGGGGATGTGCGGGGACACGCGGTGCTGGGCTGTGGGGCTTCCCGGGAACAAGGGATGTGCGGGGACACGCGGTGCTGGGCTGTGGGGCTTCCCGGGAACAAGGGATGTGCAGAGAAAGCAGCGTCTCAGCCCCCTCTTGGCTCCCTGAAAGCTGTCGGTGCACACGAGCACCCCCAGGTGCACCTCGAGCCCCACTGAGTGCATCCCTGATACCAGAACTGGGTGTGAGACCTTAAATCCCACCTGGTGTCACCCCTGCCAGGGCAGGGACACCTCCCACTGTCCCAGGCTGCTCCAAGCCCCAATGCCCAGCCTGGCCTTGGGCACTGCCAGGGATCCAGGGGCAGCCCCAGCTGTGCCAGGGCCTGCCCACCCTCCCAGGAAGAATTTCCTCCCAATGTCCCATCCAGCCCTGCTCTCCATCACTGTGAAACCATTAATGTGCAGCTGTGGCAAGCCCTGCTCAGCTCAGAATCCTCTTCAAGAGACCTCATGGTGGAGGAGGAGGAGGCACCTTGAGCTCAGGGGACCCCACTGGCTGTGCAATCCCACCAGGAAACAGAGCTCTGGAGGCTGAAGGACATCCCTAACCCAAGAACAAACCTGTACGGACAGAGTTTGTGCTGTTTCTGTGGTGTGAAGAAGTTCTGCATCATCCCTACACCAGGGAGTGTGGGGGAAGGAAGGGAAAACAGGCCTGGGGGGCTTTTGATTGGGCTCAAATTCATGGAAGGGATTCTATCCCATGGCTGCCTATGCACAGAGCATTTTCCTGCCCCAAACCCAGTGAAATCCCTGATGTAGGAGCTGTGTGCTCCTTCCTGGCTCCCATGGCAAATTAAATCAAATACTTGGACAATTAGTACAATCCTCATGTCAAGGGAACAGCCTCCAGACACAGCAAACACACTGGATGTTTGATAGATCTGAAAAATCTTTATAGTCAAGATATTTTACACTGAGCCACATTGATTTCCCGTCCATTTTTTTTATATCAGTGTGTGCAACACCAGTCCAGCAAAGAATACAATAAATACCAGCAGCGATTTATCCGAATGGCATTCAGCAGGCACTTTGCAGTCACTCAGTTCATAGCCTCAGCATAAATAAATCAACACGAAAACAAAAGCCAGCACGTAAATCTCATGGACAACCTGCACCCTTCTTGGGATGGAAAATCCAAGGGGAAAACAGAACCATTCCTGTTGGAGAAGCTGCACATCTGACTCCCCTTGCTCAGTTAAGTATTTGTTTTTCTCCTTTCATTAAATTTTGCGAAGATATTACAGCATTTCCTCTGCCTGTCCTAACAGCAAAGGGCCCCATTAGCCCACAAATTACCTGGGCCCTGTCTCCTGGAAACTTGGAAAAGACCAGGCAGGAACAGCTCCAAAGAGGCACAGAAATGTTCTGGGCTCAGAATCTGCAGGAGGGAAATGGGCAGGAGGAGATGGGAAGGAGGAAGGCTGGAAATTAAAAATACTGATACGAAGAAGAAGGAGAAGGAGAAGGAGAAGGAGAAGGAGAAGGAGAAGGAGAAGGAGAAGGAGAAGGAGAAGGAGAAGGAGAAGGAGAAGGAGAAGGAGAAGGAGAAGGAGAAGAACAACAACAAGAAGAGGAAAAATATGAACAAAATTATATATATCCTATATAAAATATAGAATCGCCAGGATCATTAATATTGGGAAAGGCCTTTAAGACCATCAAGTCCAACAATTAACCTAACACTGACACATTCAAACAGATGCAGTTAATTAATGCCATGGTGGTGTATTTCAGCTGAGTTTAAAGTGTCCACATTCAGTCGTTCATTTACCCCCTAATATTTAAGATGTTCAGATGCCCCTTTGCAGCAGATGTTGGTGCTCCCACAGTTTTCAGCAGCTGTGCATGGAAATTACTTTTTCCAATTGATTTTCTAGTTAATTTAAAATAACAAGACCAACGGCCTGTGTGCTAAATTCAGTATGAAAGTGCATACTTTAAAATGGACTTAAAGCAATTTTAACTGAAGATATTTCTTCAGTCTGCCTGTAGGAAAAAAAAAGCCAAAACAAAATCAATCGTAATGTAATTTGGAGGCCACAAACCAACTTCCCCACTCAGTGCTTGCTGGGAAGAACATGAAAGGCTGTGTTTACAAAGAGGATTAGGGCCAGGGAGCCTGAGAAACCTGTTGCATATCAAGCAATTTTAATTTTTGCTCCTATAAAAGTTTGATGGCTCCAATGCTCCCACAGATCCAAGGGGATCACCAAGGCCAGTTGCTGTTTCAGGGCTCTGGATATGAAGAACAATCCTAGAAACCCTGGAGACTCCCTAGAAGCCCTGTGGAAGTGCAAAGGATTATTAGTATCAGATCAATGCTGGTATTTCTGCTCCGAGCCATGTTTATTGTGCAGTGGCTGCAGTGTGGCCACTGGGATTGGGATCAGTGGCTCAATCCTGCACATGTAGTGCTGCCTTTCCATGAGAATTTCGGGATCCTCAGGCTCAGCAGCACCTCAGGAGTTCTGAGCCAGGGTGTGCACAGCCATGAGCCTGGAGTGTGGGCTCAGACAAACTCCCTTCAATGCTGGCTCCATGGCCAGGGCAGGACTGGGGAATGGTTTTCTTTCCCTCTTCAAGAAAACAAACATTTTCTTGCCCAGTTCTCCTGAATGTGGGAAATTTCTCCCCGAGTTTCTCCATGCCTGCAAGGAGGGAGGTTCATCCTCTCTGCACCCTGCAGCAGAGCAGGGCTGCCGGGTGCTGGGGCAGATCCCTGGTCCTGAGTTTATGTCCTTGCCAAAATAAACCCAAACAGGGATTGCAGGGATGGGTGCAAAAACCTCAGAGAGGCAAAACTCCTCACTGCATCCACCCTCACAGAGGTTGTGTTCCAGTTTGTGGAGCACAAAGTGGGACAAGGACAAGGCTTCTCCCTTTCTCCGGGGCCTGCAGGCCTGGCTTTTCCTGGTAATGAGGAGCCATCAAACCCTGCTGGAAATGAACTCACAACACGAGTGTGAAAGCCACCAGGCTGGGGGGATAAAAAAAAAACAGAATAAAAAATCATATTAGGGCAGGAAACTCAACTTTCTCCTTTTCTTCCTCTGGCAGAATTTAATAAAGCCTTGTCCGGGCCTAGCGCCGCTGAAAGCCGCACGAGCCCCAAGCAGCACCTCGAGGCAGCAAGGCTTTATTAAAGCCAGGCCTAGGGAAAAACTCAGCTCCTGCACAGCTGAGTCACCAACAGGGAGCACAGAAGCTCCAAACAGCCCCTCCTGAGCTGGGGGGCTTTTTTAGCATGGCACATCAGCTGAAACTCTGAGGGGAAAATGGGGAATGGCTCAGGCTGGAGCTGGCAGCAGCCACGTCTGGGGCTGGGTGAGGCAGCTCTGCTCTCATGGTGGCTTCAGGGTGGGACTGGCAAAAGTACAAAAGTACAAGTAACTCCCCTTCTTCTTAATCTTTTGGGGAATTTTGGTTTTCCTTTTTTTAAATTTTTTTAATTTAACTAGGAGAGGTTCTGAGGGTTTAATAGGAAGATCATTCTCCTGCAAGCACAGCAGCCCTGATGTGCTGGGCTGAGAGGCTGTTGGGGTTTGAGACTACATTTGGGTTGGGTTACAGTTCAAGTTTGGTTTGGAGTCTGGGTTTGTGGAGGAGTTTGATTATTTTTGGTTTGGGTTTGGCTGGAGGTTGGCTTAGGGTCGGGTTTTAGTTTGGGTTGGGCTCAGATTTAGGTTTGGGTGTGGGGTATTTTTGGGCTCAGGTTTGTGTTTTGGTTGGGCTCAGCTTTTCATTTGGTGTAAGCTTGGTTTTGGGCTGGGATTTGGGTTTGGTGAACCCAATTTTGGTTGGGTTCACATCAGGACTGGGTTGCATTTAGGTTAGGTTCAGGTTCAGGTTTGGTTTGGTTTTGGCCTTGGCTTTAAGTTGATGTTCATGTTTTGGTTTGAGATCATGTTGGGGTCCCAGTCCAAGAGTGAGTTGAAGTTTGGGACAGGAGTCCAGGCCCCTTTCCAGAGCTGTGCCCAAGCTCCAGAGGGTCTGGAGCTCAGAGTGGGACAAGGACCAGGGCCAAGGATCCCAGTCCTGCTGGGCTGGAAGAGGTTTGCAATCAGAGCAGGACTTTCCCAGGCACTTCTGAGCAGAGCCTGTCAGAAGATGAGTTTTCTAAATGACTTTCCTAACTTCTCTTTTGGCTCCTGTTGGTAATTGGTTCATTTCCAGGTACTTGCAAGAATGTAAATATGGAATGAATCAACTTTTTCCACATTTTCTTCAGCAGCCCTTTTATGAAGAACAGATTTTCCACAGAGGAAATTAAAAAGTACATAAAACTGAGAAATCGTGGTGTTGTTGAGAACAGCATCAGCTTTCAATGTCACTTTGTAACTGCCAGCACATACTGTATTCCAATGGCATTAATAGAAACTACAAAGTTTGTTTCAATTAGCTTCGTTTTTCTTTCAGAAAAGGAATTATCATAAATCCCTGAAATAACATTTGTCCAAAAGAAATGTGTAGTATTACTTTAGAAATCTTTTATGTCTGTTATTATATTACACTTCCTTGTAAAAATGATTATACATTGATTTAATAAATGCACTTGATTTGTGTATATTGCTGGAATTTCAAAAAGCCACGACACAGCTCTGATTTCCTGTACAAGGCTGTCAGACAGCTCTTCTGTGGTAAATTCTGAGAGAAGGCTCTTGGCACCTTGCTCTGTGCATGGGCCCGTCAGTGAGGAGAAGATGAGGTTGCATGAGAGTCTGGGCAGATTCTTTTGGAACAATTTCTAAAATATTCTTCCTTCCTGGTGCATCTGTCCATGTGGGAGGCCCTGGACCTTTTGGGGGGTGATGGGTGTGGACAGCTCAGAGGGTGGGACTGACCAGTCCAACCCCAGCCCTGGGTCCTGGAGGATCCTCCTGCATCAGCTTTGCAGCTGAAGCACCATTTATCCCACACAGGTCCCCAGGCTCTGGGTCAGAGTGTGCCCAGGCACTGCAGCACTGAAAATAATCTTCCTTTCCTTTGGACTCTGTGTCAGTTAAAGGGGTTTTTATATCTGATTATCTCCCTTGTGGTGATGATTTGCTGACACTTTAATGGGAAATACCCCCAGAAGTGGCACCCATGTGAAATATGGCACTTCATGGTCTTGTTTTGCACCACATAAATACGGGCACTGATTTTTGGGGTGCATGAGGCAAATCCCAAATCTCTGTGGTGTGGGAGGAGGTTGGATGGTTGGGGAAGAGGCTGGATGGTTGGGGAGGAGGTTGGATGGTTCAGAAGGAGGTTGGATGGTTGGGCAGAAGATTGGATAGTTTGGGAGGATCTCAGATGGTTGGGAGGAGTTTGGATGGTCCAGAAGGAGGCTGGATGGTCCAGAAGGAGGCTGGATGGTCCAGAAGGAGGTTGGATGGTCCAGAAGGAGGTTGGATGGAGTGGTTGCCGTGTGGCTCCAGCCCCACTCTGGGGACGATGCACAATGGGCTGGGGGAAGCCTGCTCCCAATTAAAATCGACCAAAGGTCTCTCCATGCAGCTGACAACAGATATAATTTATCTTGTCAGTTGTCCCCACATCACAAGTGAGCTCTTTGAGCAACAGTAATAATTACATTAATAAAAATCATCCCTGCCTACAATGTGGAGCAAGTTGTGGCTGCTCCCCTTCCTGAGCCTGCCCGGGTGGTGGAGCAGCTCCGGGCTCTGCTCTCGGGGACCCCCTCGCTCTTCCTGCTCCAGGAAAAAAGGATTTTCCCAGACGTTTTGTGACTTTTCTCAGGAGACTATCCCATATTCCACCCCAAATGGCCCTGCCTGCACTGAGATGTTCTGGGGAAAAGAGCAATAATTATACATTTGCTGGGAATTACACAGGATGAAGTCAATTATAGGATGAAGACAATTAGGGCATGAAGCAGATCCGATCCTGTTTCCACTCCCCAAATCACATTTCCTAGTTTGCTTTGTAGTGCTCGGAGTCCATCTCGCGTGTGAAGTGCTGCCCACGGTGTGGCCCCCCCTGTCCGTGTCTGGGAGCAGAATGAAAACCTCACCCAGGGCTCTCCAAACCCAACCCCTCGCTTTGAGCTTCTCTCCCTTTACAATGGGAGAGCGCAAACTCCTCCCTTCCTCAGCGCCTCCAGAAAGTTTTACCATTTAAATCACGGCTGAACTTTTGGATTTCACTTCCAGGGGAGCAGGAGGACGAACCCCACGGGCCCTTGGGCTGCGTTCCCCATGGGACTTTCCATAATCTCCCCAACAAGACGGGGCCGCGGCAGCTCCAGCCCGGTCCCCCTTCCCCTGCCTCCATCGCCTCCTCTCCAGCGCCCACCGCAATTATCATGCAAACCAGCACCTCGCAGCTCGTTAATGCCTTTCAAACCCCAACTTCCTTGAAGTTCTGAGGGGTTTCAGCGCAGCGCTCCCCATTTGGCAGCGTTTTTCCCCGCGCCACAGCCGCGCAGGACGCGCTGGAAGGCGCTGGGACAGCGGCAGCGCCGCGTCGGGAGTGTTTACACGGCTGTTGTGGCAAACGCCGCCGCGCTAATTTATTCCTGTCCCTTAAATTCTGTTCGCAGTTGTAAGACAGTCGGATCCCACCCATGGGAGCGTGTGCCCTCGTGAAACACAATTACAATGAGAATATCTCATTATCTCATTGGCTTTAGCTTACTCTTCTGTTACCATGGTTTCAAATACACAGAGGAGCCTGAAACTAAGCGCGCCGCTAACAAAGAACATCTCCTTGTACAATGACATCAGATCGTGTCAGACAGAGCAGACTTAATTAAACACCCCCCGACGCAGGGCAAACGCACAACTTGGGGACACTTTTAGCGCCGGCACCTCCCGGGCGCTGCGGAAGCCCGGCCGAGGAGCAGCCGGGCGGTTCGTGTCGGAGCGGCAAACGCGGGCGGTCCTGGCAATAAAATTGATTATAAGATGCTCTGTGCCCTCGCTGAGCCCTCCCTGTCCCAGCTCTCCACGGCGCTCCCCGGCGGATCTCGGCGCTGTTCGGCGCTGTCCCGGTGCGGGTGACCCGGGGGATTTGGGGTCCCGCTCCGGGGGGATTTGGGGTCCCCTCAGCCCAGCCCAGCCCAGCCCTTTCCCCCGGGACTGCCCAGCTCTGTCCCCCGGTCCCACCACCCGGGCGGCTCAGCCGCGGCTTTCCGGCATTAAAAATTCCACAAATCATTTATTTACCCTGGAGTATATCCGGTGACATAATGTGACAATAATGACATCCCTAGTGGTGTTAATTGATTTTGTCCTGGTAGAGGAGGTAATTTGGCGTCCACAGCAGCTTCTAGATCACGGACCTACTGATTGTCTGCCGAGGTAATATTACCGTTAATGAAGAGAAAACACGCTTTCCTCTTTAAAAGACAATATGCTAATTAGGACAGACTATAGAGAATCAGGGGTCATTTATTATTTTTAAACAGAGAGTTAATGCCAAACGACTGGCATGGAAGTGCAAAACGACTGTAAATTTATAAGTGCAATTCCTGGCTCATAAAATCCATCGTCGCTGTTAAATAAAAAGAAGGGCATTCATGAAATATTCCGACCATCGGAATACTTGAAGGTGTGAATAATTAACAGCCACAAGTTAACATCCACCAGCTTGTAAAAGGTCTGATTAAAGGCAGTGTTCATCAGCCACCAAACTATCACAGCTCGTCGGGTCAACATCTCCTAATTAATGTTTTTCTTATTAGAGAGATAAAACGTGTTTTCTGAGGAGAATTATTTTTAAAAAGGAACGAGTGTTTTCAGTGTAATGTGCGGAATAATTAAAACTCGTTTAATGGGGCTGAGCCTGGCTGGGCTCCTCGGGGGGTGTTGCTGGGGGCACCGGTGGCTCTGGTGACACCGGGGGCTGTTGGAGACGTGTCTGGGCAGATGCTGCACCCGGAGCCTCCAGCTCAGAGCTGAACCGGCTCAAACCCAACCCCAAAATCCACATCTTCCATTTTCCTGGGAAATACAGCCAGCACCCAGCTCTGGCTGATGGTGCACCAAGACCTGGCTCTTGTTCTGTTTTAACCTCCCCAGCTGAATGTGTGTCTTTATTTATCTCTAGAAACATTATTTACTTAAATAATAAATAATAAATAAATAAATAAATATAAATAAATAAATATATAAATAACTAAATAAAATTTATTTAGCTTCGCATTCACCTGTTGCAAAATTCTCAATAGCAGAAAGAACTGGCATCATCCCTAACTGAGGATCAGCACTGAGGAGCTGCTTTCTTAACTTCTACTCCTTTTGCTGCTACATTAATAGAAATAATCTTATTTTCAAAAATAATTTGGTTAATGGCTCTGGGAATGGGTTAGGAGTTTGGGATTTGTGTTTAGGATAGTAGTTATAACATTATAACCCATTCTTTTTAGTTAAAAAAATATCCCTGGAAGGGTGAAGTCAATACCCTATAAATTAGGGTATGCCCTAAATTAGGATATGCCTAACTGGGTTGCTACAAACCATGGCAACCTGAATATTGCAGTTGAGGAAATACCATTTCAGTGAAATCTGAAAATCGTCACAGGCTTGAGTAAACACCTCACAGGATGACCATGTCCTGCTGAACCCCTTTTAGGGATTTCAGGGTGATTGTATTCCCGTGATGAGCCAGCTTGGAGGGATCTGTTCCCGGTCACCACGGGGAGGAATAACCAGCCCCAGTCTGCCCAGCAAGGCACATCCCCGGGGCTGGACAAGCCCAGGATGGGGATGAGCTGCTGCAGCCATGGGTGCTTGACCTGGGGACGAGGGAAGCCAGGAAGGGCAAGCAAAGAGGATTCCAGAGTCCCCTCAAAGCCTCTGGTGTCACCCACGGCACCAGGACGGGAGGAAAATGAGATGTGGGAAAGGGGCCCTGGGGAGGGGGTGCAGATCTGTCCCCACATAAACAAGAACAAAGAGCTCTGGTGACAGCGTGCCCAGAGCTTGGGGGTTTGGGCTTTAATTTACCTTTTAAACACCGATTTCTGAGCGGGGACCTGCATTAAAGCACTGCCTGCTGCTCATTTGCATTTAAAGAAGAGAAGTTCAAGCTCTTAAAGCTCCAAATTCTGCACGAAGCAGCGGCTGATGAACCAATATTTACTCTGGATTCATTTTGGGGCCTAAATGGCATTTTAGGAGCTGTTTTAATGAGGGAGCACTGCGCATGCCCCCGTGATGTTTTGGACTTGCTCTAATGATCTGGAGGCGTGGCTATGCTTTAATGATCCCCTTAAATAATTTATCAATAGAGTTTGTAAGTGCTAATTTGCACTTTTAGGTGCATATTCTCCTTTTGAAGCCGCCACACAACCCCCTATTAATGTTAATGGGAGTTGTGCTCACATTAAAAGGAGATTATACCCCTAAGGTGTTTAACATCTGACTTGGCCAGGTCTGAAATCGCATCGCTGAATGTCACTGCTTTCATTTCAGGAGATGGCTTTTGGTGGGGCTGTCACCACACCAGGCAAAGGCAGCTTCAAACAAGGAGAAAAACTGGGCACTGCTAAGTCAGTGCACCAGCCTTGACTTCCTAGGCTTGGGCTTCAATCCAACTGCGGGGCGAGGGAGCAGCTCCAGAGGGTGTCGGTGTCACCCAGCGCTGCCACCAGAGCCACCGAGGGGTGTGCAGGGGTTAATTTATGCCCAGGAAAAAGTGGAAGGGCCAATTGTCTGTAAAAACAGATTTCCTCCACCAGTTTAAGAGAGGCTCTAATCATTTCTGGGGGCAATTTTCACCGTGGCATCAAATTCCTGCGTTTATGAATTGACGTCTAATTAACGGGAAGGAGGTGAGGGCCTGTATTTATCTCCTGACTTAACAAATCACTTCAGCAGAAATTTAAATCCTATTTACTGCGCTGGAATTAATTGGGTTAAGTGACATGGCCAAGGATCGATGCAGGATGGTTTCAGCTCTTAACCCTTTCCTCAGCCCATACCTACCAAAAACTGGGGTTTGGGAGATGGATGGAGCAGCAGGGAGTAATTTGGGTACCTTGGGGTTTGCACAGGGATGTGTTGGCTGACACAGAGAGGAGTGTGTGGACACAGGAGAGAGGGATCATTAATGACTGAGAGAGGGATAATTAATGACTAAACCCCATCTTCTCCCCAGAAATGATGTCAGAGCTATCCCCAGCTCAACCACTCACCTGCATCACCTCACTGAGGTTTTCAGAGTCTCTCAACTCCTCTGGAGGGATTTGGGGAGGGATCAAATGAAATCCCTGGGGTCAGCTGGGGTCAGCTGTCCGGGCTGGGTCCCCCAGATCCTTGTGCAGGCCCAGCTGTGCAGCAGAGCCCTCGCTGCTGTGTGAGCCCTGTTCAGCGAGAGCAGAACCAGCCCTGGGTTATCGGTGCTGCTCCCAGTACAAATCCCAGCCCCGCTCCTGGGAGGAGAATTAACTCTGCCGCAGCCAGGGCTGCCACGCGTTCATCAGGAGCCGGCAGAGCGAGCCTGCTGATGAATTATGCATTTGCCCCACCTGGGAGTTAATATTTACCATATCTTGCTGAAATCCATTAGGAAGAACAAACATTGTATTTATCCAACACGCTCCAGAGCCGTTCATTTGCATCCCTGCCGTGAGGAGCAGCAGCCGGGGCGGCCCCGGGCTCCGGAGGGTCCTGGCCAGGCTCAGCCCGGCCCCTGAGAGCCCTCGGCCGGGACCCTCCGGTGGGACAGCGGGGAGGTGACACCGGCTGAGGGTGACGGCAGGACCAGGCTGGCAGGGCTGAGGGATCGGTGCAGCCCGAGCTGCTCACCCCAGCACCCCCAGAACCCCAAAACCACCAGATCCCCCAGCACCCCCAGAACCCCCAGCATCCCTCAGCAACCCCGGATCCCTAAAACCCACAGAACCCTCGGGCCCCCTAAAACCCTCAGAGCCCTCAGATCCCCCCAGAACCCTCAGATCCCCATAACCCTCAGAACTCTCAGACCCCCTAAAACCCTCAGATCCCCTAAAACCCCAGCACCCCCACTGCCCTCAGCACCCCCATAACCCAGTGCCCCCAGCACCTCCAGAATCCCGGTTCTCTCAGTATCTCCAGCACCCCCAGTGCCCCCAGTACCCCCAGCACCCCCAGCTCCCCAGCAGTGCCAGCACTGCCAGCACCCCAACACCCGGGTGGCCGATGCCCATCTGGGTGTGAGAGGGGGCCTGGGGAGCCCCCCAGCCCCTGCAAAGGCCCAGGCCGGGTTGGGGGGCCGGGGAAGCAGGGGAATCCTGCTCGGGAAGGCTCGTAAGGTGGTGCCGGGGAAGGGGAGGTCCGGGCTCGGAGGAGGGGAGCGCACGTCCCGCATTTCATCTCGCTGCGGGCCGCCCCGCAGGAGCGCGCCTCCCGCACGGCCGCCTTTCAATCGCGCTGCCAGCGCCGCCTTTGAAGACGTCAGGGGACAGCGGGGCTCTCTGCGAAGCGAGTTGCAAGAAAAGAGACTGATCCCTGTCCCCGCTCTGAGACGAGCTCTTTAAAGCCTGCAGGAACGCCCAGACCGGCCCCGCTCCCCTTCCCGGAGCGCTCCATCCCTGCTCTCACCTGCCCGGATGCTCCAGCAGGGGAAGGAGCGGTGCTGGGCCGGCTCGGGACTCCACAGGAGCACTCAAATAACCATTTTCCTTCTTTCTTCCCACTCAGTAAGGAAAAGAATAGAAAGAGAACTTCTTTCCTTTTTTCTGAGGCCGTCTCGAAAGCTGTGACAGTGTTTTCTGCAGGGCAGGAGCTCCAGCAGCCCCCAGGGTCTCCTCTGCCCACCCGGGCAAATCCTGAGCAGGAACTGCTGGGCTGAGATAATCCCGGTCCTCAGCAGCCCGGGGGATCTCCGCAGGGATGGAATGCAGGGAGAAAACGGGAAATTCCTTCCCAAACACCAGGGATGAGCCATGGCTGAGGTGGAGTCTCTGTAGGGCACATCCATGAAAAATGGGAATGGCTTCACATGGACAGAGGGCAGGGATGGATGGGATGTTGGGAGGGAATTCCTGGCTGGGAGAGTGGGCAGGCCCTGGCACAGGGTACCCAGAGCAGCTGGGCTGCCCCTGGATCCCTGGCAGTGCCCAAGGCCAGGCTGGACATTGAGGCTGGGAGCACCTGGGGCAGGGGAAGGTGTCCCTGCCATGGGACATTGGATGAGCTTTAATGTCCCTCCCAACCCAAACCCCTCTGTGATTCTGTGATCCATGCTGCTGAAAGAATAAGCCAAATATTGATATAAATATTTAAACTTCACTCAGGGCCTTCAGCGTCTATTTACTCCAAAGCATCCCCTTGGAAAGTTTTGTCGACATGATCTGCAAGTTAAACAACTTTTCAAAGGACACTCCAGGGGCCGCACAAAGGACCTGAACTCTCTGTATTGTCACGGGCCTGTGCTTTAAGCCCGGTTTAACGGGGCAGAGCTGGGTGGCAGTGCCTGGTGGCAGTGCCCGGTGGCAGTGCCCGGTGGCCGT
The DNA here is from genome assembly GCA_019023105.1 of Diglossa brunneiventris. Classification (NCBI taxonomy): domain Eukaryota; kingdom Metazoa; phylum Chordata; class Aves; order Passeriformes; family Thraupidae; genus Diglossa; species Diglossa brunneiventris. Next base: position 1,294,109 of record CM032362.1, on the reverse strand, counting down.
GCCCGGTGGCTGTGCCCGGTGGCCGTGCCCGGTGGCCGTGCCCGCGCTGCCACCAGCGCCGCGCTGGCTCCCGGCAGGGCCGGGCGCTCGCCACAGCCCGGGGAGAGAGGAGCACATGAAAGCCGGGCTGGATTTGCCTTGCAATGACAGCTGCATATTAATCCAAAGAATTTCTGAAAAATCAAAAAGACATTTTTCAGCAAAATACACCCCTAGAGCCTCGATCCTAAAGCAAGGGAATAAACTTGAAACAGGATTGATTTCATCTTAAAGGGAATGGCTCTTTGAAATGCTACCAGCTGCAGTTGTCTTATTTGGTTTTCAATACTATAACAAAATTGTGCCATATTGTGTCAAATAAGGAGATAATATAACAGCTTTAAACAAATTTTGTAATTATGGGATCAATCAGAAATGAATTAAATCCGTGTGCATTAGGTAAGTGGTGCCACTGAATACTGAGTAGCTCCAAACAGCAGCTCCAGAGGCAGCCCCGGAGCTGAGGGCTGGGTGTGATACCAGCCGGGGGACACGGGGGACGTGGCAGCCCCGGTGGCCAGGGTACCACGCTGGGATTACAGCTAGAAGGGTAAAAGGTGAACTCTCCCAGAGCAGTGCCCAGCTCCAGCTGCCCCTGTGCAGGGCCTGGGGAGCTCTGGGGCTTTGTTCCTGGCAATGGGAATGCTGCTCCAGCACGGTGCTGGTGCCACTCAGGGTGCTCTCACTGCCCTTGTCCAGCTGGGTCAAGGATGGATTTGTGTTCTGCAGCCAGCTTGGGTGGAAAGGCACTCTCCAGCAAAGCTGTGTGCCCCACACAACCACCACACTCCTGGGGATTTACCTTTGGGTGCGTGGAATCACACGAGAACAGAAACCAAACTCCTGGGGATTTTCCTCTGGAATTCCACCAGAACAGAAATCAACTCTGAATTCCACCAGAACAGAAATCAAACTCCTGGGAATTTATCTTTGGAATCACACCAGACCAGAAACCAAGCTCCTGGGGATTTACCTTTGGGTGTTTGGAATCACCAGAACAGGAATCATCCCCAAGCCATGCCCAGAGCTCAGGTTTGTGCTGTCCAAACCCTGGGCACTGATAGCAGCACTGATAAGAACCACAAACCCTGGTTCTGGGGCATCCAGAGATGGCTTTACAAAAACACCAAACAGGGTCAGGGTTACCAGGCGAAGCTTCTTGGCTCCTCCACCAAACCCTGCCCATCCACGGGCCCTCACTCCTGCCATTTATTTACTTGTTAATGAACTTCTTATGCAAATGAAGCACCGAGTGGCCCTTCGAGGGGTGATGTCACCCTGTGGGTAGAGGTGCCCCGGGTGCTGCATGGAGCACGATTGGATCCCTGTGTGACCCCAGCAGGGACTAATAAAACTATTATTTGGAAAAGCTTTGGCATATTTAATATTCTTATATAAACTGGAGCATTCCAAATCAGGCCTTTCTGCTCCTCCAATGAGCAAGGAATGCTGTTAGGGAATAATACATTAATAGCTGAGATGCTGCACACACTCTTTTCTGAGGCTGTTTCTGCACCACTTGAATAATTCTGTTGATTCCTCCACTTGAACATCAAATCTGTATTTGAGCTGCTCTCTTAGAAGCTGCTGCCACAGCTGGAGCTGCAGAATGAGTCAAAACAAGAATCTGTGAACACAGGCAGCACAGGAAGGGGGATTGTGTGCTGGAGTGCTCCTCATCCCTCCCCAAAATTGGGCTCTTCGTTTCTTTGTACTCGGTTTGATTCCCATTTCCCACACTTCCTTCAGATTCCCATTTTCCTTCAGGGCAGCAGCAGAGAGCTCGGCTGGGACAGGATTTGTGTCGAGCATCAGGAGCCCAAGTTTGGTGTGGCTGGGAAATGCAAAATCCATTTTCTCTTTTGGAAAGCAAATACCAGCAGTGGGAGGGATCAGGAGCTGAGAAATTTTGCAAACTCCGAAATTATCAACATAATTATCCAAATAATCCCTATCCCAAATGCATTGCTCCCTTCACCCTGAGCAGAATCCAGGGACCCCAAACTCCTGGAGGTGTGAGGACTGAGGAAGCACCACCAGCACGGAGAGAAGCAACCATTCTCCTGGAAACTGGAAATTTAATGTATTAAAGACACAAAATTTTTTTTTTTGGTGCTTTCTAGAGGATTGAACAGATTTTCCTTCCATCCTGTGCAGGTCTGGGCTCCTGGGCACAGCACTGGGCACAGCCTCACCCACAATCCCAGAGCTACTCCCCAGTGCTCCAAACATCCTGGAGGAGAATTCTGAGAGGAGCTGGAAATTTTCCAGAGGAATTTCCAAATCTTCTCCTCTTCCATGTGTACTATTGACTGTGGCCTTATTATCTGAAAGGATTTATAAGGAATTTGGGCTGGTGCTCCTCTCTCAGCAACATCTTCTGATGATTTAGTGATGGTTCTGAAGACAAAGCTCGGTTCTGACAGCTCTGTCACCATTGTTCTCTGGCTCCACATCCCCATTTTCAGTTAAAAACCAGAATTTTCAGGAAATGCATACTTGCACTGCTCCTGAGAGGGCTGTCAGTAATGTCATTTCTTCTGGAATACTTGGATGTCTGGAGTTGGACCTCCAAGGGGTTGAAATGAGACAGGTGGGAATGCAGTGCAGGGAATGCAGTGCAGGGAATGCAGCGCAGGGAATGCTGTGCATGGAGTGCTGTGCAGGGAATGCTGTACAGGGAGTGCTGTGCAAGGAGTGCTCTGCAGGGAATTCTGTGCAGGGAATGCTGTGCCGGAAATGGTGAGCAGGGAATGCAATGCAGAGAATGCAATGCAGGGAATGCAGCACAGGGAATGCAATGCAGGGAGTGCTGTGCAGAGAGTGTTGGTGCAGGGAATGCTGTGCAGGGAATGCAATGCAGGGAATGCAATACAGGGAATGCTGAGCAGGAAATGCAGTGAAGGGAGTGTTGGTGCAGGGAATGCAGTGCAGGGAATGCAATACAGGGAGCGCTGTGCAGGGAATGCTGTGCAGGGAATGCTGAGCAGGGAATGCTGAGCAGGGAATGCAGTGCAGGGAGTGTTGGTGCAGGGAATGCAGTGCAGGGAATGCAATACAGGGAGTGCAGTGCAGGGAATGCTGAGCAGGGAATGCTGAGCAGGGAATGCTGTGCAGGGAACGCTGTGCAGGGAACGCTGGAGATCCCCCACACATGTTTTGGATGAAGGCTGGTCACGTGCAGCTGGTGCTTACAACGTTTTACACGGGTGTGGATTACCCGTCTGTCATGTTGGGTATTAAGTCACCCTGCATTACTCTGCATTCCCTCTTAGCTCGGGGATGTATGGAAAAGCAGGGGAGCACCCTGTTTTCCCATATTTGCCCTGGAAGAGCACACATTGTAATCACTCCACCACGTAAAACGATTCCCATTTATTCCACACAACAGATCCAGTGTGGTTTAATTCATTTGGGCTGCAGAGGAATGATCCAGCATTCACCAACAACTTCACCTTTGGGACAGTCAGTGAGAAACCCTCGTGCTGTGCAGCAGCCAGGGCCAGGACAGCATTCCTGAGGGAAGTTCTGCATGGAGAGGAAACTGTCCCTGTGCCCCTTGCTGCCACCAGGTCCCCTTAGGGACAGCAGTGAGTTCTGACAAGCGATGCTGGGCTGGCAGGAAAAGTCCTTCTGTGCAAGAGCAGTGAGGGACACAGGCAGGGAGGGGACACAGGCTGGTCCCAAGTGAAAAACCTGAGAGAAGCACAAAGCAAGGCAGGACAAACCCAGCCAAATGCTGGGGAGGTTTTCTGTCGCTGTCCCTGCATTCCATGAGGGCCCAAGGGATTCCCAGCACTGGCAGCCAGAGCTGTTCCTGTGTCCTAAGCACCTCCTTTGCAGAAGACATCAGTCACTACAGCACAACAAAAATCCCCCCTTTTTAAAGGTCTCATCGCACAGAAAACTTGCTGGGGTTTGTGACAGCACTTTTACATAAGAAAACAAGAATTCATATTTTCTACACGATGCAGCACCAAAAATCACATTAGCAGAGAGCTGGAGCGAGAAGATCAACATTTATTACGTCCCCTTCATACACCTGCTTTTAAGTAGGAGCTGGAATATTGGATAAAGAGGTTTAAAATCAAACCTGTCTCAGCTTTGTGCTTGGGGCAAGTTCTTGCAGCACCGGCACACTGGGGTCGTGTTAAATTTGCTGTGGGGATCCAAAACACAACCCAAATGATTTGTCTGTTGTGGTTTGGGAGATGGAGCTGATACGTGTGGGCATGGGGGAGACTGGGAGCAAGGACATGCTCCAAGGGCTGATCCATCCAGATTAGAGAGCAGGATCTGTTCTGAGGCTCTGTGTGAGCAGCAGGGCTGGCACCCACAACCACCTGTAGATTTTGGTGCAATGCAGAGCCATCCCAAGCCCTTTCCCCTCACACTATTTCTAAATCCTAAATCCCACTTTCTCTCAGCAGGATGTGGATGGGCTCAGCTCACTGTGGGATGCTCTGTGGGACAGAACAGTCCCAGAATCACAGAACATCCTGAGCAGGGAGGGACCCACAGGGATCCTCCAGTCCAGCTCCTGGCCCTGCACAGGACACTCCCAAAGCCCCACCACGCCCTGAGAGCGTTGTCCAAATGCTCCTTGAGCTCTGGAACGCTGCTGGGCAGGGAAAGTGCTCATGCTGCAGGTTTTTGTGGCACTGAGCAGCAAGGATTGCCCTTTGGCAGCACCTGGGCCAGGATTGTCGTGCCCAGGCAGCACAGCAGGAGCCTGGGGGTGACTCTGCCTGCCCTGCCTGGAAAAGGCAGCGCAGTTACCTGCACAAGCAGTGGTGGGATTTGGTGTCACCAAACATTTTTGGGGCATTTTTTGCAGCAGTATCAGCTCGATATCCAAGCATTTCACCTCCAGGACAAGCCATGACCCCTGAACTCACTGTTTGCAGAAGTTCCTGCAGTTTTGTAGTCACTAACAGGCAAAAGATGTTGGTTTTCTTTGGAAAAACTTCAACCCATCCTGTCCTTCCAGCCCCTGGCTCCCCACCCATCCCACAGCACCTCCCACAGCGCAGCAGGAAAGCCACAGGGATTATCCACCAGGAGAGAGGGAGAAACATCCACATCTGTGCATGGAGAGAAAGCAATAAATAACGAATGAGATCTGATTATGTAACACAATCTTATTTTCAATGTGCAGACGAATGAGGCAATAATAAATCACACCTTGGTGTTTCACCAGCTCAGAGCCAGCTCCAAACTGCAACATCTGGAGTTCTGGCTGAGCTTTCCAAATTCTGGGGGTACCTGGACCCCGAGGTTCACCTCCAGCTGAGATAGAAAAATCTCAAGTTCTGCCTCTTGTGGTTATCACAGAAGTACAGGCACACAGAGTTTAACATCACCCTCCATGGCCATGTGCAGCCAGGGCAGGATGGCTTAGAACAATTTCTTTTTAAGGCAGTAGGGCAGTCAAGGAACAGGCTCAGAGAACTGTTCAGTTTGGAACAGCCCTCTGAGGCCATTGAGTCCAGCACTGCCAAGGCCACATTGACCATGTCCCCAAGTGCCACATGCCCAGGGCTGGTAACTCCCTCCAGGGGTGGGGACTCCACCACTGCCCCGGGAAGCTGTGCCAGGCTGGACAGCCCTTTCTGAGAAGAATTCTCCCAATATCCAGCCCTCTCCTTCCCTGGCCCATCCTGAGGCCGTTCCCTCTCCTCCTGTCCCTGTCAGGGGGTTGGGCAGAGCCGCAAGGTCCAGCTCCAGAGCTGTGCCAAGGGATGGGGTGGCTGTGCGGGCATCCTCTGCTCCCCCTGGCAGAGACACCCCCAGTCCCCCCCTGGAGCACGGGTCACTGTTATGTGTTGTCTGATCTTTGATCACCTGTTTGCCCTTTTGGCCAAACCGGGTGAAAAGAGTTTGCTAACACAGCAGCAGCTAAAACCGGGCACAGCCGGGAAAACCCGGGCAGGCTGGGACGCGCTCGGGATGAAGAGGCTGCTAAAACAAGCGAAGCGAAGGAGGGCCGGGGTTTGGTTCTCGTGCCTCCGGGAGCTCCGCGGCAGATCCACACCCGGGAGCAGCCGCGGGATCAGCGGGTCCGTGCTGGAGCCGCAGAGTTTGGGATTCACGGCTCGGCAGAGCTGGAACAGCAACTGCTCCATCTGGTGGGAGCGGCTCCGGCCGCCATGGGATGCGGGATGTGATGAGGGATGGGATGATGGGATGCGGGATGGGATGAGGGATGCGGGATGGGATGGGGTGCGGGATGGGATGGGGATGAGGGATGGGATGGGATGGGATGGGATGGGATGGGATGGGATGGGATGGGGATGTGGGATGGGATGGGGATGAGGGATGGGATGTGATGGGGATGCAGGATGTGATGGGGGATGTGGGATGAGGGATGAGGGATGAGGGATGCGGGATGGGATGGGGATGCGGGATGGGATGGGGGATGCGGGATGGGATGGGGGATGAGGGATGGGATGAGGGATGTGGGATGTGATGAGGGATGAGGGATGTGATGGGGGATGAGGGATGTGGGCTCGCAGCTCCCCTGGCAGAGCAGTGGCGATGTCCCAGCCAGTCTTGGCCAGTCCCCACACCCTGGGGCTCCCAATATCCCAGGGAACCCCAGCTGGAATCACCAGTCCCAAAGAAACTGAGCTGAGCTGGGCTCTCGGGTTGTAAACAAATCACTTAAAAGAAAGGGGATTTGGATCAGATGTGAGGGGAAAATCCTTCCTGGGAGGGTGGGGAGGTGCCCCAATTGCCTGGCTGTGGGCGTTAAATGTGTGATGGGAGAGATGGCCCAAGCCTGGCCCTGTGGCCAGGGGCTCACAGGGGTGTCTGTGCTGTCCAAAGTGCCTGATGGATATGGAGACACCCAGACATGATGTTGGAAGAAGAAGGGAAGAAATACTTCCTTGCTTTCTAAGCGTGGCATTTTTGTACCTCAGCAAATTGGCGTCACTACCACTGGCAGTCCTTACTTTAAAATATGGGCATTTCTCTGCTGGAAATGCTTTCCTGCACTATTTCCTTGACCTGAAAGCTGGGAGTGTCAATACATCAGTGCTGAAGTCTGCTGAGTGCCTAGAAATAAGGGGATATCATCTCCAAAATGAGTGCCCACCAGGCTCTGTCAGCTCTGCCAGCACGGAGCAGCTCTTTGCAACTTTGATTTACTGGCAATTGTTGGAAAAGGAGCAAGCAAGGAATGAAAACCCAATATTTCCATTACCGTTTACTTAATAAAAAAATATTGTAGGGAAGTCAGACATCATAAAACGCCCATCCTCGCTCTGTATTTACAGGGTCATCCAATAACTTGAGCCAGACCAGTAATCAATTTTAAAAAGCCCTTTGCAATTGAAGGCACAGACAAGTGAGTGCTCCATATCAATATTCCCAGAGCAGAGCAGCAGCCACGCTGCCCTGGATCACCCCAAACACGCCAGGCTCAGTTAGAGCCCTCAGAGGGATGGGGTGGCTCACAGGGAGCACTGCAGGGGGAGGCTCCACTGCCAAGGAGCCTTTTGGAACACTGAGAAATTCCTTCTCCAGCGTGCCCACGAACTCTCCTGCATAGTCCACTCACAGAACACCTTCTCTCTTCATGTGGAGGGATTTTTACCATCAAGCTCTGGGATTGTGGCCAATCCACAGGGCAGAGGTGCTGCAAGAAAGAGCAGCTCTGACGAGGTGGTTCTTCCTCTCCCCCCTGCCCTGGCTGCTTCTGATCCTTCCCATTGTCCCAGGATCACAGAATGGTTTGGGTTGGGAGGCACCTCAAAGACCACCTGGTTCTGGCCCCGTGGGCTGGTGGCTTTAGGGCTGGCTCACGTCCAGCCATGTCCAGCTCAGAGCTGAGGCTCTGCTCGGGGCAGCTCTGCATGTTCAGCTTCCTCGGAGTCGCTTTGGGCCACATCTACAAGAACTTCCTGTAAGAGGAGAAACCTCAGGCTGCTGCTGAAGGAATCAAAGCTCTGTTTCCAGTGAGGGCCATTCCCTCTGGATGTGTTCCCACCCTGGAAAACAGTAGAACAAGGGTTGGGCTCCAGGCAGAGCAGGTGGACCAAAGCAAGACCACACAATCCTTTTCCTTCCTGTTGTCTGCAGCCACCCTCCCAAGACATTTTGAGATAAAATGTGCTGTTTCAAGAGTTGCTCATTCTGAGGCTTGTGGAGAACAGTGCCTGGTCCCTGAATCCCCAGGGAGCAGCAGATGTTCCAGGGAGCAGGAGGGGCCCTGCTGGAAAGTCAAAGCAGCGTTTCTGCCAGAGTCACCCGGCATCTCTCATTTCCCAGTCCATGGTTTAATCTATTTTAATGATTATCAATACTGATGGTGAGTGTAATCACCTTGTCTGATACAATTGCTAGAATCTAAAAGTCAACTTGATTTTAATGGTTTATCATTAGGAGTATTATTTAGTCGGATTAAACTGGTCTTAATTCCTCCGCAGTCATTATTTAAAAGCTGTTTGGAGCACATTAGGGCGACCCCCCTCATCCTGGAATGAATCAATGCCCTGTCTCCGTCCAATATATTTCCAGCAGCCTCTCCCGAGCAGCCACACGATGGACACCGAGGCACTCGAGGCTGTCAATGTTCATGAGTCCTCCCTCGTGCCGTTAAGATTCCCTTAACACCCCCAGCAGGGGTTGGGTTTAACTCCCGGCTGGGATGGGGCTCCTTGCCCGGCAGGAGGGCTGGGAAACTTCGGAAAAGCGGGAGCAGCTTCCAAGGGACAGGTCCGGAGCCTTTGGAGCGAGGCTGTGCTGCCAGGGAGTGTCTGGTGCATCCCTGTCACCTCCCGGGGCAGGGGACACAGCCCAGCAGCGATCCCAGCTCATCCCAGTACAGAGCAGGGAGCTGGGCTGTTCACCAGCAATCCCAGTTTATCCCAGTACAGAGCAGGGAGCTGGGATGTTCACCAGCAATCCCAGCTCATCCCAGTACAGAGCAGGGAGCTGGGCTGTTCCAGCAGCAATCCCAGCTCATCCCAGTACAGAGCAGGGAGCTGGGCTGTTCACCAGCAATCCCAGTTCATCCCAGTACAGAGCAGGGAGCTGGGCTGTTCACCAGCAATCCCAGTTCATCCCAGTACAGAGCAGGGAGCTGGGCTGTTCCAGCAGCAATCCCAGTTCATCCCAGTACAGAGCAGGGAGCTGGGCTGTTCCAGCAGCAATCCCAGCTCATCCCAGTACAGAGCAGGGAGCTGGGCTGTTCCAGCAGCGATCCCAGTTCATCCCAGTACAGAGCAGGGAGCTGGGCTGTTCCACCAGCAATCCCAGTTCATCCCAGTACAGAGCAGGGAGCTGGGCTGTTCACCAGCAATCCCAGTTTATCCCAGTACAGAGCAGGGAGCTGGGCTGTTCCAGCAGCGATCCCAGTTCATCCCAGTACAGAGCAGGGAGCTGGGCTGTTCACCAGCAATCCCAGTTTATCCCAGTACAGAGCAGGGAGCTGGGCTGTTCCAGCAGCAATCCCAGTTCATCCCAGTACAGAGCAGGGAGCTGGGCTGTTCCAGCAGCAATCCCAGTTTATCCCAGTACAGAGCAGGGAACTGGGCTGTTCACCAGCAATCCCAGTTCATCCCAGTACACAGCACACGCTCGTGCTGAACGAACTTCCCTTGCCAGGAACACGAGTTTGGGGAGTGGGAACACCAGGATGGACTTGGGAAAACCTCACATTCCAGGAGAAAGGCAGAAGGTGCAAATAAAGCAGAGTTTTCTTATTTTAGACACAGTTTTCTTATCGAACAAGGGATCAAACCTGGGATGTAACAACCAGGAGTAACTCCAGTCTTGGAGAAGTTTGCTGACAACAACAGAGAACTGTGGTGGAGTGAATTTGTTTAAAATGGGATTAATTTGTTTAGAAATAAAGCCCTGGAGACATTTTAGATGTTTCCTTTAGTTAATGAGATTTCCATGATAGTTAAAACAAAGAAATTAGCAAACAATGCTGTTAATCTCGGATTACAAGCAGCACCAGGGAAGAATTAGTAAAATAAATCAAGAAGATTTAAGGCACTTTGCTCTCCAATAAAGTAGCTGGGATGGGAGCTCCATGCTGTGTTTTCCTGGGATTAAGGAAGAGGTGATCAGGATCTGCCTTTCAGCCTTTGACCTGGAATGTTTGAGCATGAAAATAACATTTTATCAAACTGAAGCCTTGATTTAACCTATACACAGTAATTACTTATATATGACCTACCAGTAAATAACTACCACTGCTTCACATGCATAAATTCAAATTCTTTTCAGTCAAAAGCCTCAAATTAAATCACAGCAACTTTATACACCCCACATTTGGCTGTTCTAACCAGCAGTATGAAACGGGGATAAAAAGACATCCCAAAATAGGATTACACAGAGCAGCAATAAAAGGAGAAATAATCTTTGAAGAAATGATGGAAGAGCAAATTCTAAGGGCATTAAGAAGGAACAAGCCATGGTTTCAATCACAGCCAGGCAGGAGATTGCTAATCTCATGTGTACAGCAGATAAATCTGGGAGGACTACAAATTGCATTTTAATTTATGGACTGAAAAGGTTAATTTTTAATTCCTTCTACTCACTCCAGAAATCAGGGAAACACAGACTGAAACTAATAAAGTAATGGAGTTCTCCAAGGTTGGATCCTCAAAAACACAGGGAAAACATTTCATTTTCAGGGGGTGCTTTTGGCAGGAATTTAAATACAATCCATTGAATCCATTAGTTTATTATTTAAAAACAAATTTATTTTTGATTAATTTTTATTATTTAAAACCAAAATTTATATTGTGTCCCTTTAAGTTACCTGAAATCAAAGGAGCTTCTTGATCAGCCCACAAATGTATAAAAGGAGAGGAGAGGCTGGTAAGGAGAAAAAGTTATTAAAAATTATTAAAAAATTCTTCTTAGCAATAGCTCAGCAGGGCCTTGTCACAAAACACAATTCTCATCTCCTGCAAAACTTCCAGGCAGTCAAATTTCCAGGCACTGACACTCAGACAACAAATGACTCAACATTTAGAGCTGTTTTCAGCACGAGTTGTGCAATTAGACATAATTATTTATCCCCATTGTAAAGCAGGCCATTGAAACACTGCTCATCTAAACAGAATTAACAAATGTGTCCTTGTCCTTTCTCCTGATGGTGGCAGCTCTGCAGTAAAGTCATTGGCTTGGAGCACAGGCAGCCCTTAAACACAAAATAATCACAATTCTCCCCAAGTTTTGCTGGATAATCGAGGAGTTTTGTACCTGAGTTCTGAGTTTGGTACAAACCACTCTGGTTTCTAACAGAGGCTTCCCTGGGACTGGGAAAATCTGTTGGAAGTCCCACCATGGATTAGAGAATGCCAGAACCCTGGAGGTTTTAAGGCTGGAAAAGCCATCCCCAAGCCCTTGGGCTGCAGCATCCTGATTCACCACATTGGCATCAGCCCCAGAGCTCTGCAGGTGAATAAATGATAAACACCCATTATGTGCAGCTTATCAAAGAGCATTTCCAGAATGTTTGTGCAGCAAATATATCAGCTGCTTCTTGTTAAAATAATAGTAATAATAATAATAATAATAATAATAATAATAATAATAATAATAATAATAAGCTAAACTGCCAAAATACTGAATCCAGGAACTTTCAGGCCTCAAGAGAGTGCCCAGGGTGGAGGAGACACCCAAAGTGGGTTCCAGGGTAAACTTTCCAACAGCCACTGAGCTACTGCAGCCAATTTGTTCCATGGAATTAAACAATGTACTGGCAATTTAAAAATCTGAGATGAATTTAAAAACGGAGTTTAAAAACTGGAGGCAACTCCAAGCATTTACAGGAGTGCAGAGAAGTTCAGTGTCTGGCTGGGAAACTCTCCTGGCTCAGTTGTCAGGCCAGGCTTCTATTTTTAGCCCAGTAATTAAATTGCAGAGCCTGATGTTTTGTGGAGGGTTAGAAAGGATTCCAAAGGTGCAGGAGAAGTCTGTGCACAGCAGCTTGGCTCTTGCTGAATAAACTCTGGCTGTCCAGTCACAGCCTGGCCTTGTTTAATGAAAAGGAAAACATGTGGAAGAGCTGGACACAATTCCCAGACAATAGGGTGATGTCAAAGCTAAAAAATAAGGGGAAAATCTCGGTGAAGGGTTTTTTCTGAACTAAACACAAAGCAGAGTTGTTTGGGTTTGGAGGGAGCAGGGGCAGAAGGACACGGGGGAGGAAATACAAGGAAGGATGAAGTTTTCCAGAAAAACTTGCACTAGATTCAGGCTCTTAGCAGCTTCAGGATGGTGCTGCTCCAAGAACAAGGGCTGGACTGATTTAGGATTTTCGAACAAGTAGGACTGCAGCCCTGTGTACAAGGGAAACACTAAATAGTCATGCACAGAACATAAAGTTCTACTAAAATCCAAACCTGGGTTTAGCATCTCTGACAAGCCCCAGAGTACCTCGAGGAGTCCCAACCATCTCCTGCCGCAGACTGGGAGGAAACATCGACTGGAAAAGGAAATTCTGTCTAATTTATAATTGAAATGTGCAGTGATGAAGCTCCTCTCAAAGTGAACAGGAGGGCAGCTCATGCCCTACAGACAGCTGGACACTCCCATTAATGACGGGAATAACTGGCTGTTTGTGCAAGCAGACCCCTTTAACTGCAGCCACCACAGCTTTGGGGTGAGGGTGTTGCTACCCTTTGACCCAGGCTGAAGGGGCTCTGGGGGAATCCTGCCCTGGAGCTGCTGCTCCAGCCCGAGCAGGAGCCCATTTGTTTCCAGGATTAGTCCGTGTCAGATGGAAGCACAGGAATAGTGCAGCAGACACAGAGTGAGTGAACTCTTAATCCTGCCTTGGACCTTGAGAAATGAGGGTTTATTTTCCACCTAATGAAACTCTGGACACAATCAGGAATAAAGTCAACCAGAATTAGGCAATTTCTCCTCAAAACAGACTGTTACACAAATACCAATGATGAAACGCCTCCCTCTTAGAAATTGGGACTTCTGGGGTTAATTTCGGTTTTCCAAGACCCAGGTGAGCCCATCCTTTGGTTTCTGGACTGAAGTGATGGATAAATTTGTCAGATTTTTATTTTCTTGCTTGGCAAGAGGCAGCAGTGGAGCTCTTTCTAAAAGCAGTGCCTCCCTTACCTTCAGGGCTCTCCAAGCAGGAGGTCTGCTTTTGTTTTCTCTTGATTACAAATACTTCATCCATTCCCAACCGACACTTTATACTTGACCAGATTCCTGTAAGCTCCTCAACCTGATTTGGAAGCATCTGTTTCCAATACAATTTGAACTGGAGGACTATTAACAAGATTGGATTCAGACCCCAATCAAGGCAGAACCCAGGAACTGATGTCATGTGCAGGCTGGCACTGCAGTCCTGGGGCAGGGAATGGAGCAGGGGAGCTTTGGGGGCAATAAAAAGTTGATTTGCAGAGTCTATCATAGAAAAGCATCTGCAAATCCGTACTGAATGTACTGTGAGGGTCGTCAAAATCAAGTTCTGGGGGGTTTTGGGTAAATAAATACTGCCTGGTTTATGTTTCCAGCTAGGGGCTGGAGCAGGAGAAAGTCAGGAGTTTGTTCATGGAATAACCCCTGAATCCCACAGTCTGCTCACAGAATGCACTGTCCCATAAAAGATAAAAGCAGAATTTGTTTCAGAACAGGCCAGGACCCACAGTTCAGCATCCCCAGCTCAGTGGGGGATAGTGTTCCATGGTGCAGAAGGTTTTACCCAGCCCACAACCTGAGGCTTGGGAAGGGCACTGGAATTTCAGGGCCCATCCTGAGGCCAGGGCTGTCTGGTCACTCCTCTGATTGCAGGGCCTTCTGAAATTCCTTTAATCTGAAAGACAACACCAACTGGAATCATAACTTCTGGGAATCAGAACTCCTGGAAGAGTTCCAGGTAAATTTGAGGAAGAACTTGCTTTTAATCTGGAATGGATTAATACAAAATGCCTGGAATCCCTCCTTGTTCCATCCTGGTTTATGGCTGCAGTTCATGGAGTTAAGCCCTGAGATGTTTTCACACACAAACCTACAATTCTTCAAACAGAAGAAAAAAAAATCAGAAAATCTCATTTTTTGCTCTTTTAAGTGCAAATCCAAGCTCTGGTAACAAGACAGGTGACTGTAGTGCACAGCCCAATCCATCTCTTCTCACCAGGTGTTTGAAGCCAAGGTACAAAAGTTTCTCCAAAGATTTTGCTTTTCATTTCTTGAGCACAAAATGACAATACTCCACCTAGAAAGAGCATGACTAACAACAACAACTACACTGGGTATGAATATATTAAATATAAAAACAGCCCAGCACCATGTGCAACCCCTCCCAACTTTTAGTGTCTACTGATTGACTCCAAGTTATAAATTAACATGTTCAAAGTAGCTTTAATATTACTATTTTCTATGAACTTGCTATTCTTGTGAGAATTATCAGGATAGAAAGGGTACAAATTGTTGTTCAGCAAGAAGGTTTTATTATCAAGTTAGAAAAATGTGACTTTAAAAAGAATCCACTTCATTTCTGATCTATTTATTAATAAGCCCACCCCAAAACTTTAGCTGTAACAGGAAAATGATACCAAAATATCAGGGAACAAAACTCCAAAGCTCCCAATGAGCCAGGGAAGGTGGTGAACAAAGCAGAGGGCCCAGGAGGATTCAGGGTTTGGCATCTTTAGAACAAGGCTCAGTCCACAGGTGCAGTTTCCCATCATGGCCAAGGCAAAGAGCAGGTAAAAGGTGCTTTCTGTGCATCTTCTCTGGAGCTAAACACAAATTTTATACACAGATTATTAAAATAACAGTTTTATAGATACAAAGAAATGTTAAAATGTAGCCCACAGTAGTCAGTTAGAGATAATTTAGGCGTTTTGTGGTATAACCCATTCAAAGACTCTCAGTCATTCTTGTCCTGTCTTTCTGGGGCTCTGAATTTTCTGAGTTTCAGCACAAATCTCTGAACATTCAGGAACTGTTACAGTGCTTAGATCTCTGGTTAATGGCATTTTTGTGGGAGCACAAACAGCAGGGATAATATCTGTTTCCAAATGATAACTAGTTTTAAGGAATCTGTTGCTGTAGCAATGTATTTAGCACATCTTTTTGAAAATACTTTGCCATTCCAGGTAGAGACGGAATATCAACAGGCTTAAAAATTAATTAATCAGTTCCATAATCAATTAAAATGTCTATATATAATTGACAAAGTAAAATCTTCTGGTCTTTTGATGTGTTTGTTGGTTTTTTTAAAATATACTGATAGTGAAGAGGCTGTGGTGAAAGGTAATGGCATGTTGGTGAAAAGGGGCTAAGATTTAAAACAAATTTTCCTCTAATCCTAACATTTATTCCCAGGATGAAATAGTTGGGAGAAAGAAAAACGGGGATGCCACTTGCTCATGACAACAATCATCGAAAGCAGATTTCTGCTGATAAATCCAGCTGTAAATTCTTGCCCTGCCAATCAATCTTTTTCCAGCAATCAAAGACCAGTGTTTTCCTAAAATTCTCATCATTCTTATCTGAATGGAGAAAAAAAACACCCTTTTTTCAGTCACAAAAGCAAAGTGGGGATTTGAGTTGAGGAGGACTCGGTGTGAGGGAGAACCCAACACTGGA
Organism: Diglossa brunneiventris; assembly: GCA_019023105.1. Taxonomy (NCBI): domain Eukaryota; kingdom Metazoa; phylum Chordata; class Aves; order Passeriformes; family Thraupidae; genus Diglossa; species Diglossa brunneiventris. Next base: position 1,278,482 of record CM032362.1, on the reverse strand, counting down.
AGGAAGAGAAAATCAAATAAACAAGTGCCAAAAAGCCACTCACGTTTTTACAGAGCTGAGGGAATCTGCTGCCCAGGACAGCACAGCCACAAATGAAGCCTGGCATTTCAGTCAGGTCAGGAGAGCTCTGGACAGGAAAAGCACATGGATTTTGGCCAGAACGCTCCGAGGCATTTCAGAGGATTAAACTGAGAGCCCACGGCTGAGTTTGTGGACAGAGCTCCTTTCAGGCAGGGCAGTGCTGCTCTTCAGCTGACCAGAGAGGGCGAGGAAGGGTTTAATCTTCATCTCACAACAGTGCAGATCAAAACTGGTGCCAGGCTGGGGATATGACACTGATATCAATCCAGTCCTCCTGCTAAAAAAGCCTGGGCACAATAACTCAAATCAAACTAAAAACTGTAGCTTGAGCCACAAGAAAAAAAAAATCATCCTGTCTGGAGAAAGCAAACTACTCATTTTTCACAGCTGAAGAGTTGCTGGTTTTCTCACTGTGGCTTGTGTTTTGAAAATAAGCTGCCTCCCTGCTGGGCCGTGCTGCAGGATTACAATTATTTCCCTGGCATTAGCAGGAGGGCCATCAAACTGCTGGAATGGGCTGTGAACTTTCCTGCTGCACTGACAGCAGCAGGTACAATGGTGATTTTCCACTTTTATTGATTTTTTTGTGGTCTCCACGTGGATGTTTACAGCATTTCCCACAGGCAGAGACACAACATTTATGTTCTGTTAGTTCAGAGCGGCGCATCCTCAGGGCCCAAAGGACACAACAAGCCTGGGAAGCTGCTGAAAGAAGCAATTTTATAACTTCTTTATTTTGGGATGGGTGGGAAAAACATCCACATACATGATTGCTAAATCCTTGTTAAAAAATCCTCCAGGTTTTTTTAAAGTACACAAACTTTTGAGACACTTCTGGGTGGGATTTTTTTTTTTTTTAATGGAAACAGGTAAGAATTGACATTATTCCTTGTGATTGCTGGCCTGTGCTGCTGGTTCCCGAGGAGCAGCTGACAGAGGGCAGTGCCACTCAGAGCTCCACACCCCACAATCCAGGCTGTGCCCAAATTCCTCAGGCTGGGACTGCCTGGAATGACACACAAACAAATTAGCTGAAAAATAACATCTGCTGTTGATTTGAGGTCACTTTCTGTTTGCAGTACAAATATGCAAATGTAAAGGTAGAATTTCATGTCTCTTTTTCTTGGCAGCAGTGGAAGTTCCACCCCTTTTTTCTGGGCCCTGTGCCCAGCCCTGCTCACTGCTGAGGGTGGCACTGGAGGAACTGCTGGGGGACTCCTTGGTGGACATTGCTCCTGACAGGAAATGTTCATTCTCACCTTCTCTCTTATATTATGATTATGTATGACATCTAATTTAGGATTAAATAACTGCTAATGAACAAAACTGATGAAGATAATAGAATGTGACTTTCTTGCCACATACCTTGATAAAAAGCTGCAAAAGCAAGCATATTTGGAATGTGAATTAGTAAAATCTCACTAAGATATTGATGACTGGGTCATTTTGGACCAGGCAGTGGCCGTTCCATGCTCCAAAGCCTGGGTTTGTGTCCAGAGGAGGCAGCAGGAAGGAAATCCCTGCCCTATCTCCAGGTTTATTATCAGTTCCATATTGAATCTGCTTTACCCCCATTTAGTCTGTGGGGAGGCATCTGGTTTACTTCAGCTTTTTGTTACCTCTGCTGTACCATGGATTTTCTTTCCTATTTTTTTTTTAATTGATGAGTTAATGGTTTTGATTTGATACAATGTGAAGAGAGCTGCCTTCCATTTCTGACAAAACAGTAGTCCTTGGGCAGGCTGAACATTCCAGCCACCACCAGGATTTGCTCAAGCACAGCTCCAGTAATTTTATTCCCTGGAATATGTTTTTGTTAATGCATATATTGAAACAGGACACATGAAGATGTCAACATATTTTATGCTATAAGCAAATAAAGCCCACTCTCAATCAACGGGGAGGAAACCAACTGAACCCCACAAAGAAATGAGGCTTGGTTTCAACTCCCACACATTTCCACAAAAACCATGGAACCAGTTAAAATATGGAACCAGATTCCAAAAATCTATTGCATTTTTTATATCAACTGAAAGTACTCCATGGAAAATATTCACAGATGTGTGTGGGTCAGAAATGAGAAGCAAGGGAAAACTGGAGGCAACAGGTCTCAGAACTCCAGAATTTGTACACTCTATTTTTGGTTCCCTCTGAAATAAAAGGCACTTAGATGCTGTAGGAAAATCTCTCAGTAAAGACTGTGCTACATCATGGAGAACATTTTATTGTTGTAAAAACTTACCTTTTGCCACCTTCTGATTCTTGAGCTTACAGTATACAAATTGTGAGATCATAATTAGGTCCTTGTTCTCATAAAAAGCAGCAGTGACAATCTGAAGGAAATGAAACATTTGCTTGTTCAGTAGGCAAGTAATTTGAAATACCTCTCAACTGCACAGAAATGTCGCTTCATAATCATAATGTGAATGACAAACACGAAATCACTGCCAGAAATAAACATCAGTGTAAATATTTGGGCAATTATGACTTGGTTTATAGATGGCAGAAATAAGAGAAGCCTGTGTTAAACACAGAAGGGCTCAGGATGAACAGAGAGCTCACAACTCCACTAAAGCCCCTGAACTGGAGAGCTGTGATTCAGATTGACAGTGAGGACTAGGGAGCAATCCCAAACCTGAGCCCACTGGACATGCCTTGCTGAATTCCATGCTCACAAACACGACAGTTTTAATGTAAAGCCCCTGTCCAATTAATATTTCAGCTCACATTTCTGCAGCTCAACAGCTGAGCAAGCATGGTTTTACTCCACTTGATCTCCACAGCCCTTTTACCAGGCCAGTAAATTATATCCCCATTATGGGAACAGACTTTGGAGTCAACCCCATTTTCTTCCAGGCATTTTCAGCTGCTGAGATCATTCCTCCTTTTCCTTTGTCATGTCCTACCTGCATTCTGAAACCTGAACACGGTGACCAAGTGATTCAGCTCTGTGCAAGTGCCAACTCCAGGGCTGCTCCTGACCTTTTCCCAACCCAAACTGAATTGGCAGGACAGGATTGCTGGGAAAGCATGGATTTGAATAAACCTTGAGCCAGCTTGAGCTGCAAGTGCACACACAACTCAGGGTGGAGAAGATAAGAGAGGAGAGGTGATTTATTCTCATTTGCTCTAAGTGGCAGAGATTAGTGTCAAGTCAGTACAACAGCACAGTACATCAAGCTCATTTGTCAACCACCAAATATTTTTGCAAACATGAACAACATGCTTCTCTGGCATATTATTCTATCTGTATTATGCAGATAGAGGAACATATCCAAGATAAAATTAAAAAAAAAAAAAAAAGAAAAAGAAAAAAGGCAGCTTTTGCAAAAGGCTTCAGGCAAGATTACTCATGTTTGAATCTGAGAACTGCTTAAGACTTTCAACTTAGGGGAGTGCAGCAGGCAGCGAGCAGACAATGGCAGTGAGCCCTGTGACAGCCCTCCCACACATCCCTGGCACATTCCTGCAGCAGGTGCCAAATCCAGGGCGCTCCGCTCCTGCTCAGGCTCCTGCTCTCTGCTGGGGAGGGACTGAGAGCAGCTGAGCAGCCATCACTCCCGCACGGAGCTCCAATCCCAGGAGCTGATTTCTGCCTCCGTTCCCAGCCCGTGCAAATCCCCAAATCCGGTTAGGGATGCTGAACATCCTCTGTGCAAAGCCCTGCACATCCCGACGGCTGCAGCAGCTCCAGCCAGCCCCAATCCCCAGAGGAACCTGCCAGACTGCAGGGAATAAACACAGCCCCTGTGGGCCAGGCATCACCCACACTGTGCTGCTCCTCTTCCTCATTACAGACACGAGCTGCACTTCCACGAAAGAGAAACACTTTGTGGATCCAGTGTGTAATGCTCCAGATTTATCACTGCAGCATTTTAGTGTGAGCTCGTGGTGGATGAGGTGGTTGGTGACGCTGAGGGGCCAGAAATCTGTTAGAGGATAAGCTAAACCAGGGAATTTTTTGGAATCTAAGACCAGAACTCTGATTTTTCATGTCCAATGTGATTCTAAGAAAGTCGCAGTGTACTTACCCAGATTCTGAACATGCTACTCACCCTTAAAAAATATGTTTATATAAAATAATTATCTATTTGTTGGTTCCATGCAATTAATTTGGAGATAATGCTATGAACAAGAAGTAAGTTATGACTCAGATTCCAGGTGAGCTTTAAAGTCACTAAAATCTATCCAGCTTAATCAGTGACTCAACACAGTGTCCGTTTGTGTTATTTAACACTCCACAGGAAACACGGGAAGCATAAAAAACTTGCAGAAGGCAAATGGAGGGTGATCCTGCCCCCAAATTCCCTAAATGATGCCACATTACGCACTAAACTATTCAAATATTGAAAAAGTTTCAACATTTGTTTTCACAGAGTATCTTTCCCTGTAAAATCAGAACTCACTTTGCTCATCAGCCAGAAACTCCTTTTTCTTTCCATGAGACTTCGGGCTTTAAATGCTGGAACAAGTTTCCTGCAGGAATTGGCTGCCTCTCCAGAGAACTGTCATCATTGGACCTAAACCAATTAAACAATAAAAATGCATTTATATACTGAGAAATCACCTGAGCCTGGAGGATATATTCAGTTTATTCTGCTTATGCTGGGGAAGTTATTAGACTTTGTAGCCATCTTTGAAAATAACGTTTAAAGTTAAAAAAAATGTTGTGAATAGTGTTTCAAGTACTTTTTATCCCATTATGGCGCTGTGCAGCTGAGCAGACTCACTAAAACAAGACATGGTATTCAAATTTGATTTTTGGGTTGTTATTATTCAATATTTATGCAGCAGAATACTTGTGTTGCCAGTCTCTGAGACTATAATTTTACTATTACAAAAATTGCTGCTTTTCCTAAATCCCTGGCAAAATATCCTGTCCCAGGAAGAGCAAACCCAGGAATTCCACATGAAAAGAGGATAAGGAGACTGCCAGAACATTTCTTTGCTTGCCGTAGTATTGAAGTTGTCAGTGATGAGAAAAGCATAGAATGGTTTGTGTTGGAAGGGATCTTAAATGTCATCCAGTTCCAACCCCCAAATTATAAAATTATATTAAAAATGGTTTATGTTCCTGTAACAATTCCTTGCCTGTAACCTCATATTCTGTCTGAGATTGCTGCTCAAATACTGGTTACTTCCATATGGAGAAGTTCCAGAGAAGGTGTGACCTGGACCCTTGGCACCATCCCTTTCTGCAAAGGTTTAGTGCTTGTCCAGCTACAAACAACACTGTTGTGGTCCAAGGTATTTAGGAATCAGTAACCCGAGCCTCTTGCTTGGACACTTTTTCTCATCTTACTCTGGAGTGAGTAAACAGAAATAGGCAATGGTTTAGAAGTGAAATCGACATGCTTAGGAACAGCCTCTGAGTGCAGACAAGGAAATGCGGGTTTTCCCTGGAATTTGGGAGATTTGGGAGATTTGGCACAGCTCCTCTGCCTTTCCAGCTGCTGTGAACATCCCTGTGCTCTGATGTCAAATACCCAGGACTGCAAGTGATGTATGAGGATGTCAGATGCGTGTTTGGCTGGTGTGCCAAAGGTCTTTAAACTGCAGTTAAGAGCAGCTCAAGTCCCAAAAGGGGCTCAGTTTTACAGCGTTCATCATTTAATTCCTGCTGGGGAATGAAAAGGTGGAGCTGGGCTGTGGAGTAACCAGGGCTTCTGGAAGCATGTCCCAGTGTTAACCTGGTCACTGGATTTTGACCAAAACTGTTCTCTGAAAAGATTTTAGACACTCCTGGTTGTGAATTCTGCTTGGCCAGAATTTCACCTGGGAACCAAGGCCAGTTCCCAGAGAACAATCCCAGTTTATCTTAACCTGGGATAGCAGAAGGTGTCCCTGGCCACGGCAGGGCTGGGATGGGATGAGCTTTACCATTCTTCCCAACCCTAACCAGTCCGGGTTCTTTGATTCTGTGATCTAGGACTTTATGGTTTAATTAACAATAATAAACCAAACAACACAACGGAAGGAAGCGCCTTTCTGGAGAGCCCGGCATCCCATCCCGGGGAGCCGCATCCCTGCAGGAACGGGGGTCCCGGGGCTGCTGTTCCCCTCTTCCCTGCGGAGAAGGGGGCGGGTCCCGGGGGATCCACGGGAACGGGAGAGGAGAACACGGGAATAAAACCGGGAACGGCGCCGGGAGCGGCCCCAGGCACCGGCAGAGGGGGACACGGACCGAGCGGGGCCGGCGCGGATCCGCAGGGCTGCGGCTGCGGGCTCGCCTCGAGGGAGACCCTGCGGGCAGGGAGGGAGTAGGTGAGCATGGGGAAAAGTGGGACGGCAGGGATGGCCGGGATGGCGGGGACGGCCGGGATGGCCGGGATGGAGCAGCACGGCCCCCACAGCCGCCGCCCCTGCCCTGCCCGCCGCCATCGCCTCAGCGCGCGGACGCGGGGCGCCCCCTGCTGGCGGGCGGGCGGCGCTGCAGCCGCAGCTCCCTGAGGGCCGGGCCCGCCGGCGCCGGGCGGCTCTGGGCCCTTCCTTCGGCCCGGACACACCGCGGATTTAATCCCTGAATCCCGGCCTGGGCAAGGCTGGAAGGGCACACACGGGTGAGCTGCTCCCCGGTGCCCTCCAGGGCTGGGCAGATGGGCGGCATCACCGCCTGACCTGCGGGAATTGCAGCAGCATCGTGAGACCTTCCCAGTGCAGCACCAGCACCCAGCTGCTGGCTTAAACACATTTAATCTGATCAACAAAGACCACAGTACAAAGAATGCTAATTAACAACCCTATGGTCTTTGTAGGGATCTTTGTCCTTTTAGAAACATTGGGTTGGAAGGACCTTAAATCCCATCCCATTCCAACCCCTGCCGTGAGCAAGGACTATTCCCACTGTCCCAGGTGGATCCAAGCCCTGTCCAACCTGGCCTTGGACATTCCCAGCGATCCAGAAGCAGTCACAGCTGCTCTGGGAATCTGTGCCAGGGCCTCCCCACCCTCACAGGGAAGGATTTTTTCTCTAAAATCCCATTTAACTCTGCCCTCCTGCTCAAGGCTATTCCCCCTTGTCCTGTCACTCCAGGCCCTTGTGAAAAGTGCCCCTCCAGCCTCTTTGCAAGCCCCCTTTAGGTCCTGGAAAGCCAAACATGAATATTTTAGAATATTTTGATAGGGAAGAGTGTTGTATAATTTACTGAATTTTTAATACAGTTTTACTTTTTATTCTCATACAGGCTCATCATGTCAGTGGTTGCTGCAGCCTAGCTAATTAACACAGGGCTGGGGGAATGATTAAAGGCAGGCTCTGGGTATCTGCATTGTTCTAGTTTAATTGCTGCTCAGGCAATGATTCAGTGTTGGTTTTGGCAGTTGAGCTGCATTTGTCTGGCACGGTGAAATTCCCTGTTATGTCCATGACACTCAGCTGTTGGGGATGGGCAAAAGCAGGAGGGTTTGTAGCCGTTCTGGCGGCAGGCTTGTGCAAGGAATGGGTTTTGTTATGTGGGGAAGACCAGGCTGGAGTGGAAGGTGTCCCCTCCATCCCAAGCACTCGAGGATTCTGTGGCTGTAGGAGGGGAGCTCCTGGATGGACTGACCCTTCATGCAAGCACATTGTCCAACTGGCCTGAATCCACCCCCGTTTCCTTTGGATCTCTGCTGTAGCCTTGTCACGGGTCCTCCTTCTCACCTTGTCTCCCTTTGTTCCTGAATATTTAAAAACTCATGTTAATCATAGGGAAAAAAGGAGCAAAAAAGCAATTTGTAGGTGGAAAACAGGGTAAAGATACCTCTAAAATCCTTCCAGAGACTAAAAAAAGTTTTCAGAAAGAGAGATTGAGATTCCTGGCTTTATCCAGGCCTGTTGCTGTCCCTGTTCCTGAATAAACACATCTTTGATGCCACGAGCTGCATTTCATGACACTCCCTTAAAAAAGAAGTGACTAAAGAGAGGATAATGTGGAAGACAGCCAATTACTCCATAAATGTAAACGACATTAATAGTGGTGTGTAACATTATATATTTATGGCTACAGTTTTGTTCTGCTGTCACATAACAAAATGAATAATGCATCAGTCCAAGAACTTGTCATTAAGTGAATTTCTTTGTTGCCTCGCTATTAAAATATAAAAATCCTTTGTGTGTATATATGTATGACATTAACCCCACCTGGGAGCAAAATATAGTGTGGGTGAAGACACTGTTAAAATGGCAAATCAAAGTAGATTTTATCATTTTACAGGTGAAATAATGGTAAGGATTTGAAGACATTCAGGAAGTTTTTTTTCTGTGGATGAGAGGTGATAAATGCACTTCTAAAAAACAAACTCCTCAGTACAAGGATGGGGATGCACTGAATCCAGGGGAGAGCCATGGAAATGGTTCAAAATCCAGCTGGAGGTGGCCCTGACCACCCTGCTGGGGCTGGGCTTGGTGGCCACTGGAGGCACCTTCCAGTCTCAACCCCACTCAGAGGGATGGGACACTGAATAATTACAAAGATGAGACTCTGACTCAGATGGTTAAAGTTAAGCTGAAGAATCTGCTGAGCTGAGATCTGGAACCTCCTGAAAACATCTCTGAAGTTCATGGTTTCCACCCTCAGCTCCTGTGGGTTTCAGTCTCTTTTCCATGTTGCCTTCCTTTAATCCTTGTCCTCCTGAGGAGAGAGGGGAGCATCTATTTACAGCCTGACAAGGGAGACCAGAGGGCCAATCTCACTTCTGATTAGGAGAAAATTGCCTTTATGGTTAAAGTCAGTTAAACTGGATATGGAATTTCAGCCCCAGCTGAAATCCTCGTCCTGTCCTGTGGGTCCTGCTGAGGAAAAAAAGGAAACCCTAATTCAGTTGAGTGAGGGTGAAACAATTTTGGTGTTGTGCCTCCCAGGCTCCTCAATGTAGATGCACGTGATGAGTTAGCACCTCTCAAAAGTAAGATTAAACTTATCTGAAATACCATTTATCTCAGAATGCATTAATCTGATTTTTTTTCTATTTCCTCCTATTTCTCCCTAACGTAATTGACAGCAAAATTAAATTGGTTTCCTACCGAGTTGGACTTGAAAGGTGAACACTGAATTTTCTATTACTTGGTTTTAATGCAATGTGTACACCTCGCGATTTGATAAATTCAGACCTGCTGGGGAAAAGCCGGGAACCACATTTTGGACACAAAGGATCAGATCTTGCTTTATTTCACAGGATCTATTGGTTTAAATTTTGAAGTTATGAGAGGAAAATGGTTTCTCTGCAAAATGTGTTGAAAATTCAGGGAGTTGGTTTCTGGAGCAGGAGGTTCTCAGGTCAGGGAAGATGTTGGAGGAAAAACAGATACAGGGATACCACCCAAAAAACCCCAAAACAACCTCCCCATAAACAAATCCAAACTAACAGAACCCCCAAAACACAGAGAAACTAAGGAAATGAAAACTTAGTGAGGATTGCTCGGGAACAGGACAGGACAACATGAGCAGAGTGGGAAAGAGATGAGAATAAAGAGATGTTTCCTTCAAAAGGAGACATTTGAGAGAGCAAAGAATCATTAATTCAGACACCAGAACAAACCAGTGACCTGGTGTCCTCTGTTCCTAATGGAGTGGGGAAAAGTCTCTGGCTAATGAGTAATTTCCTAATTGTGGAATGTTGAAAAGCTTTGCTTAGGGAAGCAACGCCAGGTGAGCCTCGACCTGACAGCTCTTGCCTCAACAGGTTTGGTGAGCTCGAGGATTTTCCTATCCAACATTCTACAGTTTCATGTTTATTTACACAAAGAATTCCACAAATCTAGCAAACAAAGCTTTGCCTGCCAAGCCCCTTCCACATCAGTGCTGGTATGAATTAATTTCAGTAAGGTTTCCTGTGAGGTGCTGCCTCTGTTCTGTTCTCCCCTGCCTGGTTTCCTTATGCTCCCAAGTGATGCTGCCGCTCAGCTCTGCTGCCCTGTGAAATGAGGCGCTGGTGGAAGCGTGCTCCCCTTTCAAAGCCCTGTGCTCCTCTGAGGTGCAGCTTTAATGATGGAAACCTTATTCAGCAGATGTTTTAGGGTTTTTAATGCCTTGCTGAGGCATCTCTCTGTAACCAGGAGGAGACCTGGGCTCAAGCAAGGTGTGAGCACTTCGTAGAGCAGGTAGTGCTCCTCTCCAGTGTAACTCAGCACAAAACCCTGTGTTCCTTTGCACTGCTATGGATTAGCTGGTTTCATTAGCAGCTTCAGAGGCCGGGTGATTAATATTAATAATCCCTGTTAGCCCGTAGAGTTAATTAGGGTGAGAAACAGCTGGATGCTGTGCGGAACCAGCCCTGGCTCCAGACGCGGTGTCTCTGCCCTGATTGCTGAGCTCTTAACTCGGGCAGCTGGGACCGCCAGGTCCTCACGGTTACCTATCAATACCGCTCCTCCTTCCTGCTTCCAGGACCCTTTTAAAGGCTCCTGGCTCCTACTCAGGACCTGGCAGCGTGCTTGGAGCGGTCCCTGGAGTCGGGCGGGATTTTTCTGTGTGGGATAGCCGCTCTTGCTCTCCTGGGTGAGTTTTCCTCCCTGCTGCCCTCAGGGACAGAGGGTTCCTTCCTCAGGCTGTCAGCAGCAACTTCCTTCGTTTGTCTTGGCTCTCCTTAAAAAAACTTGTGCGAGCCGAACGCAGCTTTTGAGCCCTTCGGGTATTCCGAAGTGGGAAAAGCCTCCAGGAATGTCAGGAGTGCAGCAGGGCTGTGAAAGGGCTCCCCAAGGCGCAGAGCTGCGGCTCCAGTGGCACCGACCCAGCGCTCGGAGTCGGCTCGGGCTCAGGGGCTGAAACCCCGGCAGCAGCGGAGTTATGCAGCTCAATTAGCACAGCTCATAAACTGTGAAGCTCAATTAAGGAAGCCCTGTCTGTGGAAAGCCAAGCCAGTGGAAGGAGATGTCTGAAGTAATAAAATATGCGTTCAGTGGGGAAATGATGCAGGTGGTTAATGAAAATGTTACCTGAGATGTGAAATGTGAATGTGTGTGGGGATGTGAAAACAAGGCCGGGTGTGTTTGAGTTTGTCCAAAGGGAGGCTGAGGTGACTTTTTCTGTTGCTTGTGAATGTTTTGGAGACCTCTCTGAACCAGCAGTGGTTATAAAGAAATGAGTATGCAAAGTTTCCCTGTTTGTGATCAACTTTATCACCACAGTGGCGCAGCAGATGTTGGGTTTGTGATGCAAATGAGCCTTCGGAGCAGGGCAGCCGTTAATGAGCTCTGAGCATTGCACCGGGCAATACCCACCTGCAAACCCTAACAGCAGTGCCAGGGCTGGGCAGGGCTTGGCTCCTCCAAGACCTGGGTCATAATCCCAGAGTTTTATTCAGGGAAAACCTCTTTAAATTTCAGCAGAGGCTGTGACTGTGTCTGGTTCACGGTAACTGGAGAATAAACAAGACTTGGTATGGAAACAAGGGGAACTTTTACATGGTCGTCAATGTGTTTGTATCCTGGCCGATTCCACCAGAATCAGGGGAATGTTGCCTGATTTTAAGAATATGAGTGGATTAGGGGAACACTCATGGATATTCTGCTTGGAGTGCACATATTTAAAGGCCATTAATAAGTGGTGCCGTGTCCTGGATCTGTCCCCTGCCGAGACCACCCCAGCACAGAGCAGCATTTGAAACTTGTTATTTATCCCGTTCCAGATCTCAGCCTCAAGCCCAGACAATTATTAGCCAAACTGAAACCCTCTGGAGGTGTGATCTGTGAGTCCTGCACAATTCTCCTTGGTTTTCCACGGCTGATTCCTGGCATACAACAGCATTTTGGTGTTGGGACAGGCTGCAGTGACATAAACCTGATTTTGCCATTAGCCTTTAATGTTGGGAGGGGAATGGGTTCTTATGAATACCCAAAATTAAAGAGACTCCAGCCTGACTGTGAAATTAATAGAGCTATCAACTCCCCCCCCCCTCGTCATTATACAACAATTGTTAATTATTTACAAGCAAAGTTCTGCAAGAACAGTATTGTATATGTCGGCATTGTCGTTATTAAAATTAAAACACTTTGTCTGGGTGGAAGATAACATGAGTCATTTTGGTGAAATGTAATTGAAATGTAATGAATATGGAATATTCTGTTGCTTTTCCCCAATTAGTCAGAGGGAGAACAATAGCCTGTCTCTTCCCTAACAAGATGTTTGTTTTTAAAAGCCTAACAAAATAAATATTTCCAGGGCTTTGCTGAAAAAGGGCGTCATTCATTGTAGCTGTTGTAATAAAAATTAAAACCAATTTCTTTTTTTCCAGGATGGGGAAAAACCTATTTTCATAAAGTACATTCTCTTCTTTCAGCTGGTGAAAGATGTATGTGAACCTTTTTGCTTTATTACCACAATATCTTGGTTTGTCTGGTGTTAAGACAAAGAGTTGAAAGCTCATCTTGTTCCACCTCCTGCCATGAGCACCTTCCACTGTTCCAGGTTGCTCCCAGCCCAGTCCAGCCTGGCCTTGGGCACTTCCAGGGATGGGAAATCCACAATCTCTGGGTGATTTTGGCTGCTATTAGAAGTCAAAATTAGGTTCATGGTGAGCAAAGGAAGCTCTGAATTCCTGCTCCACAAGGAATAAAGTCGTTATCAAATGCAGAAATAAAATCCACCCCCCTGCCTGTGCTCTCCTAGTCAGGTCACCCTGCCCTGTGAAATTTATTGTGTTAAAATCTCTTGTTTAGAAAATGAATTTCAGAGTGAGAATAATTCTATCCTGCCATCATCTCACAGGCTTTTTTTACAGTCTCATGCAAGTGGGAGAGAAGCTGTGTTCCTGTCGTTCCTGAGCTAAAAGGAAGATGTAGGAAACACACAATTGGATTTCCCTTAAAGAACAACAACAATAACAACTTTACCATCGTTAAAAGAATGTCTTCACTCCCCATTAATTTTGTATTTGATTGTCCAGGCTGTGGTGCAATGAACAGGAGCAAAAAAGCCATTAGGAGGAATTGCCATCAAAATTGAGGACCTGTGTGACTGAATGTGTATTCTAAGGAGCAGTTTTTAAAAAAAAAACTACAATTTATAAACTCCTTCAGTATTACAAAAGCCCTAACAAGAGTTGTACAAACGTTTCTCCTCATTATCTTTGGGCAAACAGGCTTTCCTTTCTCCCAGCAGCTGCCCAAGGGTGCTTGACCTTACACTTGGCTGTTCCCAGTTGGTTCCTTTGATATTTCTTTGGCTGTTATTAGAAAAATGTCCTTGCTGGGACACTCCCAGTGGGGGTTTGCTGCTGGGCTCTCCCAGGAGAGGAGGACACAGCCAGGCTCAGATCCCTAGGATCAGTTTTAGTTAAGCTTGACTTGGTGGGAATCTGGGATTCATTTGTCAGAGGGAGGCTAAGGGGAAAAATATGGACGTGCTTGGTGGGGAAGGATCGAGTGTGTGCAGAACGTTTCTGGAATGCTTTGGAGATCACTTCTCTTACAGCTGCCAGCTCTGGAGGTGCTCAGGTGCTCTGGACGTGCTCCTGGGCACGGGTCCCACCTGGGCAGGTCCCTTTGGAAGCGCTGGCTGAGGTTCAGGAGCTGGTGAGATGCCACAGGTGTCAGCTAGAAGGTGCATTTCCTCAGTGTCCTGCTCTCCCCTGACTTCTCTTTGGGCTAAAGCTCCTCCAGAGGCACCGAGAGGCTCCAGCCTTCGAGAAGAGGCCCCATAAGTAATATTAACTTCTGTAATTTCCTTCTTACTTTAAGCAGGTTATTAATTAACTGAATGTAACCACTGGCTGTTGATAAATCCTTTTAACTAATTCAAATTCCATATCGAGCTGGGAGCACTTTCACTCGATCTGCTGCCCAAGTTAAGCTGGGTGAGGAATTATTCCTGATGTGTTTTCCAGCGCTGGGGTTGGGGCAGAGGGAGAGAAGATATTTGTTTGCTTGATTCCACATGACAACTCCAGGGTAACTGAATAGACTGTACGGTCGGCTTGACAGGGCTGAGCACCCGCCAGCAGCCTGGCTCACATACCAGAGCCAGGGGGATGGAAGGGGCACTGGCAGCTGGGATGGAGCCCATCCCAATTTCTCTACAGAGCGCCAATTTGCCATCAATTATTCATGGTTTTCTCGCTTCTGAGAGGTATGAATAACTTAAATATGTGTTCGTGTACCAGCTAGAGTACTGAATAAATTACTGCGAGGAGGGGAGCTGGGGAGCAGGGCTGTGTGTTAAATAATGGAGGCAGTTTGGAGGGAATGTGGTCGTTAGCAGCGTGGCTGTGCCTGGGTTTCTCTGACTGCAGGAGCCGGGGCTGTGGGATGTAGAAATGTGTTGCCCTGATGCCTGAGAGGAGTGCTGTGAGTTGGCTGGGGGTGCCAGGGAAGGAAGAAGCAGTGACTGTGTGTAGGACACGAACCTGCAGCACCCCTAGATCCTCCTGGGGCTCAGCTTGCCTCCTTCCCCTCACCGGGCCTGGGGACACTTTGTCCCTGGGCTCCAGAATTAAAGCCTTGCTTTGGGGGAGCCCTGGCACGCTGGGGAACTGCTGGTCCTATTAAATTACCAGCTGGAGAGACGCTGGGGTGGATTGCCAGGTACCTGGGAGGAACTTGAGGACATTCAGTGCTTGTCTGGTGACTGCTGCTTCAGGAGACTTTGAGGTTCAGTGATTTTTGCATTTATTTACTGCTCTAGTCCAATTTGCCCTGCCAGAGTGGCATTTCTCAGGACAGGGTCCCTGTGTTCTGACCCTGTAGTCCCTCATGCTCTGCCCCATTTCCTCCTTCACTCCCTTTAGATAGAAATACACATTATTCTCTGTGTAGAATTTTAAACCAAATTCTTTTTCTGTAACATCACTGCGGTCTTGAAAATAAGTCACAGATCTAAAAGCTCGTTAAGCAGCCTTGAAAATGAGCAGCTTTTGATGGCATCATTGTGACAGTGATGGAATTGGTGTTTGTTATGAAGCAATTTATTCCATTTTAGCACTGTGTTGTTTAGTTTAGTCTAATATTTAATATCATGGAGACATTTAAACATGGAATTCTTACAAATCTGCCTCACTGATGTTAAAAATGCTATGTCTTATGAAGTGTTATATAAAGCATCAGTGTGTGCTGAACCAGCAGCCAAATGAGATTTCTTATAGATTGAAAATCAGAGAAAACGGTCTTGACAGCACCCAGATTATCAAGTAATTTATGTATATAAAAAATTGATCAAGTTGTCTGTTTGCAGCAGTAGAAGTTGCCAAGTTCCTAAGTACATTCCTACCCCTCTGCAGCAGCAGCTCCTGCACGGGCTGTGCAGCCAAAATTGCCTTAGAGCTCGGTGAGATGTGGTTCAGCTCGGGCAGATTCTGCCCCATAAACCTGCTGATTAAACCAGTGCATCACAGGGGAGAATATTCCCACGTCTGGAGGGACCCTGAACTGCCTTCAGGCTGTGGTGGTGGCCCAGCCCTGCAATTCTGGTAGGAGAGCTCTCGAACAAGCTCTGTAATTGCTGATTGCCCTGCAGTGGCCTCCACAGGGACACAGGTTCCTTGTGTCCGAGAGCTGGAGGCTGAGAGCAAGCCAGCTCCCAGCACTGCAGCAAGGTGTTCCATCAGTAAAACCCAGTTTTAACCCCTAAAATTAATTTTAGGGGATAAAATTAATTAATAGACTTCATAATTTATCATTTCATCATCTGGTCCAGCTCAGCATCCATGGAATTTCAAGGGATGTGAAGTGTGGAAACCTGTCCTGATGGAAAAAAAGAGAGAGGCTCATAGGAAACAATGGTTGTCTTGTGGGAAGATTCTAAATATATGCAGCTGATCCCATGGGAACTGCTGTAGACTATTCACCCTGTGTGAAAATGATGCTCTCTCAATATAATCTTTAATCCTTTCCTTTCAGTGAAAAATGTGAGAACTTTATTTCCAAGTTTTGAAAGAATGCTCTGTTTTAGGGAGTAAATGCTTTCCAAGCATAAAAATAAAATAAATTTTGGTTAGTGCAACACAGAGGGGAAAAGTTCTCTGAAATATCTTGTAATAGTCTGTCCATGAATTACATATGTGAAATTCTTGGGAAATGTGTCCAGGCTTTTTTTTCCCCTGGGTCAGTGCAGGGGGGAAGTAAGTATCCAGCAGTCTTGGCAATGTTACAAACTTCTGTAACTTTGACACAGAAATCCCACAAAATTCTTTCTGGTAAGATGGGGAAGAATAATTTCAACAGAAGGGAATTCTACCTGAAATTCAAATTTTTCTTTGAGGATGATTCTAATCTTCCTGCCATTCATGGAAAAGTAAATGACAAGCAAATATGCAGTTGTTACAAACTGCAAAGTCCAGAGCATGGAAATCCAAACCTGCTCTGTTCACTCCATGCTTGTGTGAATAACCAGCCCAGGGCTCAGCTCCTGGCCTTTAAGGACCCAGGTCCTGAAGGTTACACCCTGTTTGGTGCAAAGCAGTCATTCCTGGAGCAGTCCTGGGGGGAGTTTTACAGTCTGGAAAGGCAAAGAGTTACTGACACTATTTTCCTTCTGTTTTCCTCCAGTGCCTTTCATCCAAAGTACTCTGTGTAATCCATGAGTTAAGCATGGCAACATGGCTGAGAGGTAAGGAAAGAGTTTTTGTTTCCTTTTTAAGGTTACTCAGAGCCCTGGGCTGTGTTGTGCCGACAATAAAACAGCTCCCAGTTCTCCAACACGAGTCTCTCCAGGTCAGTGGAATTCCCAGATCACTTTTGTCTCCTGTGGAATTTACTGGACACTGTAAGTTACATTTTTGAACCAGATGCTCGTTCTATACCTTTTAGATTTTTGAAGATTTCAGAAAATGATCGTGGCCTTGTGTTTAGCAAAGAGCTTTGGCACCTGTTGTGGCTCAGCCCTTCCATGGGGAGTGAGAAATTGGAAATGGGAGCATCCCTGTCCTCACTGCAGCTCCAGCAAGGGAGAAACCAGAAACTCCTGTAAAGGTTCACTTAACGTGAACTCCAGTGGCCTGAGTTCCCTAAAATTCCTTAAACAGAGTGAAGGCTTTCCTGATGGGTGTTGTGTAGCACAGAACTAGATAAAAAATGTCATTGCACAACTGTTTGAAGGTTGTGGTTCTGTTTTCAGTGGGATAACATCCTGAAAATCAAACAGCTGGATTTACATTTCAAGTCTTTTGGATGTTAAGGAAATTATTTTCTTGTAGAATTTCCTTCACTGTAAATATTTTTAAAAAATTATTTTCTCTCTTCCTCTTTGGTTTAAGAGGGTTTTTTTTCTTGTCCTTCTAATGTCATTCTGCAGAAGCTGAGCTCCTGATAAACTGTAAGGCTCAGCCTTTCAGCTCAAGTTCAAATGGCTTGTGGATGCCTGTAGGTCCAACTGCCCTTTTACATGGGATTTTTGTTAATCTTCTATTATTGGGGGAATTATTTTGCAAACAGACCAATTCAGTAGCTTCAAGCTCTGAAACCTGTCAGGCTGGCTTTTATTCTGATTGCTTCTGATAAGGAGCTTTGGTAAGAATGTGTGCCTGCAGCAAGTGGAGAGACTCACCTTGGAGGGGAGCAGCTTCAAGGTCCCAGGGAAAGGGTGGCTCTTTCAGCTTGGCATGAAAAGGGAAAGGAAGTGTTGGAAATCGGATCAAACCTTGGAATTAATGTGGGACTGCACCAGAACCAGTGCAAGTGGTTTGTGTCATAAGCTGAGGGTGTTTTCCTGCATAGCAATGAGTTGAAGTTTGTTCTGAGCGCTGGAGTTCCTGCTTTGTTCCCCATGTTTTGGCCTTGGAAAGGTGTGAATTCCTGCTTTGTTCCCCATGTTTTGGCCTTGGAAAGGTGTGAATTCCTGCTCTGAATCCCCTCTGCAGTGCCAGGGGGATCCAGGCAGGATGGACAAACTTTGGGCAAACCCTTTGCCTGCTCCATTCCTTCTGTGTGTGGGATGCAAATACAACCAGTGAGAAAACTTTGATGGGTGGTGTGGAGTAAAGATGGAGATTCAAGGTGATGAGACACCTCAGGAGCTACACCCTGCAGCAATTTCATTGCCCAGCTTGACCGTTTAAAAAAAGAAAATTTTAAAATTTTATTTTATAAGACACATGATTTGTTTTCCCTCTTGCTCAGCGCCAGCTGCCTATTAATAGCAAATCTTGTAGTGAGCAAGGAAATGCTTAAGGAACAATTCTCTTTAATGCTGATGGAAGGAAATTATTTCCAGCACTGTTACACAATGTAAGCATTAAGAGGATTTGCTATAATTCCATTTCCAAGAGCTCACAATAAATAAATGTTTTCCTGCATTAATCTGAGTGCTGTCTATAAAACTCACATAAAATTCTCTGTTTGGGTAGAGCTCAGGAGCTCTCTGAGAAACTGCTGTGCAGGAGCACACCCAGGGGAGGATCATTTGCAAAAGGCCAACGATATTCCCAAGGATCAGGGAATATCCTGAGCTGGAGGGAACCCAGGAGGATGATGAAGGCCAGCTCCTGCAGAAAGGGCTGCTGTGTTTCAGAGCAGCTCATCCGAGGGAGGGCTCCTTCCTGGAGCACTTTTCTGCATTATGTGGGCTCATTTTGTTGTGCTACTCCTGAGGCTCATGTTAAAAGGCGAAGCAAACCTCAGACCCTCTTTTGTGCTCAAAGGCTGCCGAACGACAGCATTTATTCCTTTGGCCAGGAAATCTCCTCTCCAGCAAGGCTGTTCACTTGTTCTCTTTCTTTCAAACAGTGTGAGCTTACTGAGGGCTGCTCCCCTCCTTCCCAGGGAAGGATAGCTTTCCACTAACACAGAGAGTTCTGTTTCCTCTATTAAAAACAACTGCCCTCAAGTGGAGCAGGCTTTGTATTTTGCCCTGGAAACAGAGCAGCTCATTCAGAGATAAGGCCTTGCTGCATTTGGGTTCTTTAGTCACCTGACGAGCCAAGGGTAACTTTTAGGCTGCTTTAGTCTACATTCCTGGGATGCCTTCCCTGTGGCACTGCAATTCACAGCTCGGGATGCCTGCCTGCCTGCCAGCCTTCCCGCTGCCCCTGGCCCTGCTGCTGCCCGGGGGGACAGGAGCAAAGGGGCAGCCTTTGTCCCCAGAGCACCTGGCTTTGTCCCCAGAGCACCTGGCCCCATCCCTGAGGATGGCCTGGGGGGATCTCGAGCAGGTAAAAAAAATCTATGTCTGAGTCTTTCTGACCTTCTGTTTTTGGACTTGCGAATGGCTGAGTGTGAGCAGGTGAGAGAATCTGGCCTGCCACCCTCCCTGTGGTTTAGGTGGGTGATTTGTGCCTCGGGATTTGCAGTCTCAGCTCCTTTCTGCTTCTGCTCGATGGGACTGGGAGTGCTGTGGAATGGCATTGGTAGAGCTGGGGAAGTTAAAACAGCCCTGCCTTGTGGCATTAGCAAGTGCAGTGTGCTGCCTATTAAAATAGACATTGATCCAGGGGCCTGCTTCCAGAAGGTTCTCAGTGGTTCGCCTTGGTTTTGCCCTTTCTGTGGATGCCCCAACCCTGGCAGTGTTGAAAGCCAGGCTGGGTAAGGCCTTGGGCAACCTGGGCTAGAGGGAGGTGGCCCTGCCCATGGCAGGGGGGCTGGGACTTGGTGGGCTTTAAGGTCCCTCCCAATTCTTTAATGTTCTGTGAGTCTATGATTATATTTTACTTTTTTTTCTGAAAAAGATAATAAAACAGGGATTAAGGGTACTCTGTATCTCAAATAACAATTGTAAGTGATATATCTTGTGGCTCTGTGAACTCCAGAGAAGAATCCAGAGAAACTGACCCAGTGAATCCACGTGGGACCTAAGCAGAGTTTTGGGACTCAAGTGCAGGACACTTCCCAAAGTGTGAGCCTGGCTCAGCCTCTGCTCCATTCCTCAGCCAAGGAGAAGAGTAGAGTTTCACCTCAGCCAAGGCTTTGTTTTACAGGAGTTTAAAAGGCCTTAGGGATCATTTCAGCAACAAAAGTGACAGTTTTTTCTAAACAAAGCTCACTATCTTCTCAATCTTGCTGGTAATGTTTTTCTGGAGTCAAGACACAACAACCCAGGAAAGGAAGGAAGAGGCTTCATCCTCCTCCTCCTGGGGCTCTTCTGCTCCTGACCAGGGAAGGGGATTTAGGACCCTACAGGCATCAGCCTGCTCAGGTAACATGCACAGAAAGGAAGAAAACCTTGGGTTCAGTTATTATGTAATTTTAAATATAATTTTAAGCTACTTAGTGTTTGAAGATAAAAATTCTCACAGTTCATGAATGTGCTTGAGGATGTCCCTGGCTCAGGGCCCTATCTGATGCTTTCACACAAATTTAAAAATCTTTGCTAAACTGGAATATGTAAACCAATGCATTTGCTAATTTTCTTCTTTTTAAAATTTTGTTTTCTTTAAGAATGGGGCCAAGGAAGCCTTGAAATACAGCCCAGATTTATCCTTCATATGAAGCGGATTGCTCCTGGCCGGGACTGCTCCCGTTTTGTGGCCAGCTGAGTGCCCATGGTGCCTGCAGAGGGCGGCTGGGCAGGGCCATGCATCACCTCTTCGGGCTGGTGTTGGCACAGAAGGACCTGTCCCGGGCAGGGGATCTCTTCTCCCTGGAGGATGCTGAGATCGAGGGAAGCCTCTCCGAAGCTCTTGAACAGATCAGAATCATTAGTTCAGCTGCAGTGAGTGAAACATTGTCCTTAATAAATTTTTAAAGTGAGATTATATTGTATAAATAAGGTGGGGTATATAAACAATTTAAATTTCTGATAAGACTTGAAGAGAAAATATTTTAAATAGATTTATAAATTTTTAGAAATATTTATGTTTTATTTGTATTTATATGTATATACAAATATTTTATAAATTCTATATTCTATATACTTATCTTTATATATATATTTATATAAATATATATATTTTAAATATTTTAAAATATTTTAAAATGTGCTGACAAAATCCAGTTCTCACCAGATTCAAAGACATTTCAAGTTCATCTTGAAGGATGAACTTGAAATATAATAATATATATTATATTTAATGTAATATATATAATATATTTAAACTATATATGTTTAAACTATATATAACATAGTTTATTATAATATAATATATCATATAATAAACTTGATATAATACAATATAATAAACTTGAAACATAATAATTTAAATTAAATAGTTATTTAAAGCATATTAAAGCTTATATGAAATTACAGGGGTCCATACCTTCCCAGTAATGAGAATTAAGACCTGTGGGATGACAAGTTCTGGAGTTCTGTCATGCTGAACATTTGTTGTAAAGGTGCACATGGAAAAATGGACTCTGGGCTGCTACAAAACCTGAATTTGGTGGGTGCTGGCAGACCAGTTGACTGCAGGTGTGTTTTGCTTGCCCCAGGACTACCAGACCAACGACAACGACCAGGCTGTGGTGGAGATCTGCATCACGCGGATCACCACGGCCATCAGGGAGACTGCCTCCATCGAGAGGCACGGCAGGGCCCTGGTGGCTCTCTGGGAGTCCTGCCTGGAGCACAACCTGACGCCCTCTGGCAAGGATGAGGATGCCCCACATGCCAAAATTGCATCTGACATCATGAGCTGTATCCTGCAGGTAGAGCTGGGCTGGGAGCAGCAGTGCTATGCGCTCAGTGCCAATGCTTTTGGTTTAACTTTTGAAAATGCTTTGGGAACTCTCTTTTTGGGTGCTTGTGAGTGGTGATGTTTAAAACTCAGAGCTTGGGGAATTGCACTGTTCTGATTCCTCCTCTCTTGAAATCATTGAGGTAACTCATAGAACCATGGAATGGTTTGGGATGGAAGGACCTCAAAGTCCATCCAGTGTCACCCCTGCCATGGGCACATCTCCCACTGTCCCAGGTGCTCCAAGCCCTGTCCAGCCTGGCCTTGGGCACTGCCAGGGATCCAGGGGCAGCCACAGCTGAGTTATAAAAGTACATTTGCTACTCCCTAAAGCAGAGCTTTCATTGGCAAGTTCCTTTGCATTAAAACAAAGAGGTATAAACTGAGGTTTTCCAGCAGATGTGGGGGACAGTTGGAACAATAATGAATATCTGCCAGCTGGGCTGGATCTCAGGCAGGTCTCTGTTGATATCAGCAGCAGGGAGGTCCCCAAGGTTTGCAAACATCACTGGATCACTTTATTGAAATCTGCTCTTCATTGTCACCTCCACATCTTCTGAGTGTGCCTTCCTGCCCTGATGTTTATCATGGAACAAATGAAACCTTTCTCCTTCCCTCTGAATTCAAACCTTTTCTTAACTAAGGATTTTATCTTTATTGTAAGGGGTGGGGAAAAAAAAAAGAATTGTTCTTTGGAATTTTCTTAGATCTTTTAAATCCTAGTCAGAGAGCCAAGTCTTATCTTCCCATTCTTTGTGTGGAGTAGCAGAGCAATAACTTGGAGCAGCATTTGGCTCCTGCTCCGTGGTGTCTCAGCCAAACATAACAAGGCATTATGTTGATTTAAACATGCTGCTGCAGAAAGCTCCATTTATTTGAAGGGCTTTTCTCATTAAAGATGCAGCTTTTGGTCATATGGCAGCTGCCAGAATGATCTGTCTTGACACCGAGGGGTGGCTGCAGTCCCTTCTTCCTCAGGGGTCTCTGGGAGGGAATGTCCACTGCTTGGCAAGTCTCTGCTCCAAGGGAAAATCCTCAGAGTCACTCAGGCTCTGTGGAATAACAGATTTGGGGTTTCTCAGTCTAAATTTATTCTAGTCAGGGCTGCTCCAGAATGAAAATCCAGAAAGTCTGCTCTGCCTTCCTTAGCACTGTTCTGTTGCTGTCTGAAACATCTGGGTTCCAGGTTTGCCTGGGATTTCAGCTGCTAATTAGACACAATCACACTGCAGGATTATTTTCAGAAACAGGGGTGTGCTCCAGTTTCAAAGATCTGAGTGGAGAGGACAGCACAGCGCTGCTTAAGGAGGCTCCAGGGGGAATGTGGGTGCTCAGTGTCATGCAAATGTGTCTGCTGCTGTGGGAATTCAGCAGCTAATGGATGTGTGTGTGTTGTACACACAACTTTCTGTACAAATAATAACAGAAAACCTTTCCTGACCTTGGTTCCCAACCCCAGTGCACACTCAGGGACCCTGAGATTTCAGAAGCTTGGAACCATTTTAGGAAGAGGAGTTTGCACTCCTGAAAGATCTCAGTGTTCAGAGGAATTGGTGGAGGTGCCCAGAGCAGCTGTGGCTGCCCCTGCATCCCTGGCAATGCCCAAGGCCAGGCTGGAACAACCTGGGACAGTGGGAGGTGTCCCTGCCATGGCAGGGGTGGCACTGGGTGAGCTTTAAGGACCTTTCCAACCCAAACCAGTCTGGGATTCTGTGAGTTTAAATAAAAAAAATGAAGTCATAATGATTACAGAATAATAAATGATCGATACTAGAACTTCTACACCGTGAGCAAGTGTCCAGTGCACTTCCAGGGAGTGAGTGGCTGCTCCAAGGTGTTTCCTGTGCTTTGGGATGATGGATGCAGCCTCTGTCTTCCCAGGGAGCACCAAACACAAAATGTTTCATTAGAAATGGTAGCATGTAGTTAGTGCACTTCATATCTTCTGTATTTTATTTATATTGATTTTTATTTATGCACCACATATTTTGTTAGTGCCCTTCTGCTTCCTCTAGCAGAAGACAAAAATAGAACTATTCTTAACTTTTCCTGCTGCAGTAGTTTTAAATTTCTGTATTTGCTCTTTCTTTGAGTCCTGCCTTCAGTGGTAGTACCCAAACATGACCTTTCTTGACAAGTTTTTTTCTCTTTTCCCCCGTTGCTTTGACTTTGGTTTCCCTACTCTGCCTAGCACTAGACTATTATATAAATCTTTTTTTCCCTGTTTTTGCAGAATTATAACCGGCCTCCAGTGATGGCCTTGGCTGTGCCAGTGGCAGTGAAGTTCCTGCAGAGGGGCAACAAGGAGCTGTGCAGGAACATGTCCAGCTACCTGTCCTTGGCTGCCATTGCCAAGGCTGAGCTGCTGGCTGAGCACACAGAAACCATCGTCAGGAGTGTCCTGCAAGGTAGGCCCAGCCCTGAGCTGGGGTTTAATCCAGGTGTGTGACCACATCAGGCTGTGCTAGGCAGGTACAGAGCCACGATCCTATAGAATCAATCAATCTTTATGGGTGGGAAAGACTCCAGGATCAATCCAGCCATTCACCAAATGATATGATCTGTATAAAGCAGACCTATGGAAATATCCATAAATGTGATCAAATGTATTTATCACACTCTAACAGACTTTCTCAAGGAATATGTGAATTTACTGGGGGTTTTGGTATGGAGTGGCTGACCCACAGGGCAGGAAATACATCTGTACTCGTTAATATTCCCTGCTAATGGACTCCAAATTATCAGCCCTGATATGAGGCACCAGCCATGGAGCTCTTATCCTTCCTCTTAGTGTCACTGGCAAGGCTCCAAAAGAGAAATGGGGATGAAATTAATCCCATTCTGTGGTGGAATAGTCAGATGGAAGATATAAAAGCTTTGTAGTGGTTCTTTCATTTTGCCTACGTTATTAGCTTTATATAGAACAATGTTGCTAATCTCTTTACATTTTACTTTTTGTGGTTTAAAAAGCCAAAAATATTCATTCCTCTATAAAAGGAACTCCAGTTGAATTGGAGTAATAAAGTTCACAGTGTTTGTTGCAACACAGTGCTACTGCAGTGGTAAAATCAGTGTTCTCCTTCGAGTAGGGCTGATAGCAGTAATTAGCAATAACTAATTATTAAAACAACATTTTTATGAAGATGTTAAGCCCTCAAAATAAATGTGTGCATCCTGTATTTATTAATTTATAATTTAATTTATAAATGTAATTTTTTAAGACTTACTAATGTGCTAATGTTAGGCGTTGCCATCTGTACTTTGTGGGGTAGTAACAGAAATAGTGAATATATTCATGGTTTTGGGAAAAGTGATGCACACCACAACGGAAGGTTGCAGCAGAGCTGAGTTGTGTATTTATGTTCTTCCACCAGCAGATGTTGCTGTGGATATCAGTTTTGGGAATTCCAGCCTGGAAGGGGCCGCTCGGAACAGGCAAAATGATTTGTTTTGCGCCGTGACTTAATTACCGCGCACATAACTGGTGTGTGAGGCTGGGTCTGCAGCAGGCGGGGCGCTGAGAGCTGCCCTGAGTGTGTTTGCTGAAGGGAGCAGG
This sequence comes from Diglossa brunneiventris, assembly GCA_019023105.1. NCBI lineage: Eukaryota > Metazoa > Chordata > Aves > Passeriformes > Thraupidae > Diglossa > Diglossa brunneiventris. Next base: position 1,253,332 of record CM032362.1, on the reverse strand, counting down.
AGGCTTGGCTGCTGAGGATGGATTTCCAAGGCAGTTCCTGGAGACAAAGCCGTGTTGTGGGGCTGCACAGACGGGGCTCAGCCTCGTGGCACCAGGCTGAGCAAACTTTGGCCTCTTGCCTGCAAATGCTGGAGAGGAACTGGAGTTTTTCATTACTCGGGGCAACTCTTTGGCTGCACGAGGAGGTTCTTATCTCATTAGCTAAAAAAGAGCTCTTTGGGAAGGGTTTGACTGCTGTGCCCCAGTGAGCGTGGGCTCTGAGCTCTGTGCTGACACCGCCCGTCAGCACCGGGGTCGCACGGATTTATTCCCATTTATTCCCGGGGGACAGCAGCAGCTCTGCCCTGTAATGCGAGAGCCCCGTGGCTGCTCCACCTTCCAGGGCAGCTCAGGCATCCTGTGCTGCTGGGCTGTGGCTCAGCCTCGCTCCCCCATCTGTGCTGGCAGTGTAGGATTGCAGAGTTTTTTCATAACTGGAGCCCAAATTCCCCAAAATGCTATTTCCTCCAAGCTGCTCCAAAGGAAAGCGCAGTTGAGCGAGGAAGGAGGGAGAGAAGTGTGCTGGAGGAGGTGGGTTGTGCTGCTGGGCTGTGGGGGAGCTTTGCTGCTGCTGGGGGTGATGGAGGAAGAGCAGAGCACTCTGGAAAAGGGAAGTGTTCCAGCTGAGTCAGGGAGGATGGAAGGCCTGCCTTAGCCTTTGGTCCTCTGCCAAACCTGAGCTGAGACCAGGAGAAGGCTCCTTCTAAGACAAAGCATTTCAGGTATGAGCTGCAGTAAGAGGAGGAGCCAGGAAGGATTTCTGGAGATCTTTTTGAGGATTTTCTTTTTCCTGCTGCATTTCAGGGACATTTGTTTTCACTTAATGGAGGGCACTGAACAGAGGGAGGATTTGAGAGTGGTTTTGCCCCTGCACAATGGTGGGACCCTGAGTGTTTTTGTAACAATATCTGGGTTTTGGCTGCCAGAGATGAACAGAGGTAATATTTCATTGTTCTCTAGCTAAGGTTATTTGCAGATATTACTTAGTGAGGGATTTTTCTCAAGTTTACTGCTAAGCATTTATAACGTAGATACATTTTCATTGCAGGGTAACAGGAGAAATCCCAGCAATCAGAGCAGTTCTTTTCCCTTAAATAAGCAGTGCTGCCAAAACTTTGGAGCAGGTCATATAACTTTAGGTATGAAGCACAACCCTCTTGAATGGCACAGGAAAGTGGAATTTACCTTTTTTTACTACTTTGTATCTGGGCAGCAAGGATCTGTCATGGCCAGGAGGAAGTGTAGCAGCAACATGTCAAGAGATTTGTCAAAGTGTGTTCTCAGGACATCTGTGGAGAATGAAAGAGACAGGGAAACATGGGGGGATAGAGAAGAAGGCTGGGCTGCTTCCAGGGGAAATAGGAATTGTTTGAATAAGACATTCCTCATGATAACTTCTTTAGAGGTTTCAACAGGTAGCAACTAATGGTTCTTGTTGTAAATGGTTACATACCCAGTGAGTAGGAATTCATCATTCTCTGCTTGAGCTCTGTTTTCTACATGGAAATCATCAGCAGTTCCTTGGCTCTCTGCAGCTGCTGCTGTGCTCTGTATCCAGCCCTAGGCTTTCAGGGGATTTGGGATAAGTTTGTGTGAGAGAGAAGAGAATCACTGACACTGAGCAGCAGTTCTATCTTGTACAAACCCCCTGAGGACAGCAAACTAGTCCAAATGTACCTTAAAACCTGGCCCTAGAGGGCCAGGACTGTGCATGGGGTCCCTGCTCCTCTGAGATGTTGCTATTGGTGTTTTCTGCATCAGCAGCTAAAACTGCATGGTTCAAAATGTGGAAAAAGCCCCACTTGGGGCGTGGTTCAGAATTTTGGTTTATGAGAAGAGTAGAGAGTTTTAGTCTAGTAAAGTATCTTTATTTACAAAACAACTTTACAAAAATAATTTCAATAAAATTATCACAAAGTCAATGTACAATATAATACAGCTGCATTTCCTCCCAATGTCATGTCAGATTATGATGGGGAATATTATTTTTATATCAATCCATGGCATAAATAATGCTTTAAACAAGGAACTAGCTTTCTTAGAGCCTACACATTACTAACAAGGATTAATAGACAACACATTTCTTGATTTGGGTGGTTCCTCTGTAAAATTCACATTAACACTATAGAACCCAAGGATTGGAGGGAGCCTGGAATGGTTTGGGTTGGAATGGACGTGAAAGCTTTTCCAGTGCCACTCTGTGCACCTCCCACTGTCCCAGGCTGCTCCCAGCCCCAATGTCCAACCTGGCCTTGGGCACTGCCAGGGATCCAGGGGCAGCCACAGCTGCTCTGTTTTGCAGAGCCAGGTCAGATTTTCCTCAGCAGGGATGTTGGGAGCTCCATTTGGCTCCTGAATGTCCATGGTGACCCTCACTTTATACATCAGAAACCCTGCACTGGAGAGACAGAGCTGCCTGACCCCAGGAACAGCTTTCCCAGTGCCACACCTTGCTGTGTGGCTGTGTTTTCAGGGTTTCTCCAGGACAGCAGGCAGAGATTGATCCCACCTCCACAGTGCCTCCTTCTGTGAGCTTGCAGGGCTGCTGTTCCTTGGGAATTCCAGAGGCAGGAGCTGCTGCAGCTCGGGCTGTTTCAGTGTTGATGTTCAGCTCTGTGCAATCCATCCCTGTGCAGCCCCCAGCTTTAGGACACGTACTGGGCCCCTCCGTAGGGCAGCACCTCGGTGACCCCCCAGCCCACCACGTTGCCCCGGGTGCCACAGGTGTCCCCCGTGCTCTGGGCTGTCACCTCGGCAGGGCTGAGCACTCTGTCCCACAGGTTAAAGCCAGTCAGCTTCCCCGAGAAGGCCAGGGCTTCATCGAAGCCCCCTCCCACGCAGCAGCCGTTCTTCTCCTGGCCCAGCTGCAGGATGCCCCCGTCGGGGATGGTGTGAGCCCCAGCCACGTGCCAGGCGCTGGCTGCCAGCTCCCCCTGTGCCCACAGGGACGCAGATCCGTTCTCCGAGCTCCAGGAGCCGCACAGGTGGAGCCACTTGCCAGGAACCACCACGTTGGTGGCAGCCAGCTTGTGCTGGGCGCTGCCCACGGCGAGCACGGCCGAGGCCCGGCTCAGGTACAGCTGGATCTCGTAGGGGTTGAACTTGGTTCCGTAGGAGAACACGATGGTTTTGTCCAAGGCCTCGGTCACCTTGAGCCAGATGCAGGCAGTGAAGGAGCTCAGGGTCATTGCAGAGGTCGGGTGCACGCTCCCAAAGATCTTCCTCGAGCGCATGGGGAACAGAATTGCCGTTTCACAGCCTGGAAGGGTTTAGAAGGTTGTCAGGTAAATAAGAACTGGGTTATTTGTATGTGCACAGCTGGGACCTTTGACATTGCATGGCATCATTATGGCTGGAAAAGACCTCTGTGATCACTGAGTTGTGGCTGCCCCATCCCTGGCAGTGTCCAAGACCAGGTTGGACACTGAGCCTTGGAGCAGCCTGGGACAGGGAACGGTGTCCCTGTGTATGGCAGGCGGGACTGGAACAAGATCATCTTTAAAGATCCCTTCATCCCAAATCATTCCCTGATTCTGTGAACTGCCAGCCCAGCACCACTGTGTTCACCACTAAACCAGGCCCTCAAGTGCCACATCCACCCATTTTTGAGCTCTTCAGGGATGGGCACTCCATCACTCCTCCAGGCAGCCTGTCCCAATGATCCAGTGCTCATTTCCAGGCTTCCCAAAGGGAGCTGAGAGCTCAGCTCATCCAGTAGGATGCAGGAACCTACCCCAGGAGGATTGGAAGGAGCTGTCAGAGCTGGTGGAGGAATTGCTGGACACTATGGCAAGGGATAATCCAGCTGCAGGAATCTCTGAGCTCTTCCCTGCCTGAACGGGGGGAATGTACAGTCCTGGGACATCCAAAGGGTTAATGCAGCCTGTCTGCCCTGCTGCTTCCTTTGGGAAGCTCTGAATGGGGCAGCACCCCTGGGAGAGGGACTCTGTCAGCCCCTGGAACTGGGTAATTCTGCCAGGTGATTGGGTAACCCTCCCTCGGCGCCACTGAGGTGTTGTTTTATCCCCCGAGTCTGGAGTAGTGAAAATACCAACGTTGTGCTGAGGGAAGGGGTCAGGGATCCCCTCAAACAGCAGGTTTGGCATTCCCAGGAGAGGGGGGAGGCTGTGCCTGGAGAAGGGAACTGCTGGGAGGCTGTGCCATAGATAATGGGCATCAGGGCACACGAGCTGCTGAGAAGCAGAAAATGTTGGCAGGACCATGCTGAGATGGGCTTGCTTCCTTAATTTACATGACTCCCTTGCCTGGCCCTGCCTTTAGTATTTTTTGGTCAGGAGTTTTCATGGGCACTGGTTAAATGGGGGAAATTATAAGCCAACTGATACTTTTTAACCAGCTCCTTTCTCATGTCTAATTAATCCATGTTGATAATAGAAATTAGATTAGTTAAAACCACTAACAGAAATTTATGCAGCTTGGGAAAGCAATTGGTGATCAGTAAAGCCAAGACATTTCTGGTGGTTTCTGTGCTGCTCCCTGGTTGCACCTAAGTTAATATCCAAGGTGACAGGAGGGAACAAGCAGCCCCTTCTCCAATTAAGCTGCTTCATTTCCTGTTTAAAGAAGCTGGAGGATCCGAAATGTCTAAAACGTGTGTGGAAATTTCTGCTCCAGGGAATGAAGGACTCTTTGTGCCCTCCAGGACTGAGCTGCTGTGGTATTTCATGGGCTGCTTCCCTCCAGCTTTGAGCAGATTTTACATCTGCCATTGAACCTTTTGAGGAGGAGTAGGGTCAGTGAGCAACTGCTGGGGATTCTCCTTAAAATGCTACTTAGGAGCACTATTGTGAAAAAGATTTTAATTAGCAGGCTTTCAGGCTCTTTTATCAAAGCCTAAACAAAATTAAAACCAGCCTCAGTGAAGAACAAAAAAGTGTGATTAGAAAATCCCTCAAGAAGTATGGCTGGCAGTAAGTCAAGATGTGAAAAATTAAAGTCAGTTGCTAAAAATTCCCTTGGAAAAAAAAATCCAGAGAGATACTCTGGAAGCACTTAAAACGTAGCCTTTAAATGTACAAGTATGGTTGTTTTATGTAAAATCATGTGAGGAGCCAGTGGAAATAAACTGAATTTCCACTGATGAGCCTCACTGCAGATAAGAGTTTGTTGCTCTCACCTAGGGCAGAGTAGCTGCTGAGGCTGGCTGAGGTACAGGGAGATAAGGAATGAGATCATGCTCTCTGCAAGGTTTGTGTTTGGGGAAAAGAGGAATATGCTCAGAGACCTCCTCCCACGACACAAAGATTTCTGAGGTGTTGTGATAAAGCAGTGAAAACAATTTACTTCTAAAGCTGAGTCTGCCCTGCATGAAGGGATGGGCTCAGGTTAGGCTGTAAAGGCTTTGATGTGAACAATTCTGTGGCTTTTGTGGCCTTTGCTGTAGCAATTAGTGCTCCTCTGTGCTCCCTGATGTGAGAGTTCCCTCTGGAGATGCTGCACCCCCTCCCTCCTAGGCACCCACCCTGCGGGGGTGGATTTTGGGGGGGTTTAGGTGGCAATAACTTATATTTGTGGAAAGCAGAGCCATTAACCAGCAGTTAGAAGCCTGGCAGTGACAGCTCACTGTGAGCAGGGTGATTTCAGTGCAGTTCATCTTGCACATGGTGATTCTGCACCCACATTTAAACAAGTGAGGGGCTGCTCTGCCACACCCAAGCTGCTGCCGCTGCTTTTTTGGGTATCTCCTTGCCCTGCACAGAAAAGCTGAGTTGGGATTTGAGGTATGAGCCCACCTTTCTACAGCCACCTCACTGACCAGTGCAAATGTTTTGGAAAAGGAAAAATCCCCCAAACAGCAGCACGGGTCACTGATTTCTCTGTGCCACTGGGAATGTTCAGGGCAGAATATTCCCACTGGCATGCAGGGAATGTGCCCTCCCTGCCCTGGAAGCTGCTTGGTGGCTGGCAGCAGCATGTCCAGCTCTTGGGCACCAGAGCTGGTGCTCATGGAGGAAGAGGAAGGAATGGGAACATGCAGGAGAACGGGAGAGCTCCGTGACTGCTGCAAACACACAGGAGTCACCAGCAGGGAAGGCAAAAGGTGAGAGAACATAATCTGGATGTCTAAAATACATTTGCTGCTCTCTGACAGTGGCTTTGATCTGAGAGAGTCTGGAGGAGGTGGGATCCTGGCTGGCTCTGTCCTGCACAAGGACTTTGATGAAACCTTTCTTTGATCCCAAGTTTGAAAAGCTCAGTGCCTCCCTTTCCACCAGTTCTGGGGTTCCCCCTTTCACACACAGCCTGTTCCAAGCTGCCCTGCTGCTGCTGGGGCTGCTTTGGAGCCCTTGCAGAAGGAGGTGCCCAGGAGGGGGTTTGTGGATCCCTGTTAGTTTGGAGTGGCCTCCCCAGAGCTCTCAGGCCGGCCTTACCTGCAGGCAGCAGGTGCTGGGCTGCCCATTGCTGTGACGCCCTCAGCTCAGCCCGGGTCTGCTGCAGCTCCTTCCACAGTGAGCTCAGGATGGGGCTGTCCCCTCTGCTGCCGTGCTGTTTGTCCTGCTGCAGGGCTGTTTGCTGTGCCTGCTCCTCGGCCCTGCTGCGCCAGGCGCTCTCCAGCCAGCCCAGCCTCGCCGACACGTTGTGGCTCAGCAGCAGGACGTGCTCCAGAACCTTCCCTTGCTCCGACTCCTGCAGCCTCCTGGCCTGCTCAGCCTGGTCCCTGCTCCTCAGCAGCACCTGCTCCACCTGGGACACCACCTGCGAGGTGACAGTGGCGAAGGTGCCCGCCAGGGTGGTGGCCAGCTGGCTCAGCTCTGCCTTCAGGGTCTGCAGCTCCAGCCTGGGGAGCTCATCCAGAGCCTGCAGCATCATGTTCTCCTTCATCTGCGAGTTCTCCAGCATGATGAACAGCTTGTCCCACTTGCTGTGCTCCCGCTGGCAGTCGCACGAAGCAGCTGCAAGGGAACGTACAGATGTTCCTGTTCCTTGGTACCGAGTTTTACACGGCAGCGTTTGGCAAAACCTGGCTCTGTGCAAGGCTCCTGTCCTCCAGACTGTCACAGAGTTGTGGGCTCAGAGTGGTTTGGGCTGGAAGGGACCTTACAGACAATCTGGTTCCAACCCCCTGCCATGCTGGGGCCAGTGCCTTTCCCTCTGTATCAGGACAGAACCGTGCAGGGGTATGATTAGAGATCCTAAACCTCTGGGACAGCAGCAGCCTTTCGCAGGAAAACTGGGAAATCAAGAGCCAAAAGCACAGCCCAAGGCAGCCCAGCCAAGGGCTTTACCTTTACCGCCCATAATAACCCACTGCTACGAGCACACGCTTCTCCCTCTGGAAAAAGTAAATTATGTTTGCAGTAGTAACTCTTACAAGAGCTAGGCAGCACCGAAGGCACTTCTGCACTTAAATTGAGTTTAAATTTACTCACCTTCCTCAGTCGCAGGGGCTGGACCTTCGATTTCATTATCCAGGTTCACGTACATGAGCTCGTAGTCATCGTCTTCATCCACCACGGAGCCAGAAACTCTGAAAGCACAGAGCAGCGTGAGCAGGGACAGGAGCTGTCGGGGCAGCATTCTCCTGGCGCTCCCGGGGCTGTGCAGGGGCTGCAGCGGAGCCGGGGCTGTGCAGGAGCTGCAGCGGAGCCGGGGCTGTGCAGGAACTGCGGGGCTGCAGCGGAGCCGGGGCTGTGCAGGAACTGCGGGGCTGCAGCGGAGCCGGGGCTGTGCAGGAACTGCGGGGCTGCAGCGGAGCCGGGGCTGTGCAGGAGCTGCAGGGGCTGTGAGAGCTGCAGGGGCTGCAGCGGAGCCGGGGCTGTGCAGGAACAGCAGAGCCACCAGCGAGCGCCGGCAGCGCCCGAGCCCAATGAATGAGCGAGCGCTCCCGGCTGCGCCTTTTGGCCGGCAGGGGAAGGCAGGCAAGGGAAGGAAGGGGGCGGGCAGTTTGTTCAATCCCAGCCCTCCAGGTTGGCCTGGGGGATGCTCTGAGTGGCCAAGGGGGGAGCCGGGCTCGCCCCGGGGCGGATTGGGGCGTGCAGGACTGCGCGGGCTCGGTTGGGTTGTGTCGTGTCGTTTGTGCAAAAGAAAGAGTTCCCTGCCAGTTCAGTTTGTGGGTCGGTGTGTGCCAGGGCCCTGGAGGGGATTGGTAGAAAAATAAACATACCTGGAGTTGGTTTGGATACGCGTGTCTGGTTTAGCTAAATAGTGCAGCTTTTTTGGAGGGTTAGGCGGTGCTGCATAATAAATTCTATTATATATTGCTTTAAGCAATGAAGGAGAGCTCTTAAGGAGTTCTAGCAGCTTGTTAGTATCCTGCTTTTCCAGCCCTAATTAGCACTTACACCACCATTACTCCGTGGATAATCTGATAGTGCTGTATGCTGTTTTGGGAACTGTAAATCTGCAGCTGCGCGATCAGAGTTGTGTCTGTTACCTCTGAAAAAGGAAAACAAGGTGGTTTTGGATGAAACATTCATTTAGTCTAAGTCTTTTTGGTATTAATCTGGTTTGAATTCTGTAATCCTCTTGGTTCAACAGGCCGTTAATCATGTCAGAGATGCTTTGCTTAGGTGAGATTAGGGATGATCTCATACAAATTGTGTATTAGCTATGAAGCATCCAGAGAATAGCAAAAATGCCCTCCTGTAATTACATCTGACTTGGAATTTGTGCTCCCTTTCCATTTGTGTTTCTGGCTTTGCTTATACAAACCTGCACTACCTGTGCCTTGGGTACTGGGGAGGAATTCTTCCCTGGGAGGGTGGTGGGGATAAGGTGGGGATAGGGCACAGGTTGGATTCTGATCTCCTTTCCCACCTGAACACTTCTGTGACTTTCCAGCAGGTATGTGCCAAACCTGAGTCATCCTGGGGGAAAAAAATTAGTCTTGGTGCTTGAGCTTTGTGTTTGGAAACTCCCTTTGGAGTGAAAATCCATCTGCCCATGGGACACTGCAATGTGCTCCAGGGCCCTTGTTCTTCCCGAGCTCTCTGTGCTGCTGGGATGGGCAGAGCTGGAGCTCAGGGCAGCCTTTTCCAGGAGTGGGTGCAGGGCTGGCACCACCCCACCACGCCCCTGGGGCTCCTCATGGAGTGTCCCCAGCTGTAGGACACTGTGTGCTGGAATTGTGTCATTCCCAGCGTGTGGTCTGCTTGGGAAGGGTGAGGAAATCTAATCTGGAAAGTATTGGGGTCAGGGTGGCAGGGAAGGAACAGGGAAGGAAGGCATTTAGGGAGTTGAGTGGGATGTTTTTTCCATTCTCACACAACAAACGTTTTCTTAGTTTAGACTGAGGCAGATGAAGCAAGATTGGGAACAAGTGAATTATTCAGAATTCCCACTATCACCTCTGGCTGTCTGAGTCTGGGAATCAGGGGACTGGGGAGCTGGGTGTGCATAAATCCCCTGGGAGCCCATAAAGATGTGGCAAACAAACAGCTCTGAGTATCCCTTGCTACCTCAAACATGAAAAGACCAGAAAGTGGCCAACTGGGTTGTGCCTGCTGACCTTTCTTGAGGTCCCTGAAGAACAGACCCAAACTGGGATATCTGGGATTATTTACACGTGTGCACACAGGTTCTTCACTTAAAAGCAATTCCATGTCAGTGAGGTCACTTCAATCTCCCTGCAGAGGGAGGGGATTGCTCTGATTGCCTTTGCTTTCCATTTATCTTGGTTAGGGAATATCAGCCCAGCAGTGTTTGCTGCAGGAAGCTGCCCAAAGCTGTGCTAGCACAAAGTATTTTTTGTTAGAGAGGTTTGGTGGCTGCAGTCCATCATCTGTGATTGCATCACTCCTGTGATACACCCCACACTCCAAATGCTCCTTTGCCAGACTAAATAATCAGTCTTCCCTTCCAGATCCCTTCCTATCCCTGACATCCCAGCTTAGGCAATAGCATGGCTCAGGTCGGTGTCTTTCCTTGCTTAAAGCTGTTATTTTTGTTTCTGCCTCTTGGATTCCTTCCCATCACACTTCTATAGCTGGGAGGAAATTTGCCTGTCCAGGAATACGGGAATTTCATCTTTTGCAATTGTTGCTGAAATTTGACTGGAGTTTAAGGGCTCTGCTCCATGTGGGCAGAAAACTCCCAGGGCAAAGTAAGCAAGGGCCAGTGCAAAGAAAGGACTTGGTGCTGGAAGCATGATGTCATCTGGAGAGAAAATAATTTTTGGTGTATTCAGTACAAAATATTTTGATTTCAAGCTCTAACATGAGTCTGTGAAAGTTCCGGTGAATCCATCCTCATCCTGGGTTGGACAGGACCCACAGGGATCCTCCAAGGATTCTCCCCTGGCCCTGCCCAGACATCCCAACAATCCCAGCCTGGGCATCCCTGGCAGTGCTGTCCAAACTCTCCTGGCAGCCTTGGGGCTGTGCCCTGCCCTGGGGAGCCTGGGCAGTGCCCAGCACCCTCTGGAGAAGAACCTTTCCCTGATCTCCAGGTTCTCCTCTGGGGGAAATTGGTGCTTGGCATCAGTCCCATGGAAGGTTAGGGGTGACATTTTTATCCAGATCCACTGGGAAGAGCCCAGGGAACGTGGTTAGAAAATGGCCAGAGCGGAGCACTTTGCTCATCTTTTCAGGGTGATTCATCAGCAAATCTCTTTCCCTTGTCCCTAGCCTTTGTGACTGTGTAGAACAGAACAAGATACATTTGCTGTGTCCGTGGGGTGGGAGTGGGGTCTGGTCTGGCCTTTGGCACTGCTGGGGCTGCACAGGGGGCTCGGAGCAGCCCCTGGGAAGCAGCCAGGGATTCTCCAAGCAGGACAAGGGGCAGAAGCGTGGCTGGCTGCAGTGGAGAGCCACTCCTGAGAAGGATAGGGACCCTCAGGGATCATTACAAGCTGTTGGGCTCAGAGCTGTCTGAACCTGCCCTGAGTTATGTGCTCATTTCTTGCCTCAAGGGGAGGTTGTGAGACCCAGCTGTGTCCTGGGGTGCATTTTCTGTATGTGGCAAGAGCCGCACGTGCTCCAGTCTGAACCCAAATATCCTTTTCCTACCATCCATGAACAGATCTGCTTATCTTCCAAAGTCATCCGGCTCATATGTAAATGGGAGGAAAAGCAGCAGGCCAGAGAGCTGATTCCTCTTGGAAACCAAATCCAAAGAGGCTGTGAGGACTTCCAAGGGTTTACAGAAAGAAGCCATACTAGGTTGCAATAGGCAGATGTTTTCCATATGTTGCTCAAGTGAAACTTAAATCCATTGAGGCAGGCATGTACTGCGATGTGAAGTTATATATTTTGATATGAGCCTGGGCTTCAAATTGAATTATGCACAGACATCTTAAGAAAACGTGTGAGAGAGGGTTTAGCATATCCCTGTCTGTCTGCAGTTGGCTCTCTCTGGCTCCTTTCTATTCCTGGAAATGGCATCCTTAACTATTTCTGTTCAAATGCATGTTTAGCTCTCTGTTCACCAACTATTCCTTCCATATGATGCTTATTTAATTTGAAAATCTGAATCTCAGCAAAGGAGAATTGTAGTTTTTTCTTTTGTTGGTTTTGTTGTTTCTTTGTCATTTCTCTCCTTCTTTCTTCTTTTGTTTCTTTGTTAATTGAAATCACACTTACTTTGGCCTGGGATTCAACAGAGTATCATCCAAAACTGAAAGCTCATTAAGCAGCATTCTTATGATATCGAGAAATAAAATTATAATTAATAGGAATTAGTGGGGTTTTTTTACACAGTGTTGTTACACCTGCAATGATTTGCTCTATTTTGATAATTTATTTGGTTTCTTGGCCCAATATATAATTTTCTACAGTTTTATGCCTCCCTGGTTTTGTACTGATGATCCTTCCAGGCCAGGTTGGAGCAGCCTGGTGGAAGGAGCCCAGGGGGAGGGGTGGAAGGAGATGAATTTAACATCTCTCCAACCCAAATCATTCTGTGATTGTTAGCCTGCTGTCTCCAGAGTGTGCTGGTGCTGTGGGGCTCTGCCCAGTGCAGGGTACTGACTGACAGCTGGTCCCTGTCTGTTTGTCTGTCTGTCGGGGTTTGAAAAGCCAGGTGTCTGCTAAGGGAGGCAGGAGCCTCCCTTGAAATGCAAAATGTAAACTTCCTCCCTCCAAATTATTATAATTTTGAAATTAAGGGGCTCTCAGGCAAAGATATGGGAATAGAAATAATAGTTATTTGCTAGGAAAATTAAAATAAAAAATGCAGTAGTACAAAAAAGAAAACAAACCATTGCCGGAGTCAGAACATGCCCTGGCCCCCTGTGTGTCAGGGGGTGGCACAGCCCCATCCCATGGGGGCTCAGCCGTCCTGCAGTGCCAGCTGTGGTTCTGCTGCAGCAGGGATCCTGCACAAGGGGGGAGTTTTCCTCTGCAGCTCCAGGGCTGCTGCAGATGGGCCTGGGCTCCCTCTGGGAATGCAGGGCAGCAGAAAGCTGCTCCTCTGGGAATGCAGGGCAGCAGAAAGCTGCTCCTCTGGGAATGCAGGGGGCAAAGACTGCTGTGCTGTCCCAAACCCCAGATTGGATCCAGGTAGGAATGCTTGGCTCCTCCCCTGGGCGGAGCATCTCCCCATGGGATGATGGAATTTGCTCAGCCATGCAGGGACACTCACTGGCCATGGACAGAAGATAATTAATAATGAATGGCCCATGAACAGCAGATAATTAATAATTAATGGCCCTTTAACAGAAGAGATCTGGAGCGATGATTGGCTGTGGAAGGGATAGATACCTGCCCAATGAGCAGCAGAGAACTGCCCCAGCTCTGACAGATGGTAAATAGGATGCACCCCAGGCACAGGTCCCAGGCTGAGCTCTGTCCCTGCTGTGTCCCCAGGGAACTGGATGCTGCTGCGGGTGCTGCCCGCGCTCTACGAGAAGGAGCCGCGACCGATCCGTGCCCGCCTGCCCGAGCTGGTGGCACCCATGGCCCAGCTGGACCCGCCCGAGCAGCTCCACCTCCTCAGGCTCCTGCACACCGTGGCCAGGAAGAGAGAACTGGGGGTAAACCACACTGGGAACATCTGCCTGCCCCTCCTTTTGGGGGGTTGGTCTCACAGGCCTGGTGAGGGAGGAATGGCACCATGCAGGGCTGTGCCTTGTCACAGACATGTTTTATGAAAAATCCTTTCCTTACAATTTTTTCTCCTGAGAAGCTGAGAGGCCTCAGGAACAAAATGTAAACAATGATTATCTGCTGCTGTGGAATGCAAATGGTCTCATGTGGTTGTTTCTAATTAATGGCTAATCACAATCTGGCTGTTTCAGACTTGCTGGTCAGTCAGGATTTTGTTATCATTCCATTTTCTCCTTTCCTTGCAAGCCTTCTGATGAAATCCTTTCTTCTATTCTTTTAGTATAGTTTTAGTATAATATATATCATAAAATAATAAATCAGCCTTCTGAAACATGGAGTCAGATCCTTGTCGCTTCTCTCGTCCTGGGACCCCTGTGAACACCACCACAGTGCCTTCCTGTGCTAATTCCCTGTCAGTTCTCTAATTCCATCCCAAGTTCTCCACCTAGACATAAGGAGAACAGAGCAAAGACTCTGCTGGACCAAAAGATTTGGGTTAAACCATTTGTCTCCAATGTTTTTGGCTCTTCCTCTGTCAGCTGAGTGTGAATTTCCCTAACTGTGTTTCTTCAGTGTACATGAATGGTATTAAAATCCATGTCAAGCACAATTAAAATTATTTAGGAACTGATGAGAACTGATAATCCCCAAAAAAAGAACAGAAGAAGGGGTTGTTTTTTACCCCATGTCTGTGTCTGAATGTCTTTTCCACAGCTGCAGCAGTTTCCCTGAATCCAAGGTGCATTAGTGTGCCTGTGTACCCTGAATAAATCCCTCAGTACACAACTGCATCCTGTTTGGCAGATGGCTCAGGACTACACCCTCAGTCTCCTGAAAATTGGGTTCTTACAAGAAATGACAACTTACCTACAGCACATTTATTATGCAGAGAGGGTCCTGCCCCCCATTTTTCCCTCTATTCCAGCTCCTGACCTTGTCACATTGTTTAGTTTCTGGTGGAACCCAAACATTTCTACAAGTACTTTAATTTACTGTATTATTGAAAAAGGCTGAGTTTTATGTTGTTTTAATCAATAAAATATAGACTGGCCTGGAGCAGGGAAAATATTTAGTAAATGTGGGTTTTGGTATTTTTTTTAATTGGGCATTTCCTTACTTATTTATGCATAACTGCCGTATTTTAAAGCAGAGCTTACCCTTATTCCATATGTTCAGTTGAACTTGGATTGACCTCAGTGATAGCTCCATGCAAAGGTCACCAAGGGTGGAAAACTTCTATTAACTCAGAGTCTGGTGGCTTATTTTTATCACTCTGGTGGCTGTGTCTCCTCTGGTTATATATGTTCACAATTCAAAACAGAGATCCAATTTGTTTCTTATTTTTTAACAGGTGCTGAGAGAGTGTTTGCCATTTTTATTTGCACACCTGAGGGACCCCAACCACAGCGAGGTGATTCTAAACATCCTTCTGGAAATATCCAGCTATGAACCTGCAGCCTTGGCCCCTTTCCTTCCCATGCTGAGGGAAACTGGGGAGAGTTTTCCCAATTTGATTGGGCAGACAGCAAAGATCTTTGGAGCTGTTGGACATCTCGATGAGGTAAGGTGGGAAACAGGAGGACTTACTTGGGTCTGGGCTTGGGGTTGCTTTTATTCTTGTATAAAGTAATGCATCCACATATTTCTTATCTAGTAACCTGACTGCCCTGACATGGAATCATGGAATGATTTGGGTTGGGAGGGACCTTAAAGATGGTCTTATTCCAGTCCTTCCCCCTTTGGCAATTAATTTGGGTGTGTATTGGCTGGGCCTCGTGTGTCTGAGCAGCACAGGAAGACACCGTCCTCGCTGTTTCTACTGATCTGGAGCTTTATATTCATGTAAAATTAAATTTATCTCAGAAGAATCAAAACCAGATTTGGTTTGGCTTCATAAATCTTATTTCTGTTGTGTGGAAAGAGGAGCCAAAATCCCATTGAGGCCTGGGAGCCAAATGAAGTTTTTTGTTCTCTCCTTGTTTACTTCCATCCCCCAGCAAGTTTTACTTTTATAAGACCTGCAGGTGACCACATTTAATTCTGTGTTTAGTATTTGAGTGTCAGCATTTTCTAGAAACTTTACAGTTGCTAACCAGCCAATCCTCAGCTGAGCGCAGCTGGGCTCAGAACTGAAGGATTTCATTTGGATTCTGTGTTTTGGGGTGTTGAACCAGCTCTCCCCATCTGGGTGTCTCTGAGGCTCCATTTCCGCTGAGTTCTGCTACTTCAAAGGGCCTGAATTTATTTATTTTGCCTTTTGTTGCTGTGATTGTTTTATACCAAACCAAGAATGAGTGAGGAACCAACTGGCCCTGTTGGATTCCATGTAATGCTGGAAATCACACACTAGAGTAAAGTTTATAAAGACTTGATTCAAAAAATATTTTCCCCTCGTGTTTTTAACCTGTTGGTTTGTGTGACTACCCCAACCTCCTGAGTGGAGCACACACAGCCTGCACTGAATAACTAATGTCCAGCCTCCCTGGAGTAAATGTTGAGAAAGCTCTCACCATGTCCTGTGCCATGAGTCTGATTTTTTGGGAAGCTGCTGACTCAGCAGCATCCCAGCCCGTGGGGAGGACACATTTGTCATTTGTTTGCTGTGTTTGTCACTGACATCCAGGGATCCTGTGCTCCAGACTCAAAAACAGGGATAAAGACAACACACAGAGGGTGGCAGAGGTGAATGTTCCACCAGGAGATCAACGGCTCCTCTCTTGTTTTGCTCTTCAAAAGGTTAGGAAGTGTGAATAATTCTGAATTATGGAAGATCTTAAAATGACAGAATGGTTTGGGTTGGAAGGGATCTTGAAGCTCATCCCATTCCCCTGCCATGGGCAGGGCCACTTCCACTACCCCAGGCTGCTCCAAACCCTGTCTAAGCTGGTCACACAAAAAGATTCACCTCACCTAAGAGGGGAAGGAAATGCCTCCATGGCTGATTCCTGAGCAGAGGTGAGATCATGGAATCATAAAATCTGCCAGGCTGGAAAAGTCTTCCAGGACCATCAAGTCCAGCCACCAACCCACGTGTGCTCCTGATGGTCTCATCTCACAGCCCCTGTGTCAGGGCCTTCCAAACCCTCCCTGACCCCTGTCCCCTCTCCCCTGTCCTGACACGAGCGTGCCGTGGATGTTCTGTCACTTCTCAGACAGGAATCAGAGTCCCCTGCCCGGCCAAGCAAAACAAGCAGGCAAGGAGACATCAATGGCAGTGCTGGGACTTTATTTGTTGATGTTTTATTTCACTGGAAGGCTTGCCTGGGGAAAAGAGGTGGCAAGGATTGAGGCTTGGCCCTGGATGGTCGGGACTGTGGATCTGAGCAGCAAATCCTCGCTGGCTCCTAGAAAAAGCCTCCTGTGCTTCCAGGGACCCCGGGAGAGAGAAGAGCTCTGGATTTGAAAGGTTGCCCCTTGTTTACACACACCACTTCTGCTGGTGTCAGCAACACTCTCAGGGGGCAAGCTGGAGTCAGAACTTGTCCCTTAATCATAACTTGTGCAAATGAAAAACCATCTTGGGGCTCAGGGCAGTCGGACACTTTATTTTTTTCCCCTATGTTTTGAACCACTGGGAAGTTGGGAGTTATTTCTGAAAGCCTTGTGATCTTTTTGTAGTCTCCTGAACGTGTTTTTAAGAAAAAAAGCACAGTTTGCCACACCTCATTGCTTGTGCTTTAGCTGCTCACCTTCTGGCAGATGTAATGCCGTAAAATGCAAGGGCTGCTTACGAGAAAATACACGAATACATCAAACAGGCATTGCTGAAATAACAAGGGGTTATGTGCATCCAGATAGGCTTTGTGAAACATTTTGGATTAGAACTGTGGCAGGGATAACGGCTGCTTTCATGTTGAGCTGTTTTGCTGTAATTTTGTTTTGTATAACAGTTACATATTATATTACTCAGGCGAGTTTATTGTTCTTTTACCTCACTCCAGGCGAGTAGCAGCATTTCAGCATGGCTGGAGACTCTCCAGCTGGATCAAAGTGACAGGAAAATGGTCAAAACTGCTCCTCCATTTAGTCTGCTGCACAGTTTGTTTAGAAAACAAAAATGTGTTTTAAATGTTAATTGAGCCTCTGTTTATCTCTTGGAGGAAGGATCAGCTTTCAAATAAATGAGTAACTGTGCACCAAAGAGTCAACCTCGTCCAAGCCATTGAGGAAAAGCCTTGGTCTCATCAGCCCAGCCCAGGGTGTAGCTGGCGCTTTCCCCCATATGGCTGAAGGTGCAGTTTGTCTGATCCACTCCTGCCATTTATCTCTGTCATGGCAGAGCTGCTTTTCCTTGAATTACGTTGGTTTGCTCTTCAAAAAAGCCTCACCCGTGATGCAGGGCCATGTCCTGCCAAAGCCTCCCGGGTATTTTTACAGCCCAGCTGGGTCTGGAATCAACCTTTCAGCAGATTTTGCTCTCTGGTTACGAGGTCCCAGAAGAGAGGAGGAAATGGGGCTGGGACCCTGCAGAGCCCGGAGCACGTGTGTGGCACATGAGCTCCCTGCTGGCCCTTGGGAAGAAGAAAGCTGTTTGTTTTTGCCTTTGTTTGTGTTGAAATCCAAACATCTCCCAGTTTCTCCATCAATCTGCTGAGGACCAAGTGGGTTTCCCTGAGTGAAAGGATTCCCCCAGTGAAGGATCTGTTGGGAGTTCCTGAGTTAATTGCTGGTTTTTCCACTGCTTTTCCCACTTGGGTGGTTTTAGGACTGTGGAACCCAATCTAATTAGGACAGCTCTAACAGAGGAGCCCTAAACTGGAGATGTTCAGATCCAGGCTGGATGTTCCCCATTCCTGGAGGTGTTGGTGGGGCTTGGAGCAATCTGTGAAAGGTGTCCCTGCCCATGGCAGGGGTGGGACTGGGTGGTCTCTAAGGTTCCTTCCAAACCATTCTCTGGTTTTATGAAGTAGCTGAGTCAGACTCATCAGAGGTGAAAGGGGAGCTTGGTGCTGCTGGGGTCCTGGCCACTGAGCCAGGCTGATCCACCAACCCAGAAGGATGCAGGGCCCTTAAAGAGCCTTCAGGGATCTGGCTCTAGGTCTGAGGAGGAGACAAGATGGCCTGAGTTAGGCTGGGTTAGGTAACACCAAGAAGAACAAAAGTCACTTCAGTGTAACCACAAATAAGCTGTGTTTGAGGCAGCTGCCTGTGTCATGGTGGGGCAGCCACTCTTCCCCAGGGACGGTGACTCAGTCCCAGCACACAAACCCCTGACAGCAGCAAACAATGAATTCATGTGTTCAGCCCTGTTCTTATCTCCCCACGCTGCCCAGGAGCAAGCCAGAACCTCCCTGCTGTATCTGGTGAACCAGCTGGCCAACATGGAGCACTCCTTTCACCACCTCCTGCTGCTGGAGATCAAGAGCCTCACCGACAGCTTCTCGAGCATCCTGGGCTCCCAGAGCAGGGACATTTACCGCATGAGCAACAGCTTCTCTGCCATCGCCCGGCTGCTGGCGCGGCAGCTCGGCACCGACGGCGCCGCCGCAGCCAGGTACTGCTGCCCTCTCAGCCCCTGCTCAGGCCTGCAGCTTGGCTTGCACGGTTTCCAGATTCTGTACTGCCCTGGTGTGTGACTCTGACCTCCATAGAAAGTGTTAGCTTTACAGCTCAGGCACACAGAGCAATCCTCGTCCAGCCCCAGAATCAGGGACACCTCTGCTTCGTGCCCAAAAGGTGCAAACACTGAATTGAGAGGGCAGATTGGGAGGGTGGGACTGCATCACCTGGACCTGCAATTGGACAATTCACCCCACTATGGAAAGGGACCAAAACTCATAAAACTGTGAAAACTCCTGACTTGAGGTCCATCTTAGGTGGAGCCCCAGCCAGGCTCTTGCACTGCCCAAGTTCCTTTGAAGGCCTTTTAATAAATCCCTACTTTATTCCTTTATCACTGCTCAGCCTCTCTTCCAGGTAACCTTTCTAGGCATCACTGTGAGGCACCAAAATTCCCATTGAACATACTCCCATTGCCATGAAGAAAGCCATGCCCCAGATAAGTAGATTTAAGCAAGCTAAAAAAGCCTCCATTAAAAATAAATCAGTGAAGTCAAGCTCACAATTATCAGTGAGTTTATTCTAGAAAATGCCCACTGAGGGTGATGAGAACAATGGCTGGCGTAGCTCCCTGATGAAGATTTGCCCCAAAAAAAAAGTCTGAAAAGAATTTCTGAAGCATCCACAGCAAGATGTTCTGCTTGCTCAGCTGCTTCTGACTGTGCATCCTGAGGTAAAGTGTTGTGGGGTTTGTCACAGTGAGGATAGGAATGTTATTTAAGTACAGGGTGGCAGTCACTTCTCATTACTGAGAGACTGAGAATTCGAGTTGTGTATCCTGCAGTAGGTCAGGGGGGCACACAGGAATAATGATTCTTTGGAAAAATGGAACACAGGTGTCAGAAAACTCCTGACAGTGAAGGCCAGCCCTGGAGCCAGACTGGGAGAGTGGAGCCAAAACACTGAGGTCAGTGGAGAAACAAATAATTGGTGTCCTGGAGAGAGGTAAAAATGAAAAAGGAGAGGAACCCAGACAGAGCCCCTCATCTGCCTACAGGGCTGTGAGAAATGTCCAAGCCTCACCTGGTGGCAGAGCCTCAGCAGAAAGCAGCCCTTGGCATTCCCACCCCATTGTGGTCCCTCCATTTATGGTTAAAAATTACTTGGTTTGTTAAAATACTGTGATATTCCTGTTCCTTATTATATTCTGGGCTTAACATTTATCTCTAGAGCTGCTAAGAAAACCCAGTTAAAACAAGGGTTTCATCAAAATCTGGCTGTTTCTAGCTAAAATTCTCTTTGTTAAGGACTGGCTGAAAAGTAGAAACTTTATTGTCTGTGTGAGTGTGGTTGCAGATGATTTTCTCTCTCTGCTCCTTGATTTTATTTATTTCTTTATTTATTTTAAATTTCATTCCCTCCCCTACCCTCTGTGCCCTCCCTATCTCAACATGGCTGTGAGAGATCACAGCAAAATGCTGTTTTTTCACAGTTTTTAGCTATTTGGTTTTACATTTCAGGCCTGTATCAAGCAGAGTATCAGCTCAATCAGACAAGGCTGAATGAGAGCTCTCGGCTGATTTAAGCAGAGTTGGTTTTGACTCATGCTTGGGAAGTGGGACCAGTCCAGATGTGAAGGTGGGAGTGCCCTCCCAGCTCTGGAGCTGCTGCAGTCACTGAGCTAAAGAGCAGCAATCCAGGGTGTTTGTGCTGGGAAGGGAAAGCAGGATTTTAAACTGTGGGCCTGGATTATAGCAATTCCTTCCAAAACTCCTGTGTTTACATAAGGAGAAGCTGATTTTTTCAGAGCCATGGCTGGCCTGGCATTGTTTGACACAGGGAATTTTACATGCAGGACTGGGGAGCATAATTAAAACCAGGCCATGCCCTGCTGCTCTGTAGTGTCCCAAAATTGCAAGTTATTCAGTCCCAGAGGGGCTTTTAAAGAACATATGCAGGGTTTTAATGGACTTATCCAACCTAGAGGGGCAGTGTAGTCAATTAAAGGGGAAGAAAGCTTCAAAGTCCTTGTTCTGGGTAAGAGCTGAGCTTAAGGGGCTGCACCAGTGCTGCTCTTCCCAGTGCTGTGGCTGCTTGGAATTGTTTGACACTGGCACAGGAGAGATGCAAGTTAAATACAAGGAAGTTCTTTGCTCAGAGGGTGTGAGGCCCTGGCACAGAGCAGCTGGGGCTGCCCCTGGATCCCTGGCAGTGCCCAAGGCCAGGCTGGACACTGGGGCTGGAGCAGCCTGGGACAGTGGAAGGGGGGGGAATGGGATGATCTTTAAGGTCCCTCCAACCCAAACCAGTCTGGGATTCTGCTGACAGTTCCATGGTCTTTCCTCCACCACTTGCCTTCTTCAAACTTTCTCGTCCATGCAGTTGGAGGAGGTGATTTTCTCTCCCTTAACAAACCACGAACACCTGACCCATCCTTGTGGCCTCCACGAGCACAGGGGTGAAGCCCTGGCCACAACCCCAGGTGTATTTTCATTCATCTCCCTTTGGGATGCTCTTTTCCCCACGGTGAGCACCCCACTGCTGGTGTGGAGAAATGCCCTTTGTGCTAATGCATCATCTGGGCACTGAGGTGCATTTGCCCAGAGGATTTGAAGCATGAAGCCATCAGCAGCCTGGCGCTGTTTTTGGCATGATGGCTTCCCCATGAGCTCGTGCACCCTCCTGCTCCTCCTGCAAACAGCTTTGGTGTGAGCTGATCCTACTCCAGCAGCCTCAGCAGTGCCTCTTGCCAACACTGCAGACAATGGTTGGTGTGAGAGGAGCTGGAAGGGGAGCCCAGCAGGAAGGGTTGCCGGGGGTCCAGTGGGGTGGGATGGAGCCCTCACTGAGGGTTTTGTGGGGGTTTGTGCTTTTGGCTTCCCAAGGAACTGATGTGGGCACAGGGCTGGTGCACAGGAGAGCTCCTGAGCACTAGAGACCCTCTGCTTCCCACTTGGGAATCCTGGCACCAGCAGGGGCAGCAGTGGGATGGTGGCTCGAGGAGCCCACCCTCCACACCCCAGGAGTGACTTTTTTCTGCTCTACATACAGAAAATAGGATTCATCCATGTTTTCCAACCATAACGATTTTGTGGTTCTTTAGGAGAAGTGCTTCCTTGCATTCCCTTCACAAAGCCACGGGAGCTCAGCAGGAGGAGGCCGGACAAAGAGGTGCTGTTTGAAACACCGTTTTTAGTCCCAAACATCACCAGGGCTCCCTGGTTGGGTCTGTCACTCCCAAGGCCCATCAGTCCATCAATGTCCTCTCTGTGCCCCGAGGCTTTGCCCATATTTACTCAGGGAACCCGAGTTTTCCTCAGAGCTCAGCTCCCACAATGGCAGCAGTGTTGGGAGCTGTGGTGGAGTGACTGCTTTCCAATAAATTAAATCTTGTCCTATGTCCCGAGAAAGATTTGTTAGGGAAGGTCACATCAAGGGTCTTTATTACAGAAGAATATTTTTCAAGTGTTCCTCAGTGTTAATATATTATGAGATCTTGCTTGAATTAAAAACAAAGCAAGACAAAACTTGCCAGCTCCCCTGGGAAATATCCCGAGTTGCCTTTATCAAAACAAGTGAAAAAGTGCATTTTGTGATGCCACATTTCTGGTTGTTTTGTAAAAACCTGGCTTTTTACAATTGGTAATGTGCAGTTTGGGGAGTTTTTAATGGGCTCCCCCACTGTGAGCGTGACTTGTGAGACTCTGCTGCTTTGGAAGGGCTGTGTTAAACCCCTCATTTGTGATTTTATATATCCATGTTTTACAGATTTAGCTATTCAGATGTTTGTTCATCGGGGGAAAAAAAAGAAAATCAAACAAAGAAATGGAAGCATAACAAACTTGTTTTAGAGCTGTGGGTGGAGTTTAAAAAGTAAATACTGTCCAATCCCCCCTGATTCTCCAAGAGATTCCTGTTTGCTCTGTGCTGCTCCGTGGTTTTTGGTGCCAGTTCCTCCGTGCTGCAGGAGTGAGGTGGGAACGTGCACACCATCCCAGCAGGGCAGGCAGAGGGGAAGGAGCAGTGATGCTCCTGCATTGGTCCCTGGGAAATCCAGTCCTGCTGCTGCTGCTGCCTCTCCAAGGCAGAGTAAGGATACTCAAAATTCAGATTTCCAGCAAATGGCCAAATATTCAGGGGAGCTGAGTCTCTGTGCAGGCTCTGAGTGATGCAGGAACCCAGAAAAAGACATTTCCAAAGCAGTTTGAGGGAACCCAGCACGTTTTTACCAACAGTGTCTTTTCCAGCAGATTTCTTTTTGGCCTGTAAGATCCACAGCTTCCCTTCAATTTATTTGAAAGTTACCTTTGAATTTTGCATTAAAATGTTCCATATTGTGGCTGCCCATCCATGGCAGTGTCCAAGGACAGGCTGGATGGGGCTTGGAGCAACCCGGGACAGAGGAAGGTGTCCCTGCCCATGGTTGGGCTTTAAGGTCCCTTCCAACCCAAACCATTCCCTGGTTCTCTGATCCTGTGATTTTAAGACAAACATAAGAAATCCAAAACAGAACTACTTGCCCTGCCGTCCTACAAGTTCATTTTAACTCTTCATTTTCTCTTTGTTGAGCTGGAGTCACATTGCTCATAACTTTTCCTGAGTTTTAAAAGGTATTTTTATTTCTCAGAGGGCAATAATTCAGTAAGAACTGCATGTACTTTGGTCAAAGCTTTAAAACCACAGAATTCTATAAAGTTTGCAAATAACTTGACTTTTGCCTTGTGAAAATAATGCAATAAGTCAGTGTTTAGCAATTTCAAGAGAATGGTTTGAGTTCAGATGAAAAACTTTTGACTGTCAGGGACAGAGTTGTGATTTGCTGGTGCTTGGCAGTTTCCAGTCCAGGGTTGTCAGAGATGTTCAATGCTTCTGATCCATCAGAGATGTTGATCTAGAAGATGTTCCTGAAAATAACCTCAGGGAATCTCTGTTTAAACATAATTATTTTACCAGATCCAAACCACAAGTCCCAGGCACAGACAGAGCATCAACAAAATGAACAGAGTGTGCCAGAATTAAATCTCTTCTTTCTGCTTCCTCAGGATGGAAAAGGACCCTGAGGCAGAATGTCCTGTACCACTGGATGATCTAAAATCCGTCGTGAACGGCAGTGAAGAAGATGAAAAACTGCAAGTTAAAATCCAGGCTTTTGAGGAGAAAATAAATGTGGACAACAGCACCCCTGGCTCGGTGAGGAGATACAGCCTGGGCCAGGTCTCTAAAGAAGAAAGGAAGGATATGAGGTTTAACAGGTATGGCTCTGGAAAATGTGTGAGGGGTTCAGGGAGATCAGTTCTGTCATAAAACTTTATCCAAACACGGAGAGTTTGGTCTGCTCATGGAATACCCACAGGCAGCATAAACCTAAATTTAACTGATTTTTGCACCCATGAACTTAAGAGATGGATGAAATCTTTCTAAATCCCAGAATCCCAGAATGGTTTGGGTTGGAAGGGACCTCAGAGCCCACCCAGTGCCACCCTGCCATGGCAGGGACACCTCCCACTGTCCCAGGCTGCTCCAGCCCCAGTGTCCAGCCTGGCCTTGGGCACTGCCAGGGACCCAGGGGCAGCCCCAGCTGCTCTGGGGAACCCATTTAATCTTTTCTGTGCCCTAAAGCAGCAAAAAGGGCAGGAAAAACCCCAAAACTGCACTGAGATATCACAGACAGGAAGGTCCTGAGAGCTTTCCTGGGGTGTTATGACTAACAGTATTTATCAGTGACAGCAATGTGACCCACAGGCTCCTTGGGCTGTCCCTGCCCCACAGCTCCACACAGAGCTCTGCTCTTCCTGCCCCAGGATCTGCCCTTTCAGCCACTTTTGCCATCCCCAGCAGGGATGCAGGGCAGGAAGGGCTGGGGCAGGGTCCTGGTTCAGTGAAATTGCTGGTTGCCATTTTTCTGCTGGGGTTGGTACAGCAGCCACACCACCCCAGGGCTCCAGGATCCTTGCAGAGGGGCTGCCTTGCTCCCCCATGGCAGATGTTGGGATATGTGGATATCATTTGGATATTGTTCCATTTCATTTGCTTATTAAAGCTGGGGCTCGAGCCTGGCCTAGGAATGCAGATTTCCCAGCAGGTTCCTGCCCCTGGCTCGGTGAGCCCAGCACTGGGCTCTCTGAGGGAGCTGCACTGGGCACGTTCTGGGGGGATTTTTGTGCCCTGCCTCTGTTCCAAACCCTTTTCCTTTCCCCCCTGCAGGTCCAAGAGCCTGGCCCTGCACACACTCAGGGTGAAGGGGCTGAGCTCAGAGGGAGGGACAGACGAGGACAGTGGGGACATCCCTGCTGGCATCTCCTTCTCCGAGCTCTGCCTCAGCCAGGAGCACCAGCAGGAGCCTTTTGGGGTGCAGCCCGAGGCAGAGCACCCGGGGAGCTGCCTGGTTTCACCCCAGAGTGCTGGTCACCCCCAGGCAGGCAGTCTGCCAGAGGTGACCCCAGAAAAGGCCCTGGAGGGAAGGGCAGAGGCAGCCACGGGCCCTGTGGAGCAGCAGGACAAGCTGTACCTGCACCTGAAGGAGAACCTGGGCGAGGTCAAGGAGTTTGTGATGGAGATGGGGAGGAGGATTCCCATCCCTGAGCAGTGTGTGATCGAAGGTAAGCAGATTGAGCCCCCAAGGACTTCAGCACCCACCCAGACCCCCCTCGGGGCCCAAAGGAGAGCAAAGACCCCAGAGCAGGCTGGGAGGAGCATCAGCTGTAGACAACAACATTTCCCAAATGGAATCTTTTGAACCCTTCCAGGATTCATTTCCTCCAGGCACACATCCCGTGCCTCTCCCAGACTCCCACGAAGGCTCAGGTGAACATTTCCTTCTGGATGTGATGGGGAGTGAGCCCCGAGGGTGGCAGAGCCTCTGGGCACAAGGCAGGGTGGGAAGGGACATTCCCAGCCCCAGGCTGGAGCTGTGGGGCTAGCTGGGACATCAGGGATTGAGCTGTGCTGCACAGCCCACCTGCCATGGGCCCCGTGCTGGTCCATGGGGCTCCTGCTGGGTTGGTTTGGGGCAGATCTGGGGCTCCTTCCTCATTACCAAGTTATTAAATCAGCTGGATTGGGACAACAAAGGTCAGGACCCTCAGGACAGCTCATTCCAACCACAAAACTCCCTGAGGGCACGTTGGGGTGAGATCCCCATGGGCTGGGCTGGGTTGGATCCCATCTCACCAATGCCTGGGCTGCTTTAATGTTTGCTGCTTTCATCCCTGGTGGGTCTGTGATCTGCTCCTCTTTGAAGTGAATGGGTTGGGCTGGGTTGGGTTGGGAGCCTCCTCCTTTATTCCCTTTGAGGTGAATTTGGGTGCATCCCACCCCTCAGTGGTGGCCATGAGCTGTTCACAGCCCAGCCCTTCCATGGGCTACATTGATTCCAAAGAGCAGCTGCCTCAGTCAATTAAATTAAATTTAATTTAATAAATTAAATTTCCAGTCACTTCAAACATCACCTTCCAATACAGCGTCACTTCAGCTCCAACAAGCATCAACTGAAGTTGATAAAAGATTTATTTCTTTCCTTTCTCAGTGGTCAAGAAGTGGAAAAGCAGTTTCTACTCATAAAAAGGGATATAATTCTTTCTCTCTCTATATATATGTTTTAAAAGCTTATGCTTCTGAAGAATTTCCTAAATACCTTAAATTCCAGGGTTAGTAGTTGAAATAGTTATTTGGTAGAATTAAGGACAAAACTTGTGTTGCATAAAATTCCAGTGAAAACATGAGAGTGAACAATGTGGTTTTTGAAGTGCTGAGTGCTCCGACCCCACATTAATGAAATCCCATATATTGAATATTTTTTAATGTATTGCTCAGTTTCCTTTCTGCAATAGCCCTTATGATACATCCTCGGCATGTGACTATTCCTAAATTCATTCAAACTATTGTAATTTCCTGAAAATCCTCAACTAGCATTCCTAGGGAAATTCCTTGAGCAGGGACACATGTGCAGAGCAGAGATTTATGGGACTCATTCTAAATCTGTTGAAGAAATGCAGCCCTGCTCATTCCACAGGGGACAGCTCTGTTAATATTTCAGATATTGCATAAAGCTCTCCAAAAACCTGCAGTTATTGCACTTCAGAGATCCCCAGACTCTAACAGGGCCCACTCAAAGGCGTGTTTTACATTTCACCAACGTGTTTAGCAGAAAAAAACAAGATTAGAAAACATTAATAAATATAGTTGGCTGATTTTATGTTGGCTGTGGGGGAGTCTGAACTGGAAATCTAATGTGTAAGGCATGGAAGATATGAAAAGATAAGAACCCCAGAGCAGCCCCTCATGACACAGAGTATTTGAAGGAAATAATGGCAGAATGTGTTGCAAGAGTGCACATTTCCCAACCTTTCCTTTCCCTGCTCAGGCCTTTCCTGGGATTTCAAGTGACAGCTCTGGGGGGTTCTGCAGGGTGTTAATAAAGAAGAATTTAGAAGAATTTCCAAGGGGTGATGGGGCAAATTCTGCTCTCCTGACCAGAGTTCCGCCCCTGCTGGCATCTCTGCTGCTGGTGGTGTCTGACCTGGGGCAGCCTGTCTGGGAATGGGGAGAACTCCTCATTCCCCCAGACTGGGGGGCTCCTCCAGATTGGGGTGTGCTGCTGAGGGCAGAACCTTGGGAATATCCCAATTTTCCTGCAGGACCCCTCAGATCTGGGCACTAATGACACAGGGGAAGGTGTCCCTGCCCAGGAGCTGGAGGGGCTCTAAGGTCCCTTCCAAACCACACCATTCTGGGACTGCCTGCATTAATTAGAGCCTCAGTTTGGAGGACAGAGGATGAGAGTGGCTGCAGGAGTGTGAGGAAAATCAGAGAGCTCTGTGTGGAGATAAATGGCCTCTGCAGCCTGGAAAAGAGATTTGCAATATCACCAGTGACTGGGAGGATTAACTGAGTGTCTGCCCCCATCCAGGTGCTGGAGAACACGCCATGAAGTTGTCAGAGGCAAGTTCAAAACACACAAAATAGGCACCTCTGCTCTGCTAAATTGTCTGTGATTTGCAAATTGGCTTTTTTGCTCTTGAGTCAGATGTTTGCTGTGTAGGTCTTACCCCTCACGGAGTATTTTTGCTTTACAGGGTGCGATTTGCAGGCTCCTTGTTGACTTCTAAGCTCATTCAATTTATATTCCGTGTCCAAATGGATGCAATATTAACTGGAGTGTCAGATTTTACAGCTGGGAAGGGCTGCAGGTTAAGAAGTGTCAGGGTGGATCCATGAACTATCTGTGACAGTTTGAGGATGCCTCATGCAGACCTTGAAAAATTGCCATGTCAGCCGTGGTGTTTAATATTTACTATTTTTGGCTGGCTGTGCCTTGGGCAGGGGAGAGCTGTGAATTGGGTGATGATCCTACAGCAGGAGCAGTGCTAGCACTGGGCTGTGGGCCAGAAGGTTTTATCCTAAAGAAAAGGTTTAAGCTGGGGGTGTTTCACAGAGCAGACAAGCTGCAACACCAGGCTCACGTGCATAAGGGAATGTTTTTGGAATAACACAGCAGTCAGAGAGGGGATTTGAGCTGGGGCAGAAAGAAGGAACCCAAACCCACAAAAATCCATTTATTGGTTCAGTTCCCGCTTAGCTTGAAGCCTTGAGCCCCGACCCACATCTCTGACATACCTGATGCAATTTGAGGCATTTTTTAATGTCATGTTCGTCACTTAAAGCCTCTTAATCCTGGGGATCTTTTCCTCAAAAGAAGAGAAAAACAGCAAGCCACCATATTTGCCAGGCTCTTCAGTTTTTATGGAGTTCAGCAGCGTTTTCCTCAGCCGATATTTTCTGGAGCAGGTTGGGATGCTGTATTCCCCTGGTGGATCAGGATTTCTGATCTGCCCTCCTTGTTTCCCACACCTGCCCGGACGGTGCCTCCGAGCCATGGCTGTGTTTATGCTGCCCTTGGGAGGGGCTGGGCACAGCCATTCCCAGGCAGGACCTGCACAGCCCCTGGGTTTGGAGATAGCAGGGACAGGCCCTTGTGTTCTGCTCTAGTTCTGCTCCGTTTTTAGGTAATTTGGATTAAAAAGCCACCGTTAATGCCCAGAGCTTTGAATGTTGAGTGAGCTGCTGGAAGGAAAGCATCTGATGATATCTGCGTGTCAAGGATGCTGGAGGATTCTGGAGGATTTGCCATCCCCAGGCTCCTTCTGAAAGGACAGCCTGGGACACCAGGGAATCATTTCCCCTCGCTCTCTGAGGCTGGTTCAGCAACACCCAAGGAAAAACATGGGAACCATTTTCCAGCAGTCCCTGCTGGCTGCTGGTGCCATGCGGGAGGAAACCCATGCAGGGAGCATTCCCCGGGAGCCCTGGCAGAGGGGGAGGCAGCAGGGGGAGCAGGTTGCAGCGTGCTGGCCCCCAGTGTGGTTGTTATTATGCTTTATGTGGTACTGAGGGCTAATGGGGACCAGATGCCGGCGTGGATGGAAAAGCTCATTGCTCCCCTGCAGTGCTCAGCCCTGATGGATTCCAGCATTCCATCAGCAGCCCCTGATTGGGAACAGATGGGCCTCGGGTCCTGCAGGGGGACCACGGAGCTGGGCAGGCTCGGGAGAGCATCCCCAGGGAGCTGCTCTGCACACATCAGCTGGCATTCCATCGGCAGGGATGGCATTCCAAACTCCCCAGGGGCCAGGGGGCAGGGCAGGCAGATGGCAGTGCCAGCGCTGGGGATGGCAGTGCCACCACTGGGGATGGCAGTGTCACTGCTGGGGATGGCAGTGCCACCACTCAGGGTAGCCATTGTGCTCCTGGTGATCTCCGTTGTCAGACCAAGGAGAGATTCCCAGCGCCACAGCAGAGTTGGGGATGGGAGCAGCTGTCCCCTGGCTGCCCTCACACACGTGTGGCACATCCTGGGGGCCTCACGGCTGCCCTGGAAGCAGGCTGCTCTCCAGGTGGGCTTCACCTGGCAGCTGGGACACTCCTGTGGTGGTGGCATCAACCAGAGGACTTGGACAGGGCTTGGAGCAACCTGGTCTAGGGGAAGGAAGGGAGGTAGGGCAGGAGCTTTGAGGCCCTTCCAACCCCATCTGTAATTCTGGGATGATTTTATGGCTTCTGA
Source organism: Diglossa brunneiventris (assembly GCA_019023105.1). NCBI lineage: Eukaryota > Metazoa > Chordata > Aves > Passeriformes > Thraupidae > Diglossa > Diglossa brunneiventris. The sequence goes on along the minus strand of CM032362.1, from coordinate 1,223,731 downwards.
GCTCCTGGATTTGTCCCTTGGATGTGGAGTCTGTGCTGAGTGCCTCGTTGTTGGTGTCCACCCCCATTACAGCCCTGCTTTCTCTGTTGGTGTAACTCACACCTTGGACTGAGCTCTGCCCTGCACACAAAGTTAGTGTGTTAAAAACAATATAAAGCAGCACTTCTTGAAGCTGCTTGCTTTAAAAGTTGCCCTCTCCTCCTATAAACGTATTTATTGTTTGCATACTTTTTGTAACCCAAACTGAAGAGGTCAAGCAAAGGAAACTGAGGAAGCTAAAAAAGCTTAAACCCAAAATTTAAAAAGTTGCATCCATTTCTTATTGGTTCCATGTTTATGCATGGGTTTGATTCTATTCAGGAAATTTATGAGCATACTTTTACTCTTATTAACAGATTTTATTTAATAGTAAAGGATCACCAATGTAAATCAAATAACACATTAATTGTTCCCAGAGCCAGTGACTCTGTACCCTCCTGGTTCAGCCCAGCATGTGAAGTTGGAATAGGTAACAATTAACAGCTCTGCTGACATTCTTCTGGTTATATTTTGTTCCTTTTCCCCAGGCACAACCACTCAGTTGTGAACTTTAAAATTGCAACATATATTCCCTTGTTTCCTGTAGGAGGAAGGAGCTGTTGCTTATTCCCTTGCTGGAAGGCAGAGACGCGCCAGGAGCTGGGCTGAGAAATGTTCCTTGGCTGAGGAACGGTTCCTTGGGGTCTTGATCAGCCTTCTGGGGCGCTTGGTGACCCTGTGGGTGGGTTTGTGTCTCGTGGTGCTCGTCACATGTTCTCATGTTTCAAAATCCTTTTCTTGTGGTGTTGGGCTCTCCTGCCAAGGCTGGGGAAGGAGGAGAACCTGGCAGATAATGAAAGGACAGGAGAAGATGGTCTTAAACTGCCAGAGGGCAGGGATGGATGGGATGTTGGGGAGGAATTCCTGGCTGGGAGGGCTGGGCTGGGATTCCCAGAGCAGCTGGGGCTGCCCTTGGATCCCTGGCAGTGCCCCAGGCCAGGCTGGACACTGGGGCTGGAGCAGCCTGGGATGGTAGAAGGTGTCCCTGCTGTGGCAGGGCTGAAATGGGATGATATTTAAAGTCCCTTCCAACCCAAGGCACTCCATGATCCCATGGTTCTGCTGACCCTGGAACAACTGATATTCCCTGTCAGAGGTGGATCCTGGTGGTTCTTCAGGAGCTGCTGGAAGCTGCACGTAGCAAACGTGGGCTGCTGCTCAGCCAGTGCCAAACCCAGCACTTCAAACAGAGCAGGGCAGCCCTGAGGAGCTGCTCAGCTCATTCCAGAGCCTGGGAGATGGTCTGGGAAGGAGCATTCTGCAGTGGTAGTGACAAATGAGGGCTGCAGTTTTCCAGGAACTTCGTGCTCAGGCAGCCAGGGCTCTGCTCCGGAGCTGCCGTTGACTTTGGCACGTGTCCCCGGCCTCCGTGTGCTCCTCAGTGTCACCACAAACCCTTGCTAAGCACTTCCTCAGGAGCCTCTCCATAGCTCCTTTGCCATTTTAATCAGCATTCAGGAATGTCCTTCCCAGCCCCCCAAGCAGGTCCTCCCTGGGTGCCTTTTCCCACCAGGGGCTGCAGCCCTGCCCCTTCTGCTCCCCGGTTTTCTGTCAGTCCTTGTGACTGGAACTGGGAGAGCAATGGCTGTGTTCCAGGCAAGAGGAAGGACAAGCTGCCTGCTCCTCTTCACCTTCTCCTCACGTGCTTTGGGGTCATTTTTAGCTAAGAGTCATTTCCCATCTTGAAACTTCAACTTTTCACACACCTGGCCCCAGGCCAAGCCCGATTTCTGCTTGAGTGCATGAGTGAAGGTTATTTCAGCATCTGTGAGGGGTCTGCAGTTTGGAGGAGCATCTGTCAGCAGCCTCCTTGGAGATGTCATTGTGTGCTTTCATGTGCCCCAGGATCCAGGATGGCTCTCATTAACCCCTCTGGCTTCCCCAACTCCTCTGCTGCAGTGAACACGAGCACTGGCAGGTTTGGGTGATGAAACTCAAGTTTTCCCCACAGCCAGTAATCCCAGTGAGTGCATTTTATGCCATGCTCCAAGAGAAGTGGGTTCATGCCCCCCTTTTCCTGCTGGGGTGTGTTGCTCATGGGACAGCCATGCAGGGATGTGAGCAGTCCCTTGCTGTCCTGGTGAGTAACCGTGGGGAGAAGGGGAGGGAAGAAAATGCTCAAAGAAAATCTCCTGGCTGGAAAAATGAGTTGTGACTGACTTTGGAGAAAACGTGAGTAAGCAGTGACGGTTTCTGGATCTCCTGACAAGAGCAGAGGCAGCCTGTGTGTCCACAACAGACAGGCTTGAAATGCTTGGTTTTAACATTTTCTGTCTAATCAAGACATGAATGCATAGGAGGGAAATGTAATAAGTTCAGTATTTCGTGTAAAGGTGTGACAAGGCAGGAATGAGTTTACCAGAGCTACAAAATAATGCCTTGCCAGGACAAAGTGTCAGTGTCACAGATTGTCACTGAAAATGCAGAAAATCTCCAAGTGGGATGCTGGAACCTGCCAGAAATGCTGCAGAGAGGCCAGGTGGCTGTGAGGCTGGGAGCAAACCCCAGAAGCTGGCAAGGGGAAACCATTTTATCATCCTCTGACAAAGCTGTTTGGGTTTGCTGAGGAAATGGCTTCACATGGACAGAGGGCAGGGATGGATGGGACATTTGGAATTAGGAATTGTTCCCTGGCAGGGTGGGCAGGCCTTGGCACAGGGTGCCCACCCTGGATCCCTGGCAGTGCCCAAGGCCAGGCTGGACACTGGGGCTGGAGCAGCCTGGGGCAGTGGGAGGTGTCCCTGCCATGGCAGGGTGGGGCTGGATGGGATTTAAAGGCTTTCCAACCCAAACTGTTCCATGATCTATAATGTTTAGCAAAAGCAGAATTGTGCATCTCAATTTCCAGTTCAAACCTTCACCTCAGCTGGGATCCCACAAGTGTCAGCCCCACCTGGCTGGGGCCTGCCAGGGCAGGGGTTTCCCAGCGAGCTCTTTGATAGGATAAGGGACACACAGTTTGGATGGACCTGCTGGTTTGGTATCCCAAACACATGAGAAAGCACAAGGACTATGAACAGCCTGCCTGGGCTGTGCTGCCCCTCCTGCATTTGGCAGTAAAGGGTTACTGGGTAAGATCTGGAGCACTGAACTTGAATTTCTCTCCTCCTTTAAGGGTGCAGACACATCAGTGCCCTGCTGGCTGCAGGAGTGCCCCCAGTCCTCAGTGGAATGTTTTCCCACATGGCTCTGGCACCCCAGCACGGGCACTGAGTTTCCTCTCTGCTTTGTAGCTGATTTTTACATGCCATGTTTGCCTTTGCAGATACTGTTCAAGGCTGTGTGGCAAAGCTGTTCTTCAGCTGTCCCCTGAAGGGCCACTACTGCCTGTACAGCAAATCCAGCTTCACCCTGGTGAGCCAGCAGCCTCCCCTCTGGATCCACATCATGTTCCTGTTCCAGCAGGTGAGGCCCACACCAGCCAGGGCCCCCCTGGGCTGCTCCTGTGCCTCTTGGACAAGAATGTTTTGTGGTTAAACCCATAAATGCCCCCCAGCTCACAGCCATTTGTGACCCTTGTGGTCCCTCAGGAACTCGTTCCACTGGGCTGAAGTTGTTTTGTGCTTTCTGAGTTTTTACATTTCTGTTAAATACCCCGAATTCAAACTGTCTGGGGAGATTACAAAGTCTGGGGATTAAAAAGTGGCACCAAAGCATATTGTTCTTATCAGGCAGAACTCCCAGGTGCCTTGGAAGCAGCCAGGAGTTGGCAGTGGATTTTAGGGGAGCAGCCCTGACCCCAAGGCTGCAGGAGGAGGTTGGAGGGGCAGAACCCACTGGGGTTTTACTGCAGAGCTTTGGACTGAGCAGGATTTGTAAATCAGCTCAGTGCTGTTCTGCCACCCTTCAGGTGATTTTCCTGTGTTTAATATTGATTCCAAGTACAGCCCAGTGCTTGCACAAGTGTGGAATTTCCTATCAGGTTACAAAGAGTGTGAAACCAAGAGAGAACCCTACATTCACACTTCGAGATGGAACAGGTGGGGTTTGAGCTGAAATACAATGTTCAGTTTCTTAACACACTCAGAGCCTTTCACTGCAGTTCATCCCATCCTAAGGCAGCCTTGGGAGCCCCCAGGATTTATCCAAAATTAACACAGTGAGGGATGCTGTGGATGGAACAGCCTGAATTGCTCTGCCCTGTGTGTTTTCCTAGAAATAATTACTTTTCAAGAACACTGGTCAGTTAATTTAAAAAATAATAATGGAGAGTTCTACTGTGTTTCAAAACTCTTGGATAGAAATTGGGAAATTATTAGTGCAGGACAGCAGGATTAGGCTGGATGGGTTTGCTCAGACAGAGGAGACAGAAAGTCCATCCAGGAATCCCACGTTTGAAGGACATTGCCCATATTGTGAAATCAAATATTTGCAGTATGGAAAATCAGATTTGTTGTGCACTCCTATCTTGGCTCCTGCGTGTAAATGCATTCTTTAATTAAAAGATCACGGAGGAGATAGAGGAGAGACACAACTGTTGCCAGCCACAGTGCTGCTGTGTGAGCAGGGATGCTGTGACCGTGTTCTCAGGGGTCCCAGGATGAGGGAAGAGATGAGAATCTGACTCCATGTTTCAGAAGGCTGATTTATTATGATATATATTACATTAAAACTATAGTAAAAGAATAAAAGAAAAGGTTCTCACCAGAAGCCTAGCTAAGAATAGAAAAGAAAGAATGATAACAAAGACTCTGTCTGAGCCAGCTGGGCTGTGATTGGCCATTAATGATAAACATCCAAGATGGGCCAATCAAAGTTCCACCTGTTGCATCCCACAGCAGCAGATAACCATTGGTTACATTTTGTTCCTGAGGCCTCTCAGCTTCTCAGGAGGAGAAATCCTAAGGAAAGGGTTTTTCATAAAAGATGTCTGCGACAGGATGCCGCACAGAGCTGGGGCTGTTGGGTCACTCACTGTGCTGGGAGGTTGGAGCCCCGCTGTCCTTGGCTCAGGGGGCTCTGAGGGGACAGCGCCCCCCCAGCAAGGTGTCACCTGTCCTGTCCAGGTGCTGAAACCCCTGCAGTCTGTGCTGGGAACGCCCTGTGGAGCTCTCCCTCCTGTGCTTCATCCCACCCTCTGTCCAGGGCACTCACAGGCTCTGCTCGTGCTGCTCGAGGACTGGGACCTGGGGAGCTCCAAACAAACCCCACAGCCCTGCAGGGGTGGGAGGCACCCCCTCCCTCTGGCTGGGAATGCCAGGCTTGCCCAGGGGATGCAGCTCCCCAGGTCTCTGTGTGGTGATAAATTCACATTTCAATACAGAGCCAGGTCACGTAGTGGCCATTGAAGGGGAATCCTCATTCCTCAGAGCTGTGGGATGTGCAATAAGCTTCAGAAAGGCCAGAGGAAATGAGATGTTTGGTGTTTATCCAGTTATGAGCCCATGGATCCATGAGAGCTCCCCAGGGCTCACCCCTGGCTGTTCTCCTGGCTGTCCCACTGTGAGCACAAGATGCTCTTTGGTAACACCCAAGTGAAAAACCCCTGAAATCATTCCCAATGTTTCCTGCAGAGCCTGTTTGCAGAACCTTTGTCCATCCAAAGCAGCTCTGTGCAAGTCCTCAAGGCGCTGTGGGAGAAGACGCAGCTCAAGGGCACGCACAGCTTTGAGACTGCCATGATCCAGTCCACCTTCCCACACCAGAAGGTAAGGGGTCACCTTCCTCACTGGTTAAGAGAGCAGCAGGACTTGGCCCTGCCCTTTGGAGCCTTTTCTGTGTTCAGAGGTGCTTTGTGCTGTGCTTTGGAAGGTGCCCAGGCTGGTTCCCCACCCCTGAACTGACCCACAGCATGAGGAGCAGGGCTGGGCACGTGGGTTTGGTCCTGCTCACAGGCTGGAGCTCCAGGCCCAGCTCAGCTGCTGCTCTGGGGTGTTGGGCAGCCCTTGGAAGTTCCCCCAGCTAGACACAGCCCTGGATTCTATGCAGTTATTTGTCTGCACATGTGCCATTAGTTACCCCCATCAGCTGAAGGGATTGCAGCCCAAAGCTCTTTTCCATCTCCAGGATTTCAGTGAATGCTCTTTCCAAGCTATTCATCAGCTGCTTGGAAAAGGCCACTGTAGGATTGGAAAACAAATATCTATTTATTCCTGAGAATCTCCATCCAGCTCATTTGGATGAAATGAGTTGTCAAACATGATTTTACAACACTCTCAGAATATTGTGGGCATGAAGATGTCTGGTGGAATAGGATTAAATTACCAAGACTATGGCTGATTTAAAACCAGAGTTTTGTTGGGAACACCTTCTGAGCTCCCAGGGTGATGTGGTGAAGGGAGTGGGAACTCTTGCTGGGGCTCAGAGGAGTGGGGCACCCCCACATCTGAGAGCAGCTTTGGGGCCAGATTTACTCACACACAGAGGAGCTGTGCTGAGGGTTTGAGCTGCTGTTGAATCCAGGCCTGGCTCATCCAGAGGCTTTAGAGCAGCTTTGCTGCTCAACATGGCTTAACTTGTTTGGACTCGGATGTTTATCAGCTCTTATCCATGTCACAGTCTCACAAACCCTGAGTTCTGCAACACTTCACTCTAACTAACTAAAAATGGAGCCCCATCTCTCTCTACAGGGCCTTTTAAGGATAAACTGCCCAATTAAGAAATGACACCTCAATTATTTTTACTTTTAACCCAAAACCCACCACCCATGCCCTGCAATGAGGACTTTTTTAGCCAATTATACAAAATCACCCAAACCCAGGGAGGAGAAGGTGAAGAAGAAGGAGCAGCCTCTGCCCTAAAAACTCCATCTTGTTTTGTATAGATATCACTACATTCTAAACCCTTAAACTCTGAGTTTCCCACGCTGTAATATCACACACTCCTATTCAAACTGCACACCCACAATCCCAGTTCTGTCATTCCATTTTGGAAGCTTCTGCACAGCCTCAGGTCCATGCAGTGTTCTCCTGGGGGTCAGAGTCTGCCAGCACACAAAGTCTGAAATTCCCAGTGACCAGGGCTCCAACACCTCGGGGTTCCCAGAGCAGCAGAGCTGGGAGGGGATCCTGAGAGCCTGCACTCTGCAGGGTCTGGGACCCAGCAGGGGCTGGAGCAGGGAGCAGCCCTGGGGCTGAGGACAGAGGGACAGCTGGAAGCCCCTGAGCTGCTCTGGCTCTGCAGGTGCCCTCCTGGGCTCTGCTCTTTGCTGCTGGATTGATTTCCTGGTTTGGTTCTTTTATTAACACAGAAGCAGAGCTTGTTCTGGTTTTGTTTACTACTAAGAGCCCGAGTTTGTCTCTAGTGCAATTCCCATTCAGTTTTCTGGGAATGAGGACTAGGACTGCCATAAAGAAGGTTTTCTTTAGCAATTCCAAACAAATCTGCCTGGGACATTCCCTGCATGACCTAGTCCTTACTTTCCTCAGCTTCTGTCATAATTGCAATTTGTCATCTCAGAAGTTCTTCTCACTGCTAACAGGACTTCAGACATTGTGAATTATTGGACAAAATTATTGTATTTGTTGGTGCTATTCCTCTGCCAGTAGTCCAGGAAGCAAAATTCTAGGGGTGTGGTTGCTTCATTAAGTACAGCATTTTAATTTTCAATGGCTTGAAGTGTGTTGATGCAAAGGCAGCATCAACATTGGCTGTTATATTTGACACTAAGTTTGTGCATTGTGTTCTAGCAGAGTCTGAAATGCTTTGTCAGGGTGGGATGGGAGATTGGGAGGGAATTCCTGGCTGGCAGGGTGGGCAGGCCCTGGCACAGGGTGCCCAGAGCAGCTGGGGCTGCCCCTGGATCCCTGGCAGTGCCAGGCTGGACATTGGGGCTGGGAGCTCCTGGGACAGTGGGAAGTGATAATTTTTTTCCAATATGGATTCTAAAGCATTTTCAAACCTGGAGAGTGATGTATGACATCAGTGCTCCACTCCAGCCTGAATTCTGAGAAATGCCTTCAGCTGTGGTGATCCCTGGAGCTGCACTGAGGGCCTGGCTCACACGGAGCTCGCTGTGTTCCACTGGGCAGCCTCTCCATGCCACAGAAAACATTGATTTATCCATTCAGCACGGCCCGAGGTGTGCCAGGAGCAAAGCACTTCCAGATGTGGCTCCTCCCAGGCTGCCTGGGCTGTGCAGAGCTCCTGATCAGAGCCCTGAGTGTGCCCAGCCCAGGGGAGCTCCTGAGCCCTCCTGGCTCCTCTGTGCCAGCCCTGCTCCACGTGTGATGCCCTCGGGGGTCCCTTTGTTGCTTTAAGGGCAGAATTAACATTTTAAGGCCGTGGGTGGCTCTGCTCTCCCCTCTCCTTTCTGTTCAGGGGCAGAAGGAAGGGCCACCTTGGCACAAGGGGCTCTGAGCTCTTCAGGGTGATGGAGCACGGGGATGAGATAAATCTCTCCTCTCCAGTTTGGCTTTTCCCTCCTGAATAAGTGGCTCCTTGCAGGTTATTTGAGGTGTGCTGGAGCGCAGAGTGGAGCAGGCAGGTTTCTGCACTGATATTTCAGTGGGATTTGCTCTCTTTCAGGCCAGAGTTGCCTCATGGCAGCCACCACCAGATTTTTCATGGGATGGGGAAGCTCCCAGGCTTTCTGTCAGCCTTGTCCCTGTGTGCTGTCATGTCCTGCCCAGCTCAGTGCCCAGCTCAGTGCCATTCCTGCCCAGCTCAGTGCCCTGCTCAGTGCCCAGCTCAGTGCCCTGTCCTGCCCAGCTCCGTGCCCAGCTCAGTGCCCTGTCCTGCCCAGCTCAGTGCCCTGTCCTGCCCAGCTCCGTGCCCAGCTCAGTGCCCTGTCCTGCCCAGCTCAGTGCCCAACTCAGTGTCCTTCCTGCCCAGCTCAGTACTCTGTCCTGCCCTGCTCAGTGCCCTGCTCAGTGCCCAGCTCAGTGTCCTTCCTGCCCAGCTCAGTGCCCTGCTCAGTGCCCAGCTCAGTGCTCTGTCCTGCCCAGCTCAGTGCCCAGCTCAGTGCCCAGCTCAGTGCCCTGCTCAGTGCCCAGCTCAGTGCTCTGTCCTGCCCAGCTCAGTGCCCAGCTCAGCTCAGTGCCATTCCTGCCCAGCTCAGTGCCCTGTCCTGCCCAGCTCAGTGCCCTGGTCCCTTGTCCCTCTGCAGGAGACATGGGAAGGACCCCTTGTGTCCCTCTGGATTTGGGGTTCTGGTGCTTCTTCCCCTCAGGAGTTTGGTTTCTCTGCTCCCTGCAGGATCTGGAGAGCGTTCAGACGCACCTGGAGGACGTGAGGTTCTTTGATCTGTTTGGCTACAGCGAGGAGGCAGGAGCCTGGCAGTGCTTCATGTGCAACAACCCCGAGAAGGCAACAGGTACAGAGGGGTCCTGCCTCTGCACTGGGGGCTGCAGGCCTGGGGTGAAGCTCACTGCTCGTGCTGGGTGTGTGGCCATGCTGGGGAAAGGGAAAACCAAACCTTCCAGTGGCTTTTTTAGTTGGAATTCTCCATTAAACTTGTCATAGGTGAGGGAGTCAGGCCCAAACCTGATTTGGTGTGTGCTTAGATGGACACAACCCCAAATCTGCACCATCCCTGAGCCCTGGGGAGTGGGAGGGCTCTGCACCCATCCTGCTCCAGACACAGGATTGCATCTCCTGCCCCACACCCCAGATACAGGATTGCATCTCTCCCAGATACAGGATTGCATCTCCTGCACCATCCCAGATACAGGACTGCATCTCCTGCACCTCATCCCAGATACAGGATTGCATCTCCTGCCCCACATCCCAGATACAGGATTGCATCTCCTGCACCACACCCCAGATACAGGATTGCATCTCCTGCACCACATCCCAGATACAGGATTGCATCTCCTGCACCACATCCCAGATACAGGACTGCATCTCCTGCACCTCATCCCAGATACAGGACTGCATCTCCTGCACCACATCCCAGATACAGGATTGCATCTCCTGCACCACACCCCAGATACAGGATTGCATCTCCAGATACAGGATTGCACCACATCCCAGATACAGGACTGCATCTCCTGCACCTCATCCCAGACACAGGACTGCATCTCCTGCCCCACATCCCAATACAGGATTGCATCTCCTGCACCTCATCCCAGCTCCCCAGGTGCCACAAGTCAGGGCACATTGGCACAGAAACAACACCTGGTTCCTGCTTTCTTCACTCTCAGAATTATTTGCTTTAATATAATTTATTCCACAGTGCACATCTCCTTAGGGACATGTGATTAAGTCTTATAAAGGCATGACACTTCAGCTGTACTGGAAAAGAGGGTGAGTGGGAAATGGGGAAAAGCAGGCTTTTTCCCAGCTCTAAGCTCCTGGTGCCCTGCTTTTGAAGCTCTGTGGCAGGCAGCAGTGCCAGATCAGTGCCCTGACAGGCACAGGAATCTTGTTCTCAGATGCTTTCTGCCACTCTGTAAAAGTCTGACCAGTCCTGGCCAAGAACTTGGGCTATTTTGGCCAAGTGTTTGAATAATTGGCTGTTTCAGAGATTTATTCTAACAGTTAGTGTCTCTTCAGCACCGAATTTAGGAAGTCTTGCAGGAGTGGCCCAGCTGCTGCTGCAGGCTGTGCTGCCCCTGCTCATTCCATGGGCGTTTGAGCATCTTCTCCTTCCCCAGCTCCCAGGGACTCCAGGACCAGGACAGAAACCCTGCTCTGAGTTAAAACTTCATCTCCACAGAGCTCTCAGTGTGGTTTCCATCACGTCAGGGATGTTGAGCGATGAGGAAAATGAGACTCTTGCTTGAAATGTCAAAGCTTAATGAAGCAACTTTGGTCTGAATTTCCAAAGACATTTAAGCAGTCCAGCCTTGCTTCACTCCTGCTCTCCTGGCTGTAACTGTCCTTTTCATCAGCAGTTCCTCTCTTTGTCTCACTTTAAAAGAATTTTTGTAAGAAAGGCTCATTGTGAGTATCATGATTTGCTTCTGAGCTCCAAAGGCCTTTAGAAAACCAAGAAAATAAATGCCCTGAATGGGTCACATGAAAGCTGAGGAAGGCAACGTGGAGAGGGAGCTCAGTGGCATAAAAATCTGCAGGGAGTGACAACTCCACCTTTGTGTTGGTGCTGCAGAGCTGTGGCAGAGTGGGAGACCCTGCAGGGTCTCTCTGGGTTTGTAGGATCTGACACAAGCAAGGATTTGGAGCTCTCCTTGGACTGGTAAGGAATTTAAGGGCTCTGAAACATCTTCTATTTTCATTCCAGAGTGTGAAAGACCCTTTGACATCTGAAAACTTTCGAGAGGCAAGAAAGCAACTTCTTCCTCTCAGCAATTCTGTTTAGCAACCGAATTCCTGTTGAAGAAGGAATTCAGAGGCAAATTTTTTTTCTATTATTGTCTGCTGGGGTTTTGTTGCATTTTTTGGATGCCGTGGTGCAAGATGCCATTTATCCTCCAGACTTGGGCAAACACTGCCTTAAAGCCCTGACCTTGCCTTGGGATGGGATTCCCAGAGCAGCTGGGGCTGCCCTTGGATCCCTGGCAGTGCCCAAGGCCAGGCTGGACACTGGGGCTGGAGCACCTGGGGCAGTGGGAGGTGTCCCAGCCATGGCAGGGATGGGGTGGGATGATTTTAAGATCCTTTCATCCCAAACCATTCCATGTTTCTGTGATTCCTGTTTGACTGTAGCTGGGAGGCATTTTGGGGCTGGAAGCTGATCCTGTGTAGAAAGAACCAGTTAAGCTGAAGCAAAGTGGTGATGCACCCACAGTGACAACTGGAGAAAGTTTGACTCCTCCTCATGCATTCTTCTGCTGCCAAAGCATGTCTTGTACAGCCACACTTCTCCAGAAGTGCTGTTAAATCACCCTGGATTGGCTTTTCCTCCTCTGAGGAGCAGCATTCCCACAGCCCTGCTGGTGTGCCCTGGGCTCAGGGGAGGAACAGCAGCTCACACCATTCCAGCACAGCCAGCAGGCACCTGGAGTGCTGGAAAGCACCAGGATTCCTCCTGTTGGGACAAGCTGCCTGCTGGGAGCCTCATTCCAGCACAACCCCCTGGACTGGGGGTTTGGCTCCACGAGCTCTTGCACAAAACATTCCTCAAAACCACTGGAGAGCATCGAGGGAATTGAGGCAATTCCAGCTCCTTCCCCGCTCTGGAAGCTCACAAAGACAGGCAGGGATCCCTGGGGGCTGCAGAGGAGCCATGGGCAAGGATTTGGGATTGGGGAAAAACTGAGGGTGTTTGGGAATTCCTTTGGAAAACTGCAATTCCCTGGGAAAGCCAACACCACCTTAACTTGGGCATACATTTATCCCCTCCTGCAGTGCCAGCTATCCGGAGAAACGAAGGAGCCCAGCTCTAATCCTCACTGGGAAATCATCAAAAGTGGCATCCAGCAATGTGTTCCTTCCAGGTTTTCAGCAAAACCCAACATGGTGATTAATGGAAGAGACTGAATCCATATTCCCCGAGGTTAATTGCATTTATCTGCCACACATTCCATTCTTTCAAGTTCATAGGGGTTTATTATCACTGAGATCATTCATGAATTCTTGTGGAGGATTTTATGTTTCATCAAATTCAAGATTTAAAGCTTTGGGTTTTGTCTGTCTCAAGTTCATCTTGGAAGAGTTTGGAGGGTTTTTAACTTTTTATTCAGTATCCAAACTACTTAGAGCTGGATGTGTTGTAGTTCTGCAAAGAAAGCAAGATGGAAAGCAGAAAATTCCAACAGACACATCAGCAGGAACTACTCAGGGTTAAACTGGAGTCAGTGTGTCTATATTAAGATGATTTAAGAAAAAATAGGTGTTTCAAGACCTTTGGATGTTTCATGACCTTTTCAAACCGAAAGGGGAGAGATTTAGAGGGGATATTGGACAGGAATTGTTCCCTGTGAGTGAAAGCTTTCCCACCATGAGGATATCAAGCCTGCCCAGAGATGTTGTGGAGATTTTTCAAGTCCCACGTGGCTAAATCCATGAGCAGCCCAGTCTGACCCTGTGGGTGACCTTGCTTGGAGCTGGAGGAGAGACCCCTCGAGCTCTCTTCCAGCTGAGCTATTCTGGGATTCTGTGAAGTCAACCGCAAGGAAAATAAGCAGAAGGACTTAGAAAAACATTGGAAAAGAGCTTTATTCTTATCTTGCTTGAATCTCTCTCTCCCAATCAGCCGCTCAGACATGCTGGCATCGGATTCATTATGGCCACTTGGAAGCTGCCTCCAGAACTCCCCCGGGCTCCTTTGTGGATACACAGGAGAAGTTCCCTGGTAGCATTGCCTAAAGCCACTGGCTCCTCACAGACATCAACATTTCTTAGCAAATCCTGACTTTGAAAGATTTTGGCCATAAAAATTCACTTTAGGCTATCACTTCCCTTCTCACGTTGTGCTCCTGCCCACAAACTATCTCAGTGTCATCTGGTCCCTGAGCCTTTTGTGCTTTACCCCTCCTAGTTTGGTTGAAGCATGTTCCTATGGCTCTGGAATGGGATTGAAGATGTTCCTGTGGAGCCAGGAGCCAGGCAGGGAACAATATTTAACAAAATTACAAAGTTTTTAGTACGGGGGACACTAAAGTGTGGTTCTGTCCCACTAAAGAGTGTGGGGGGAGAGGGTGCAGCCCCAAACCAGCCTCCTGGGGAATGTATCCCCTTTTGCAGTGACAATATTTATACAGGGAGAAAGAAGCCCTCTGCTTTCCTGTGTCCCATGCCAGGCTGGGGGCTGTGTTTGGTGCTGGCACAGAAATACCCAGCATGGCTGTGGAGTCAGGGCTGCAGTGGCTGCGTGGAGCAGAGCACGGCCTGTGGCACTCCCAGCTGCAGCTCCCCCCGGCACTGAGGCTCTGCCAACCCCCTTTTCATTCATCCATCTCCTTCCAGGCGCTCCCTGCCTGCAGAGACAGAAATATTTATGGTCTTTCCTGAGGAAATTGCACGAGTCCACACTGCACCCCCCGCCAGCCTCGCTGCCAAGGAAAACAGCACCGGGGGAAGGACACATCCTTTACCTACAGCTGATGCCTTGTCTTGGCCTTGGTGTGCCCTCTTCCAGACAGGGGCAGGGTGCCCAGAAGGCCATAAAGGCTTTGGCACTCCCTTGGGTGGCACTTGGGCACACCTTTGTGCTCAGGAGCTGCTGATGGCAGTGAAGGCTTTCGAGGAAAAGCAGGGCTGGGGGGACAGGGGGGCTGGGAGAGGAGCCAGCCAGGGATCACTGCCCCTCTGACAGATGCTGGGATGGGCTCCAAGGCAAACACCCCATCCAAACACATCCTTGCTCAGACTGCCTGTGCACTGCCCTCTGGTCTAGCTGGTCCTTTGTGTTCCGGACATCGATGTAAAGACAGAAGAGAAAGGAAAAAGAGACCCCTAGGAGATATCAGGGCTTTAAACTGCCAGAGAGCAGGGTTAGGTGGGATCCTGGGAAGGAATTCCTCCTGGGAGGGTGGGCAGGCCCTGGCACAGGGTGCCCAGAGCAGCTGTGGCTGCCCCTGGATCTCTGGCAGTGCCCAAGGCCAGAAATGGGCACAGCAGGGCTGGGAGCAGCTGGGAGGTGCTGGGGAGGGGTTTGGGGTGGCTGAGGGAGTAGGAGAGGAGATGGAAGAGGGGTGTGAGCTGTCAGCTCCATCTGCTCGGCCTCCCCTGCAGGACGCAGCTGAGGGCTGAGCTGTCAGTGTGAAGTGAGAGCTGAATGCTGGAGGCTGGGAGGATGAGGAGGCAGCACAACCTTCCTGCAGCACAGCAGAGCCTTTGGTGGGGAGCAGGGAGGGCAGGACTAACCCTGGCCGTGTGCTCCCCATCCCCAGGCATGAACCAGGATGGGCAGCCCCTGATGGAGGGCAAGCTGAAGGAGAAGCAGGTCCGCTGGAAGTTCATCAAGAGGTGGAAAACGCGCTACTTCACCCTGGCTGGCAACCAGCTGCTGTTCCGCAGGGGCAAATCCGTGAGTCCCAGAGTCACTGCCCTGCCCTGCTCCTGCTCCCTGCCCTGCTCCTGGGGCTGCTCCCTGCCTGCCCTGCTCCTGCTCCCTGCCTGCCCTGCTCCTGCTCCCTGCCCTGCTCTCAGCCTGCTCCCAGCTCCTGGGGCTGCAGCCCTCAGGTCTGCCCGTGGTGCTTTTCCCCATGGGCTTTCACCCCTCAGCTTTGCTGTTCTGGTTTTCCCAGAGGCTTTCACCCCTCAGCTTTGCCCGTGGTGCTTTTCCCATGGGCTTTCACCCCTCAGCTTTGCTGTTCTGGTTTTCCCAGAGGTTGTCACCCCTCAGCTTTGCCCATGGTGGTTTTCCCACTCCCAAAGTGCGTGGCAGGGGACAGCAAGGGCAGCCAGAGTGCTGCCCAGGAGCTGTCACTGCTGGGTCCCCAATTTTCAGGGGGTATAAAGACCATCTCATTCCATCCCCCTGCCATGGCAGGGACACCTCCCACTGTCCCAGGCTGCTCCAAGCCCCGTGGCCTTGGACATTTCCAGGGACAGGGCAGCCACAAGATGTGGCAGCAGCAGCTGGTGACACCTGGGAACATCTTCACAAAGAAGGATGAATTCATAGGATCCCAGAGTGGTTTCAGCTGGAAAGGACCTCAAAGCCCATCCAGTGCCACCCCTGCCATGGCAGGGACACTTCCCACTGTCCCCAGTGCTCCAAGCCCTGTCCAAGCTGGCCTGGAGCACTGCCAAGAGCCCTGGGCAGTTTGTGAGGGGTGGCTCCTCCCCGGGTGACCCTGCCCTGTCCCCCGTGCTGCAGAAGGACGACCCTGACGAGTGTCCCATCGAGCTGAGCAAGGTGCAGAGTGTCAAGGTGCTGCCCAAGAAGCGGCGGGACCGGAGCCTGCCCCGCGCCTTCGAGATCTTCACGGACAGCAGGAGCTACGTGCTCAAGGCCAAGGACGAGAAGAACGCCGAGCAGTGGCTGCAGTGCCTCAACGTGGCTGTGGCCCAGGCCCGCCAGCGCCACAGCCGCGAGGCCACCACCTACCTGTGACCCTGGGCTGCCACCTACCTGTGACCCTGGGGCCACCACCTACCTGTGACCCTGGGCCACCACCTACCTGTGACCCTGGGCCACCTACCTGTGACCCGGGGCACCATCTACCTGTGACCCTGGGGCCACCTACCTGTGACCCTGGGCCACCACCTACCTGTGACCCTGGGGCCACCACCCTGGGGCCACCACCTACCTGTGACCCGGGGCACCACCTACCTGTGACCCGGGGCACCACCTACCTGTGACCCTGGGGCCAATCCCTACCTGTGACCCTGGGGCCACCACCCTGGGGCCACCACCTACCTGTGACCCTGGGGCCACCACCTACCTGTGACCCAGGGCCACCACCTACCTGTGACCCGGGGCACCACCTACCTGTGACCCTGGGGCCACCACCTACCTGTGACCCTGAGGCCACCAAACCCTGCCCGAGTGGCACCACAGGACAGCCACGAGGCCACCCCAGAGCCTGTGAGGCACAGGGAGCAGGGAGAGCGCCTGCAGGGCCAGAGGGACAATGGCATCTCACCTGTCAGGATAACCAACAACAGAGCTCTGGCAGCCAGCGAGACAAAGCCAGGAGCACTCAGTGCCCCTGGCACTGCCCTGCCCTGAGGGACAATGTCCCACCCTGGGAGCCATGGGGACACTGCCCCAGGAGCAGCTGCCACCTTCCCTGGGGACAGCCAGGGTTCTTCTGATGTCCTGGCAGCCAGGGAATGTGGTTAGAAACCCTGCCCTGAGGTGCACCAGGTCTCTGACACTGCCAAGAGAATACCAGCAGTGAAGACTTTCTGCTTTCCTCAATCAACTCGATGTAAAAATTAATTTTCCTTATTTAATCCTGGTGGACTTTATCCTTTTATTGTTTATATGTATCTGTGCTGCTGCTTTCAGTTTTAAATTGGGGAATTTGAAAGACTTTGTACAGCTGGAAAATAATTTTAAATATTTAACTGGTTTGATTTTCCTTCTTTTTCCTGCTTTCGCTCTACTTTGTAACTGAATGCAATTTTTAAATTTTCCTCTTTTTTTTAAATTCTCTTCTCCATTCTGTAACTTTTCAAAATTTATGCAAATCTGGAAAATTCCCAGTTTGTTTGATTTTGTGACTTTGAAATGATTCCAAAGTGGAGGAAGTGCTGTAGAAGAGACAGAAAGGAAAAAAGGTGGGCAAAAAAAAGAATGAGAAGCCTGCAGGTGATGAAATGAGCTCAGAGATTATTCAAGGCTGAGTAGAAATAAAATTTGAAATTTTCCAACCTAGCAAAACGTATCTTTGGCAAAAAAAAAAAAAAATGCTGGCAGAAATGTGGAAAATGAGGGAAAGGTGCTTTTTCCTGTACCTTCCAGTCGGTGCAGGGCTGGAGCAGGGATGTCCCTGGCCTGACCCAGTCTGGCTCTGAGGAGGAGGGGATGGCCTGAGGCTGGAGAGGGAGTGGAGGGAGCGAGGGCTGAGGGATCTGCCAGGGTGGGTGGCTTCTGCTCCCTTGGTGGGGCTGCACAGGTTTCTGGCTCAAAGCTGGGAATGCCGTCCCACGAAATGCAAATGTTTGTCCTTGGAGCTGCTTCCTCACCAGCACTGAGCGTTCCTGGCGTTTGTCTCCCTGGCTGCCAGAGCTCTGCTGTTTGTTATCCTGACAGGTGAGGTGCCAGTGCTTGGGAATGAGCATTCACCCCAGTTAGAATGAGGAAAAATTGATTTCTGGCAGCACGGGGGTGCCCGAGCTCTGCTGCCCAGGGGGGTTCTCAGCCTGATCCACCCAAACACCCTCAAACCTCTGGGGAGAAACCCTGGAGCAAGGAGCTGCCACAGCCAGGGAAAGGGAAATCAGGCTGAGCTGACAAGGCTGTTTGTTTGCTTTCTCCTCTTGGGCTCTCTGCACTCCTGGGGAGCTCTGCCTTCCCCTGCTTGGCTCTTCCCCTGTAGTTTTTAATCACTTCCCATTGTGGTGGCCCCAGGGGACAGTGGTGCTCCACGGCACTTGCAGGGAGATGGTGAGGCCACAGGTGGGCTCAGCACAGGGAGTGCAGGGTGGGGAGTAAAACCAAAAATACTCAAAACTGGCTCCAGACTTCCCAAAGCTCTTGGGAAAGATGTGAAATGTTCCGATTCCTGAAAATCCCTGGATCAGCTAAAGCATGGGGATGGGTGTCAGACCCTGGAACGTGGCAGAGTGATCAGAAGAACCTTGTCAAAGCCTAATTTAGTCACAGAAAATATGGAGGAGCAGCAGGGCAAGGGTGAGGATGGACACACGATGGGAGATTTCCAGAGGAGGTCTGGGAGATGAGGAAAGGAGATTTCATCCATTTGATCTTCAACATCTGGACCAACAAATCCTCACCTTGCCCTCAGGACAAACCACGGACTCTGTGGGGAATGAAGTCAATTCACAGGTGAGAACTTTGTCACTTGCTGTCCCCAGGCACTCACAGGCTCCCCTTCAGCCTGATGGGAGCAATATGGGATGCTCTGCTCTGGAGTCAGAGGCACCCCGGGTGCTGTGCCAGGAAATAATTCCCTAAAATAGGGAGCCCAGCCACACTTCTCCTGACTTCAATTAAAACTTGGAGGAAAATAAAACAGAAATTCAGCTGGCAGCTTCTTGCAGTCACCCTCCTAAAAGGAGAAACACAGAGATCATCAATGCAGTGTAGAACGAGAGCAGGGGACTTCTCAAGCAAATGCATAAATAGCTTTTGTTGGTTCTTTTTCAAACAACATGTATCAGAACAGTTTGGATTTAAATTTCCAAAACATTTTGGATTTAAATATCTGAACCACTTTGGATTTAAGTGTCCAAACCATTTTGGATTTAAATATCCACCAGGAACACGTTGGTAGCTCTGCTCGTGCAGTATTTTCTCTGTTGCTTTGCTCATCCTTGCAGGAACCATCCTGCTCCTTGGCAGTGACAGCATTGAGAGCTCACTGAGGCTCCTTGGGCACAGCCTGGAAAAAGGGCTGGATGCAAACAACCTCCTCAGAGCCCTCAGCTCCAGGACTCTGCCATGGAAGAGAGCTCCCAGTGCAAACCAGCATCCCCAGTCCCTTCCACGTACTGGGGGCACAGACCCAGCTTTAGGGTTTAACCTGAACCAACCCAAAATCCGGCCCTGCTCGTTCCTGAGCATCAGCAATTTCCAAACCCTCCAAGTTTCACAGATCAGCTTTGCTTCTCTAGGATACAAATCCTGCCAAATATTGGCTCCCACTTCCATGAGCTGTTTCTGCAAGGACAATAATCCATGTTTTCCTGAAGAGCTGATGTCCCCATGACTCCTGTGCCCCATCTCGTGCATCCTTCAGGGATCTGAGTCTGGGTGAGTGTGTGGCCTCAGGAACACCCAAAACCAACTGGGCTCAGCTGGGAATGATCCCAGGGCCCTGGCAGGGAAGGGCTGGCTCACACCTCAGCCTTTGTCACCTCCCCTCGTGCAGGGGGACAGCACAGGAGCAGCTGTCCCCTGGCAGGGTGGGAGCAGCGCTGGCTTCCAGCTGCCTGCAATCCACACAATCCCCAGGGATCCCCTGGGCTGGGCCCCTGCTGCCAGTGGGACTCAGGCTGGATGGGGTTTCCTGGAAATGGGAACCATAGGCTGAGCACTGCCTGCCCAGGGCTGCTTTGGGACAGCTGAGCCCAGCTCTGGGAAGCTTCCCAAGGAAATGCTATCCCACAGTCCCCCTCCATCCCAAACACTGCGTTCCCCAGCGTGTCTGATGGGCTGGAGCAGAGCAGGGAGGAATGCTGAGGTGCTGCACGCAGGCCCTGCACACAGCACAGGGATAAATGGAATAAGCTGCACATTATTTTTCCAGCCGTTCCAATTCCGAGCTCAGCCACCCGTGGGACTAACCTTGCCTGCTTCTTGTTGACAACTCCTCTAATTCATCCCGATGCTGGTGACTAATATTCCTTGGGTAAAATCCCTGACCTTGCTGAGGTCAAATGCAAAACTCCTATTAACTCTACGAGGGCCAGGATTTTCCTTGGATCCCTGCGTGTCCTGGTGGTGCCTTTGCAGCTCCCTGCCCTGCCCAGGCTCGGCCAGCCACAGGAGCACAATCCCTCCCTCCCCACGGACAGACCTCCAGCACCCACTCAGCAGCCAGGAGTATTTTGGTGAGAAGAGCTGCTTCCCAAACTCTTAGCAGCATCAGGAGGCAGCTGTGCCTCCAGCAGCCTGCACTGAGGCCATCCCGTGGGATCAGGGCATGGGACCACCCAGCAAGGTCCCCTCTGCTATCTGGGGGCGACGACAGGATTCCTGCAGCTTCTGTGCTCCAGTGGCAGGAGCAAACAAGAAATGGGGTTTGATTGGGGATTTTTTCCACAGAAACAATAGAGACATGCCTGCAGCAGTTAGGAAGGGTTTATGTTGCACCTGTGAAGGAGCAGGACGTTGATTAATTAGAAGTCAAATTACAGCTACATTGAGTTGGCTCAATTATTCCATAAATCTCCCCATTGTCTAATTAGGCGAAGAAAGAAGCAAAATCAGACTTGATTCATTTGACTGCTTCACTGAAATGACCTGGAGCTCTCAAAACAGTTTGTGCTGGGGTTGGATGGATGTCCCTGGACATGGATGTTCCTGGCTGGCCCCACCTGGGACCCCACCAGGGACCCCAGGGCCCCAGCCCAGGGTCTCTGTCCCGCCCCAGTGATCCCAGTCCCAGCCCCTCCAGGCAGCCCTGACAGCTCTCACACTGTCTCAGGACATCAAAAGACTTAGATTTATTTGCTTCTACAGATGTGGACACTGTAATATAAATGTTGTGTCCATCTTCTCTGGATATCCACTCCCCAGCCCTGGAGGTGTTCAGTGGGGCTTGCACAAACCTGGCATAGAGAAAGATGGCCCTGCCTGTGGAACAAGATGGTCTTTGGGTCCCTTCCAACACAAACCCTTTTATGATTCCACAGAAATCCTGGCATTTAACTAACTGCAACTTTTAGGACACACCGAAATCACTTGGGTTTTTTTTAGGACAGAAGTAAAAATACATTTACACAATAGCTATTGTTTGAGAGCCAAGATTTGCCTCCTGATCTCTGCCCCTGCCCTTCCCTTCCGGCTCCTCCTGAGCAGGAAAATCAGCGTGGACTTTGGTGGCTGTGTGTCCTGGAGGGGATGGATGGGGACACTGGCTCTGAGGGCTGTGTGTCCTGGAGGGGATGGATGGGGACACTGGCTCTGAGGGCTGTGTGTCCTGGAGGGGATGGATGGGGACACTGGCTCCGAGGGGACACTGGCTCCGAGGGCTCCTTCCCAAGCAGGCCATGCCTTTGCTGGCAGTGCCACAGCAGGTGGCTCCTTGGGCTCAGTGGCACCACGGCCACCCCCGGGCACTGCTCAGCCGCTGCCTTGGATGTGGCTGCACCACCCAGAGCGTGGGGAAAGGTCACTGAAAAGCCAGGGTGACAGAAGCCCCGCCAATGCCTCCGGGTTAGGAGCAAAAGCCCCTGGTTTTCACTGGCAGCACTTTGTGGAAAAGATGTGTGAGAGAGGGTTTTGTTTGTAGGGAGTTTATAAAGGATAACTTTGCATCACCACCCAGCAAAGGCTGCAGGGCTGCCTGAGGTGGGATCAGGCTTTCCTTGGGGGAAACAGCAGCAGGAGGCCACGTGTCCCAGGGCAGAGCCAGCCCAGAGGGCCCAGCCTGGCTGAGCGCGGGGCCTCCAGCCCAGGGGAAAACATTCGTGACCAGGGTGTTGTTTGTGCTTTGAAGGACGAGAGTGTGAGGATCCTTTGCTCTGGTGCAGGTGGTGTTTAGGCAACAGCAGAGTCTGTTTTTCCAGCTGTCTGTGACTGTGCCTCAGCTCAGAGAGTCACAGAATCCCAGAAAGGCTTGGGTTGGAGGGGACCTTAAAGACCACCTTGTCCCACCCCATCCCACACCTTGCACTGTCCCAGGGTGCTCCAAGCCCCTCCAGCCCAGCCTGGGACACTTCCAGGGACAGCTGCTGGCTCCATGAAGTCCCTCTGGGAAGTCCCAGAAGGGAGCAGGACAACGCCAGCACCAGGGAAATCATGGAAGCACAGTGTCCACTAACACCTTTGGGCTGCTGCTGATGTTTGACAGCCACAGTTCCCACCAGGCCTGGTCACTGCAGAAGTCCAGAGAGGTGCATCTTGTTTTGATCATTACATTTTGGGTTAGGGAACACAGCTTGACACGAAATCCAAAAATGACAGAATGCCTTTTGTCCACCAGTGGTTTTCAGCAGCTTGTTAAACACTCACAGATTGTTTGGGCAGCCTAAACCCTGACAGGCCTGTGATGGAGACATCTTTCCTTTATTTGGGCTGAAGTGTGAGGTACACAGCTCTCACTCCCTCAGCCATCGCTGCGTCCCAAAATGAGGCTTGGGAGAAACAGCCCTGCAGAGTGCTCTGCTGGACTTTGCCAGAGCTGTGTGGAACATCCCCATCAATCAAGGAGCACTCGAGGTTTTCTGGGCTCCTGGAGAGGTTGGCATAGAGAGGAGAGCGCCTGGCTCCCCGTGCTGACAGAGGTCCAGCTGCAGGCGTTTGGGCAGTAATGTGCAGGTGGCAGAGGGATAAATAACGTGGGCATGGAGAGGATGAGCAGGATCTGCTGATGGAAGGAGGGGACTGAGACTCAGGACTACTGGGTGGGGAGATTTTTGGCTCCACTGGCCAAAAATGTGGAGTAGGAAAAGTCCACCTTAAAGAACAACATGCTTGGCTCTGACCCACAAAGCTCTTGGATGTGGTGGAAGCTGGATGGTGACCTGGAGAAAGCCATGGTGTGCTCTTAGACTCCTTGGGAACAGTCCCAGGAGCAGGATTTCTGCTCACACCCAGATGGTTTGGGGTTCCCTGCAGGTGCTGCTGTGCCAAGGGAAGCAGGTGAGTGTCCAGCACCTGGGCTTTGGTGTTATCCCAAAGGAGCCAAGAGCTTTAGGGACAGCCTTGCTCTGCTCCAGACATAGAGGGGAGGGGCAATCAATAATTTGGGAGAGCCCAGCCTGTGAAATCCACCCATCTGAAATCCTAAATTGGTTATTTTGGTGTGGTGTGGGCACGGGAGAGCCAGAGCTGCTCCGTGCATGGCTGAGGTTCTGGTGCTTGCAGCTGGCTGAGCCATCCAGCTTTTCTATTCAGCTCCAGTGCAGTAAAAATGGTGATTGTGGTAAATTGTGACTTTTCTCTTGATAAAGATGGATGCAAATGGGCTTTAAGGGAGCAGTTGAATTTTGCTGATCCCTTCTGGTTTCCTCTGTGGCACCAGAGCAGACATCTGGCACGGTTTGAGGGTGGAATCACCACAAGCCTTGTTCTGCTGCACAACAGGGTCAGAAGTCTTTCTTCCAGCCCTCCTGGCAATACCTGCAGGCACAAAAGGGCCACAAAATCAGAATTAACACATGTTGAACCTGACATCACCCTGTATTAGCACAGTCCTATTTGCAACTAGTGCAGGAGAAATGTGGAATTTCCCTTCCAAAGGAGCCCTGAGCTCCCCCCTCCCCCTGGAGGGGCTGAGTCCCCCGGCCTCCCTTCCCTGCTGGGGAGGATCAGAACTCAGCCTCTGTCACAGCTGCTGCACACAGGCACCAGATCACGGGTGTTATTTTTTTTTTAACTTTTTCCAGTTTAATTCACCTCAAAATTGAGTTTTACCTGAGGTCACACACAGAGGTTATGAAGTTTTGAGTTGTTTTGCAGTAAAGTGCTGCCTCCTGCTGGGTGCAGGGCCCTGTAAAAGAGACTGCTCAGTAATTTATTATAGAGGATTTCTCTCGCCTGAACTTTGGACAAGGCTTTGCAGAGATTGCTGATTGATTCTTATTATATACACTTGCCAAACCCCATGTTTTTAATAATTTAGGAAAATACTAGAAAATTATATTCTAAGTCTTTTCAGAAACTAGAGAAGGCCTAAAGCATCTTTAAGAATCCCCTAGTGCAGACTCCGATCTGTTCCAAAAATGAGTGACAGAATTACTCAATAATGTTGACTAAAAGGAGATTTATGTTAAAGACAAGCCTTACTCTAATGTATGATACTGTACACTGTGGGGCAACTTTGCTCATAAAGGCAGAAATCCCTATTTCTGTCAATCCTTGAACAAAATGTCTTCCCACATCCTCATAAATTACTTACTACAATGATTTTTTAAACATTAATTTTATTCCTTTGTGTAATTCCTTTAACTAACAGGAACTGAAAATATTCTGAGGTATGGACACCCCAGATTAAATTTATATACGAGTACACCCTGGCAATGCACACCCTCTATATGCTGAAATGCCAATTTTCTCTTGGTGCTCTGGGGACGGAGAGCTTATTGATGACACCAATAACTAATTACTTCAAATAACCTATTTATTCTATTTACAAATGGCTCATGGGCTCTCAGTGGCAATATCTGGGTGTGTTCAATATTGCTGTTGTTGCATCAGGAAGGAGAATCTTGCCCGTATATTCTCACTTTCATTTCCCCTCCCTTTCCTGGGGAGGCTCTTGCTGTTCGTGTCCCTTTTGCCCGTCCCGTGATGGAGGGGTGACACAAAAAAAAAAAAAAAAAAAAAATCCCGAGGCTTTTCTGCAAAATCCCAACAACCCACTAGATGGCAAACAACCCCATGAAAAAGCCCACAAATACTGACTAAGGTCTTATTTAAACAAAGCCAGTGAAATTCACCACCGGCAAACCGTTAATGGAATTACATTTTGGCTTTTAGTTAACCCCACACTACAGCGAAGTCTGTCAAAAAAAATTAGTAGTAAGATATAAGATTAAAAGCTGTTTCACATTCTTGGATCTTGAGGTCCAATATGAGCTTTTCCATGGACTGGTTTGGGTTAAAAGGGAGCTTTAAAGGGACACCTGCACTGTCCTGGGGTGCTGCAGAGGAAGGCACAGCTTCTCTGGGCACCCTGTGCCAGGGCTCGCACCCTGCCAGGGAGGAATTCCTTCTCCATGTCCTCCTGAGCTCACCCTCTCACTTGTGTCAGTGTAATACACATCTCAGGGAGGTTGTGCTGCTTTTCTGCACTACCCCAGTCCCCCCACAAGGACAGAATTTCATGTTTTATTGCAGCCAGTGGGGGATTTGTCACTGACTCAGCGGTCACTCAGATACTGCAGGAGAAGGAAAGTCAGAGCAGTAGATGAAGAGGCAATGACCTGATGGCCCTGATCTTTCTGCTGTGAATCATTCTCTGAGGAGGAAAAAATAGCATAAAAGACCTCTTGAGGTTAAGGAGACGCTTGAAAACGCTTTAAAAGCAGAACAAACTTGCAAAGCCGTGAAGAAATGCTTGAAGGGCTCACAGACCATGACAGGAATTCATTCCTGCAGGGAGAGAAGGGGCCAGCTGACATCACCCCCAGCTCTATCCCTGCTCTGCTCCGTGCCCTCCTTGCTTTGCCAGCTGGTATTTTAACACTTGGATGATAGAAGTAACAGCTTGTTTAATATTAAAGCAGCTTTTTTTCGTTTATACACAAAAAGAGCTCTTCCTCACGAGCAGAGCAGTGAGTTGTGGTCACAAAAACCCAGCAGCAGAGAGGAGAGGGTGTCAGAGCCCTTGCAGAGCAGATCTGAACACCCAAGAGCCTTCCTGGCCCCTCTGGCTGTGCACACAGACAGTGCTGCCCTCCTGAGCTCACCTCACCCTCACCCCTCGCTGATCACAGCTCGAGAAATGCAAATGTGCAAATGCTGAAGTGGTGACAGATGTGCTCGGGGTTTCCATGAGGTGAAGCAGCTCTGTAGCGCTGTGTCTGTGCAGGGGAAGCACCTGCGGCACCCTGGGCTGCTGCAGCTCGATGCTTCCCTCCCCGTGATCTGATAAGAGGGCTTCGGTGACAGCCCTGTCCCCAGCAGCAGGATGTGGCCTGGCTGTGCTCACACGGGGCCTCTCGGGGCTCACAGCCACGCTGTGTCCCTGGAGCCTGCCTGGGACAGGCACTGTGCCACTGCTGCACAGCAAGGTGGGACTGGGATTGGGGTGTCCCTCTGGGACTGGGACTGGGGTGTCCCTCTGGGACTGGGACTGGGGTGTCCCTCTGGGACTGGGGTGTCCCTCTGGGACTGGGGTGTCCCTCTGGGCCATGCCAGGGTTGGCAACACAGTCCGGGTGGGCAGGAAACACCCCAAGGCTCCCAATGCCCTGAGCCTGAACAGCGAGGCAGTTCCTGAGGAAAGTTATTCCATCTTAAACAGATTTAACTCGGGAATGCCCACCTGGGCTCAGCCTGCTGGCCCAGGTGAGCACAGGTGATGCTGGGCTTTGTGGGCTGAGTGCCACAGTCATGATAGAACCAGACACTGCACTTGGTGCCTTGTCCATGTCCAGTGTTCCTCAGCTCCTGGAGGTGCCTTGTCCCTGCTGGCACACACTCCTCAGCTCCTGCCCCACAAGAGCTGGGTAAGCCTGGCCAGCCAAGCCAGCCTCATCTTTCTTTTTCTGTCCTTCCAAGCTGCAGACTCATGAGGAAATCTCTAAAAATAGTTTAGGGGTCTCGTCACAGTGACAAATGTGCTCCTGCCAGAGCCGGAGCTATATCTGTCCCTGACGTGAGCCGTGCAGGATACAGCCTGTTCTCCTCTGTCCCCTCTGTGCCAGGGGCTCTGCTGTGACCTGCTCCAGCTGAACACCCTGACCTGCCCTTCCCTGCTCCCTCCTGCTCTGCCACTGCTCAGCAGGGACAGACCTGGGACAGCCACACTGCACACAAGGACACCGGCGGAGATGGACCCCAAGGACACGTTCCCTGCTCAGGCCTTTCCCCATCAGGAGGATGCAAGAGCCCCTCGCTGGAGCAGAGTGGGTTTGGGAACCTGGGCCATGCTCAGCATCATCTCTCCCAGGTGCTGTTTTCCCAGTTTTCTTGCCCCAGATGGGAACCCCAGCAGACCCACAGCATTCCACAGGGCTGGATGGGATTTCAAGTGACACACTGGTGGGGCTGTCACCCAGGCTGGCTGTGCGTTTCTCCCCGTTCCCAAAGGCGGCCAGCAGGGTTTGTCACAGCCCAGGACCGGCTGTGCCAGCGGGGACACGAAGCAGCCTGTTTGTTCCTGTCACACCTTCACGGTTTCGGTGTCACCGGCAGTGCTGAGTCAAACCCGGGGCACAGCAGAAACCGCCTGCCCTGGGAGGCACGAGGCAGCAGAGATGTCACCACATCGCTGTCACACTGTGGGGCAATTACCTGGTGCAGTGCAAAGCTCTCCTTCCACCCCTGGGGCTGCCCACGCACAATTCCAGCTGCTCGTGGCCAGGCCATGCACGGACACACCCTGTGGAAGGGCTCAGGCTGCTCACACCCAACCTCTGCCGAGAGAGGAGCCCAAGGATCCAGCCTTAAAGGTCGTTATTGCTGCTGATCCACGCCCCAGTGGGACTTGATAAGATCCAATAAATCAAATTCCACGTGTGGAAAAGCACTGGAATACCAGTGTCTAAATGTGCTGGAAATAGGTTTGAACTTCAGCGATTTCAAGCCTGATGTTCAATTTGTAAATGCATCAAACTGCTATATTTGTATATTTGTTCTCATTAATACTACTGTTGCAGATAGGTGAGCAGGTGAACATCAGTCTGTAGGAAAAACTAATTTTAATACGTGGTGAGTATTCCTTACTTCCTTGTTTTGCCAATACCTTTGGTGGAAGTTCAAGCAATCTGTGTGTGTTGTGATGGGAAAACTGAAGCCTTGAGTCCATAAACTCATGAACTGAGAGAAATGGACTTCATTTAGGCACTAAATCTTCTGAAAAATCTGTGTAACACACAAAATGCAGATTTACTGAGAAATCAAAAGGCAATAAATGTTGTGCCTTGAGTATGAGGTTTTAAGAGCAGAAATTTTCCAGTTCTACAGTGAATTTTACGTTCTAGATGACAGAATAATTGAAACAAACCTGCTTTCATACGTGAACAATGTTTAAATCGTTTCTTGATACTTTAAGCCAGTCCCCAGCTGTGCCTCCGCTGCCGTAAATGAGAAATGAGCGAGAGGAATTCCGCTGAAACCAAGGCAGGGAGGGACTGGGGGAATGGAAGGTGAAGGCTCAGTGAAGCTGAAACAGAGAAACATTTAGAGCCCAGCGTATCCCGACCGCCCCGGTTTCACAGCCGGTTATTCACCGTGCAAACTGCAGGGTGTGACTCCGCTGCTCCGTTCCTCTTTTCTCTTTCAAAACCGGTGAGTAAGAGCTTAAAGAACTCACCCTCTGGGAACGATTTCAAAGAATCCTCCTTGTTCCTCTGAGCTGTTCATTCAGAGCCCGAAATCGGAGTCTCTATAAATCTTTCATAAAGGTATCTAACGAATTTCTCTTCAAGTTATAATTTGGCAGAGCAAAACACTGTTTATCCAGCTGGAATAACTCCCATTGCCAAGTTTTTTTTGGCACCAAACTTTTCTATCAATGCAAACCCAGTACTTGACACACGCGGGGGCTGTACTTGCCATCAGAAGTCCTGTTCCAGCTGATAATGCAGATTTTTATGACTGAGATGGAAGGGAATTCCAGATTCTCAGTTAATTTATCACATTCAGCATGAAGAATTAAAGTCAATCTCCTAAAATTACTTGATAGAAAAAAAAGAAATGAACACCTTTCAACTGATGTTTTACTTCGGAGAATTTGGAATTTAATGAATAAATTGATCAATAAGTTGATCTAAGCATATTCTGCATTGTCTTAGTCTCATCTATTTGATATGACAGCAGAAACTTTTAGATATCAGCTCAGGTCAAAATATTTTGCTGCCTAAATTCCTGTGACGTTGTTTTCTTACAGCCATCATT